>CM042138.1:114429471-114487999 GCA_023376005.1 Doryteuthis pealeii
TACTTGTATATATGTATACATACGGCTTATATATATATATATATATATATATATATATATATATATTACATGAAAATATTTTTTAACATGTGTCTGTCTGTCTGCCCCATCTTCTCTTGGGCTCCAAATGTTATTAAGATGAAAATGATGGGTTAATAAAACAAAGAGAAAAGAAAAAAAAAGAAGAATTATTAATTTCAAGAAGATATGAGGTCATTAATGGAATACAAGAAAAATAAAAGACGCAGAGATAAGTGAATAAAGTAACAAATAAAAGAACTACATAAGTAACATATGAAAACAAAGAATTTTTGCAAAATCAAACGCAAAAAAAAAAACAGAAATTGTGGAACTGAAAACGGTTTTCTATTTTCCAGAAGATTTTTTCCACTGATCAATGAATTTCTTTCACTCTGGAAAAAAAAATGAATCTGTCATATATATATATATATATATATATATATATATATATATATATATATATATACTTACTGTGATATTTTGATGCTAAAAATGTTTTTAAAAATTACTTTGCAGATATATCTTTTATTTCATGTGTGTGTGGATTAATTTTCTTATATCTATCTATTCCATACCTACTGTGTTGCTTTTTCCCTGACATAGATGTATAAAACCTCTCACTGAAATCAAAATACACACATACACCAGAAAGAAAGGAAGAAAGAAGTTTTTTAAGACTTTGGTCATCTTTTCAATGCATTCAGAAAAAGAACTATCAATAAAAGTAACGGAGAAAAATAATAGCAGAATGAATGAAATTTGGACTATTAAAAAAATATATATATTGACAAATATGTCACTGTTACTTATTATTGTTGTGAACGGAAAAAAAAAAACCACAATATAAGCCAAAAAAATACTAATCCATAGCAACTCTATTTTCTTGGACATACTTAAGTTTTGAAATAGTCCTTTAGAGATAAAGCTCAGTGGTGAAGCCTTGGAGCTGTAAAACCTCAAAGTTCAGTTGATCTTTTACAATTGTTCTGTTCTTTGTTTATGCAATTTATCAGAAGGGTAGCTAAGTGGGTAGTGATTTAAAAACACCCACAGGGACCACCAAAAAATTTGTACCCACAAAAGTTTTCTAAATAATTCTCTAACTGTATCTTTATTGACATTACACAATGAAAAATCTTGATAAATGTTACAGGGGCGTCCTAAATAAACCAGGTCCCTAAAACGTTTGTAATGTGTTTGATTCTTGAATAAATTATCTTTCTTTTACATTTTGATATTAATATCTTCTATAATAATAAATGCAAATATTAAATGCAAATGTATCACATTTTTTGCAACTACACTCCAAGAGGCTATAGCCCAACATATATAATTTTGGAATCAGGCCGAGCAAATTAAAAGGTCAAATCAGAACACACAATCCTGAAATTCTGAATTCCTAAGTTTTAATTCCTGCAATTTTTTTCAGTGGTTTTTTACGTGATTTTTTTTGTGCAATGCATAAAGTTCCATTGTTGGTCCGAAGTCCCAATCAAGAAACTTCTGCAGTAGCTAGCTTAATTGCTGCCTGACTTTTAAGCTTGTGTATTGAATATGTGTTATGAAAAATGAAATTGGCTTAAGATCTTTGAAGACATTGTCAACAAATTCATAGACCTTTCCCTCCAGCTATGGATAAATGGTAGGGCAGATTAGGGTCTTTAGATTTTGGTAAGGCAGCCAGAAAAATGTTTTCAAGATCTGAACACACAGTTCAACTAGACACATGGTGCAACAGATATAAGGGTTGACTTAATACAGTTCTAAGTGAAAAATTGTCTGTAGGTTCCAAGTTCAATCCTGATTACATGCAAAAATAACGTAAAATACTTAACATAGCTTAACACCTGCACTTGGTCATGGTTAATGGAATGAGAACAATCTACCCCAATGAATAAAATAAAGGGTCCCATGAAGGCTCCTAATTATGAATTGAAATGTTCCCAAATTCGATAGAAAACAGCTAAAGAGGGTTGGTGGTTACATTGGCTAAAACGTTGATAAAGTTGAGAACAACAGCCTGAAACATCTAAATAATACAGATAATCAAGCCTCATCTCAAAAATTCACAAAAACATTATTTTTGCAATCATTATTTTATATATATATATGAGTGTGTGTGTGTGTAATTGAATGTCTGAATGTATATGCCAAAACTAATATACACTCATACACCAACATACACACACATGTATATATTTGTGTGTGTGTGTGCGCATATATAAACAGAAAAAATATATTAGTCTTTCAATAATTATTCAATGAGAGACTTATGTTTCATTGCTTTCCTCGATTTCCACTTGCAGAGAAAACGGTTAAATGAAACCCAAAATTTAAAAAAATGCACACACAAACAACAGCAAAAAAAAGAAAAAATCAAATATATTTCTACAATAAGTCTTTCTAAAAAGTGAAAAAGAAAAAGATGAGTAAAAAGGAAAGACCAAAAATGAAGAATTTTTCAGTTCGGTTCTGCTAATGTGCTTCTTTGTAAAGAAATTTTCCCAACAGCTTCATTGAATTTTAGGTCATTATTTTTTCCCCTTTACCTATCTATGATTGGACCCCCACAATGCTTTCTCTCTCTTATATATATATATATATATATATATATATTGCATTCACATTTTGCTTTCTTGACTGCTCATCCTTCCCTCTGTCTTCACACACTCATACTCACTAACTGAAAGGTGTCATAACATTTAGTGAGGTAATAAAAATAGACAATTTTCATCATTGCAAAAGCAAAGTAGAAATCTTTTGTAATGTCATTCTATGATAAACTGAATGATTTTCGAAGGTACCTCCATATTTTTAATCTTTATTCTTTGTTTCTTTTATTTCTTCTTTCAATCAATTTTCTTCCTCTTTAACTCATTCTTCTAATTCTGTCTACCTGTTTCTTCTTTCCCCCTTTTTTTCCTGTCTCTTTCTTAAAGGCGGTGGCTAAGGGTCTTAATGTCCTTGGTATGATGTTAACTCTATCTGATGGTGAGATTCTAATTCTGGAGCTCTGGGAAATGTGGAGTACCCTTTCATCCCTATTACTTCCAGGTCCACTATGACCCGGAGTGGTAGTAACTGTTATGGTCCCATCTATGGGTTAAATAGAAAAACATGAGTTTAAAAAATGTGTTTAAAAAAAATTGAGTACCCATTAAGAATGAATAAAACAAAATGTCTTCAGCATAAAATAACCCAACAAGGGTTGACATGCCATAAAATCCAACCAACCAGCATTACACAGAAAGAATAAATTTCATTTCAGTCAGCCTAACAAGTCCTGCATTTTATCATCAAGAATGAATAAAACAAAATGTCTTTGGCATAAAATAACCTAATAAGGGTTGATATGGTGTAAAATCCAACCAACTAATATTCTCTTTCTTATACTTATTTTACAGTGATTATTTATTAATATCTCCTCCTCCATCCTTTAGTTTATTTCTTATTTGATTATTTTTCATTTTTCTTTCTTTTCTCATCCGTTATCATCTTTGTTTCTTTCCTTTTCCTTCATTTTTTTTTCATCTTCATTTTTATTCCTGCTGATGATCCTTCATTCTCATTTGATTTTCTTTCTTTCTCTGAATCTTTTTTCTTTAAAATCTTTCTCTTTTGAATATTTCACTTTCACTTTCTGACTTGAGCTTTGCCTCCAAATTTCACAGCATTTCTTTTTTTTTGAGGATTTCAAAACAGAAGGAGTTTTTTCTCTCTTTATTTTTCATTTTGTGAATAAAAAATCCCATGTGGATTTTATATATCTTTAAATTGCTTTCCTTTTGTGGCAAAAACCAATCAAATTTTATATATAAATAAGCACACACACATATATGTGTGAGTATATATTTATCTTCTGATATAATACTTGTAACTATTTTATATATATGTAGGCAAACACATTATATATATATATAACATATATACATTTTGTATCAATAAAAATGAAATAGAAACAGATATACAAACCTTTATATAAATAAACTAGTAGAAGAACCCAGCAATATCTGGGATGAAAATAATATATTAAAGCATATTTTGCTAAACCAAAATTCATTATATTTGGTTTCTATATGAGAGAGTTCTATCATATTACTTTTCTTCCAATATATATATATATATATATATATATATATATATATATATTATTTACACATATACAATATTGCCTATAAATAAATGCAACCATGTTAACATTTTTTTAAATATGAAGTTAATTTTCTTCTAAACTATTGATACCAGAATTTTGATATTTCAAAAATATGCAGTGATGTGTGCAATCTATCAAATCCTCTGACTAGATACATTAACATATGAAAAAATCTGCAGGAAATAAGCTGCCCTATTGAGTTATCTGCATGAATGTGGCTGTGCAAAGGCTCTTTTCCGACAATATTAATAATACGACCTCTATTCCTGTGACCAAAAATATCCACTCATGAAACTACTCATTGTAATATTTGACTGCTCTAAGTTAATAAAGACAAATTATTTAAGACTGAACACTCCTTATGCCATCTGATGGTGAATACAGAATGAACATTTAGTTTTAAAGTGTGTCTGACTTCATCTTCAAAGATGAAGAGAAAACCATTTATTGATATGAAACCTTCCAAAATAACAATGACAAACAAAGAATTTTAGTTTGTATCAACAGTTCCTTTAAGAATATGTTTTTAAAAAAATAAAGAAATCTATTCTAACTTGATTCCTTTTTATATTTATTCCAATGTTTTTTTAATCATCAGAAAATATTTGATAACATCAAAGTCCACAAATGAAATCAAGGTATTTTTCTAAATTAATCATTAATAAAAATCAATTATTGTTGAAAAGAAATTAAATTTCAGTTTCAGTTTCAAACTTTATATTAAGCAATGCCAAAAATGGTTGTAAGTTTCACAGCAAAGGAATTCTTTCAAAGGATGCATATTTCCGACAACAAACAATTTTTGTATTCAATATATGTTTGTATGAATAATTAGAGAATAGGGAATGTGTAGAAAAAAAAATGTTCATCTTTCTCTTCCAATACATTTTTTTCTTTCAGTGACTTTCTTTTTCTTGATATATGTATATATCATTATCATAATCATCCATATGCTGCTATATGTATATATTATTATCATCATCATCTTCATGATGCTATATGCATATATTATCATCATCATCATCATCCTCCTCATGATGCTATATATATAATATTATCATCATCCTCATGATGCTATATCCACATTATCATCATCGTCATGATGCTATACGTATATATTATCATCATCATCATCCTCATGATGCTATACGTATATATTATCATCATCATCATCATCCTCATGATGCTATATGTATATATAATCATCATGCTATATGTATATTATCATCATCATCATCCTCATGATGCTATATGTATATATTATCATCATGATACTATATGTATATATATGATCCTCATGATGCTATATGTATATATATCATCATGATGATGCTATATGTATATATATCATCATCATGATGCTATATGTATATATCATCCTCATGATGCTATATGTATATATCATCCTCATGATGCTATATGTATATATTATCATGATACTATATCTATATATTATCATCATCAATCTCATGATACTATATGTATAATATGTATATATTATCATTATCAACCTCCTCATGATACTATATGTATATATTATCATCTAACGATGTTAGTAATAACACTATTAGATGCCAAAACAAGTCACTTTGCTAACTTGATTGTAATTTCTTTTTTCCAGAACCTTTTTTCTTTCATTTACATGTCTTCCTATTTTTTCTTTCTTTTTATGTTTTTTTTTCTTTACCTTTATTTCTCTTTCTTTCTTTCTTTTTTTCAAATCAATTCAATTCTCAAACATGAAACCAAACTGTCTGCCACAGAAACCCTTAAGATGAATCCCATGATGAACTTTTAGTCCCCCATCCCTCACCTCCTGCAAACTTCAATCCGTCAATCCTTTTCTCATTCTGACATTAAAATTTTCCACCAAATAATTCAATTTATGAAACACTTTCTTTGAACTAAACCACCTGAAGGTGACCAAAAATGAATTCTCTGAAACATTATGGAAATTTGTCCTTTAAAGATGAGTGCATTTGTCCACAAAAATTAATGAAATTAGCACTTCCTTTGTGGTTACCCAGCAACAACAGTCAGCACCCAACACAGAACAACACGAGGAGGAGGAGGAGGAGGAGGAGGAGGAGGAGGAGGAGGAGGAGGAGGCATTGTCTGGTTGCACACACAGCGGTTAATCTGTCTATCAGCAAGAGCAGAAGTGTTTTTATTGGCAGAATATTCCTGCTTTCATGGTTGGATAATTAGACTCAGGGCAACCATTATACCATGTTGAATTATACAGTGTGAGAATATATCATGAAAAAGATAAGATATTATGCATCGTTTGCTATTACACCTCACTTATCTAATAGATATTCGCCATTAACAGTCTTGCATATTTGATAATTGGATCTCATTCCTGTCAGTGTTTCTTTGAAGGGTAATCCTATGCCAGTTCCTTAGTAGGATATGAAAGTAGTTGGCTTTTAAGCAGATTACCAGAATATTACAACTGTTTCTTATTGGGTGAGAGAAAATATTAGATATAGTTACGGCTACACAGGGAAGAAATATGTCTCCACCATTGATTGATGCCAACCTTGGGCAAAGTGTAGAATATGTGACTTAATATATATATATATAAATATATATATATATATATATATATATATATATATTAGATAGATAGATAGATAGATAGATAGATAGAGAGAGAGAGAGAGAGAGAGAGAGAGAGAGAATGTGTGTGTGTGTGTGTGTGTGTGTGTGTGTTTATTTAACTACCTAAGTTTCACTGAAACAGATTCTCAGGAAGACTCTGATAAAGTTTTCCTGAAAATCCGTTTTGGTGAAACCTGGGTAGATAATTTCTCTTAATGATTTAGTTCTGTAAACTGTCTCTAAGTATGTATTAATCCCTTTCCTATATTTGTTGCTATTGTGACTCATTCATTCTATTTGGGCAAGAGAAAATTAGAATTGTTTCTTATTGGGTGAGAGAAAATATTAGATATGGTTACTGCTACACAGGGAAGAAATAGGTCTCCACCATAGATTGATGTCAACCTTGGGCAATGTGTAGAATCTGTGACCTAAATACATATTTATATATTTTTGGGAGAATATGTGCTTAATTGAAGTCGTACCTAATTTTAAAATTTAATCAATTAATAATTGCCATAAGGGTTGGGGCAATCATATGTGCTAGGGTTTGACGTGACCAGCTGATTGATCAGAGGGGTCCTCTCTGACCGCCCATCTAGCCAAAATAAGGGTTTAAGTGGAGTGCTGCAGATCATGGACTATTAATCCACCAAGACTCTGTCCTTAAGCATAACGGGTCACTACCCATGGCCAACAGGTGGCCCAATTTGAGGGAGTCTTTGCAGAGGTGCAGTCGATGCATTCTAACACCACAGCCAACAGGGCGGGTAATGCATCTTATTTATTTCCAGATAAACTACAAGAGATATGAGGAGTACTGCAACACGACTAGGTAAGTCCGCTTCACATAATGGTTATTGTTGTAGGAAATGGAATTGAAGACCTGTTTTCATATACTGAACGAAGCTGTTTGCTTTTTAATTTATGCTAATGCCCTTATGAAAGGTACCAATCCATCTGTTTCCCCTTCTAGCTAAGATTAAATAGTAGGGGATGCTGGGCTATTTAGCCTTGGTTAGGCAACCAGTCTAGGAGAAGGAAAACTCAAACCAGCTTTACTCTGTTTAAAAATTGACATGGTGACATTTTCTGCTTGTGCTAAAGGGGTTGGGTAAATACAAATACCATTAGATAGAGAAAGTTTTCTGCTACAAACTCATAGTTACCACCATGATTTTTGCCAGCAATAAACAAGAGCCTGCATATCATGTTCTGACAGAGCTTTCCTGAAAATCATTTTTGGTGAAACCTAAGTAGATAACTTCTCTTTATTTGGGTGTTGCTGGCTACAATGAACAGAATCTCCTCCTAGTTCATGAATGCAAATTATGAAAATATAGGAGTTTGGTCCTCACTGTGTTGGGTTATGCTCAGCTAAGCTTAGTAAAAATATGCTAATTAGTATGTAAACATATTTTGTCACATAGGAATATATATATTCAAATTCTTTTTATCAATGATGAGCAATCTTTGTACTGATACTATTATCTCTGGGTTTGATGAAAAGATTAGATCTTCTATCTCTTTTATAATTATATAATTATCTTTCATTTAGTTAATACATACTTGTTATTAATAGGTTCTTGTATCTTATAATCTAATTTCATTCCCTTAGATAGAAATGGAATACAGTATGCACCATGAAATTACCTTTTAATATTGGACAAGCAGAACCTGTGAATATAACACAGTATGATAATTCAATTATTACAATGTTTGATAAGAATACTAAAGAGCTATTGGTAAATAGTTCATTATGTAGAAAGTATAATAATGTTGATTCAACTCTATCTCTCTTTTTTTTCTTTCTTTCTTTTCATTATGTTCGATTGAAATCAATTAGTGTTATCACTTCCGTGCGCTCACCCTCTCTCTCTATCTTTCTCTTTATTTCGTATATTTTTCCTGTGTAGCATGTCCTTTTCCTTACCTTTTTTTCTTTATTATAGGAAGGGAATGGTCTATTATTTAGCTAAGATGACAACAAGAAATAAGAATTCTGCAGGTAAACAACACTAGATAATAAGGATTTACATTTTTTGCATTTCATCTTAGATGGTTTGGACGGTCTCATTTTTAATCAGATGGTGTTGCAAGATGATAACAGTCATATAATTAAGGAATATGAGTATTAATATGTAGATATACAATATTTTACAGTTAGCTGATAAATCTTTTAAATCTTTTGAAGATTAAACTATGCAACTCAAATTATAGTTATAGTATGTATAATTTCTTAATTGTTTATGTGGTAAACGTATTGAAAATGACCATTATTCCATTCAAACTTTGCTTTTTTTCCCCTTGGATTATGAGATTACAAATTAACTATTTTCTTGTTAAAAACGTGCAACTATCCATATTTTCATTCATATAACATCTGAATTAGTAATTACATGTGCTTATACTAAAGTCATACAAAAGGGAACAAAATTCTCTATTAGCTACTCAAGACTGTCTCTTACTGGAATGTTAAAAAAATGGGTGAATTTAGAAATTTCATTACTTAACTCACAAAAGTTTGAAGAAAAAAAATCAGTCTTTTCCATTTACTTTAGGCATAAACAATTTGGAAATAGCACTTTCTGCCCAGGAACCAAAAAAGTTAAAATTCCGTTACATTGTGTTATTTAATAATTTAATTAAAAATTCCATCTAAAATCTTCGACAGATTTTGTGTTTGTCTAAATACTTATAAGTAGAACTATATATAGGCTTTACAGGCAGTACTCTATAGAAAGTAATGATCATAATTTGGTTTTATTGTCCAAAATTGTAGGGGACATTAGGGATATTGAGCAGAGATTGGTATCCAAATTAACTTGGTAGTTTTGCAACTCTTTCAAAAAACAGTGCATACCTTTTCTATCTCCTTCATCGATTTTCAAGAAGATTTACAAAGATAGAAAAGAAAAAAACATTTTTTTTTTATTTAGCAATTTAATTCTACTCATAAGTTTTTTTCTCCAGAAAATTACTATTCAGAACCAAACAAACACGATAAAATGCAGGACTTGTTAGGCTGACTGAAATGAAATTTATTCTTCCTGTGTAATGCTGGTTGGTTGGATTTTATGGCATGTCAACCCTTGTTGGGTTATTTTATGCTGAAGATAGCATTTATTCATTCTTGATGGGTACACAATTTTCTTTTCAAACTTAATTTTTTCTATTCAACTCATAGATTGGACCCTAACAGGCATTACCGCTCAGGATCAGAGTGGACCTGGGAGTAAAAGTGATGAAGGGGTACACAACACTCTCCAGAGATCAGAACTGGAACTTCACCATCAATAGAGTTTAATGTCATACCCAGGAAATTAAGACCCTCAGTGACTGCTTTCTAGCACATTTATGATAAAAAGAGTTGAGGCTTGCTATAAGAGCAATAGGGTTGGGACAATCATATAGATGCTAGGGCTTAATGTGACCAGCCAATTGATCAGAGGCGGTTCCTCCGACTGCCATCTAGCCTAAGTAAGGGCCAAAGTGGAGTATTGCATGATATGGACTGCTCAGTCACTAAGATTCTGTCCTTAAGCATCATGGGTCACCATCCACAACCAACAGATGGTCTCATTGGGGAGGTCTTACCCCTCTATAGAGGTGCAGTAGGCATATTCTACAGCCCCCACCAACAGGGCATGGATAAAATTGTAGGGTCGACTTGAGGTACCCTTGAAAAAGGCATGAATCAATCTCTTCTCCCCTAACGATGGATAAAATAATAGGGTAGGCTGAGCTATTTTGTTTTAGTAGGGCAACTGGTCTTGGAGAAAGAAAAATGCTGAATTCAAAACCTAAGGTGTGTTCTTTGAAGAATATGTGGAATATTTGTGCACCAATCTTCAATTATATGTTTACTAAACCCCTTTGCATGAGTAGTATATGACAAGATCAATTTCCTGAGTATAACAGATTTGAATTCAGTGTTTTCATTCTCCTAGACTGGTTATCTAGCCACGGTTAGAGCCCAGCCTGCCCTACTATTTACCCATAGCTGGAGGAGAGTAGTTGGATGCATACCTTTCCCTAGGGTATTAGTGCTATGTTAAATGCAAACAGCCTCGTCCGGGATTTGAACTCGGGTTGACGAGTCCATTTCCCACGATGATAACCATTACACCTTGCACCTCAATTCTTCTATTATCAGCTCATCCAAAAAGTGTAGATGGTTCTACACAAACTTTAACCACCATAAACAAAATCACTTGTGTAAGCAGTCTAGCGGCTCACATCTTTAACTGAATGGTTGGGTCTTCATATGTTGTGGATGATGGGAGATTATATAATATATATATATATATATATATAGAGAGAGAGAGAGATAGAGATTTATCCATACACATGGTGTACTTAAAAAGAATTATTGTATTCTTATTTAAAGTATCTTAAGAAATATGGGAACAGATGGTCATAAAAAGGTTAAGGAATGTATTTTCTTAAATCCTATGAATTTTTTTAATATATAAATGGATGAAATTCTAAACCAAAAGGCAAAAAAAGATGCAAGAATTTTCCGGATTTTTTACCAGCCAAAAGATTGGGTCAGTAAGGCAGAAAATTATTTTGAAAATTGAACAAAAAAAAATAAAAAGGAATCGATCAATGAAAGTCTATTGCTCTGTCTTTTAGTCTCAATTGATTAATCTCAGTCTGTTCCTATCACAGTTTGTTCTATCTATCTGATATATAAACTATCTCAGGTTGTTCATCTCTCTCTCTCTCTCTCTCTCTCTCTCTGTTCATCTCTCTCTATTTCAGGTTGTTCATATCTATCTTTCCATTTTTTCCTATCTGTATATCTTTGTTTCTATCTATTTCAGTTTGTTTATAACTATCTGGTATATAAACTATCTCAGGTTGTTCATCTCTCTCTGTGTTCATATCTATCTTCCCATTTGTTCATATCATGAGGGCCAGGTTAGCTCAGTCGGTAGAGCGTTTGGCTAGAAACCACAAGGTTCCTAGTTCGATACCAGTCCTCGCCAACTCAGTGTATGAGTAGCACAGGATCTGTGCAGTAAAGTAAGGAGCTGATGGTAGTGTGGCGCACCACCTCAGACGCAAAAAACAATCTCCTTAGTCTGGCGCTAGTGAAAAGGGGATAGACTCTGATTGGCTGATACCGACATTAGGCCGTCCCGACGACTTTACTTTTACATATCCATAAATTTCTATTTGTTTCTATCTATCTCTATATTTTCGTTTGTTTCTAAATCTTAGTTTGTTCATATACATTCCCCCCATCTCTCTCTCTCTCTCAATGTGTTCATATCTATGTCCCTTTGTTTATATCTATCGCAGTTTCTTCATACCTATCTATCTCTATCTTTCTGTTTGTCTATTATAGCATAGTATACATAAATATATATGCAAATGTCTATAAGAAAATCTCTCTATTTCTGTGTGCATGTCTTTTAAAGAGTGTGTGCATGCATGCGTGTATGAAAGAAGTCGATCCTTCCCTTGAGAACATCTTAGTAATCTTTCAAGCAGATAGATGCCTATATCAAAGTAATAGGTATGCTACTTTATCTGATGAAAAATTGGTTTTTACTTTCACTCGCTTGCATTTGTGCTGGGCATAGTTGGGGGGGAGGTGGAGAGGAAATGGGTGCTGTCAGTCAAATTAAATCTTCTTCGTATCCATCATCTTCTATCTGACTGAGGAATGTCTTCACATGCAGCTGCCATACCAACACCACAAAATGTGCAGGTTACATTTGGGATATTGGGGTGTGAGGAGAAGGATCAGGAGACTGGAAAACTAGGGGAAAAAGAGATAAAGTGATGAAGAAAGGGGTAAGCAGAAATAGAAAGGGGAAGAAGAAAAAGAAAGAGTAAAGAGATGAAAAAAGGGGTAAAAGATGAAGGGATAAAGAGATGAAGGAAAGGGTGAAAAGATGAAGGGTTAAAGAGATGATAAAGGGGTAAAAGATGAAGTAAAGAAAGAAAAGAAGAAAGGGTGAAAAGATGAAGGATTAAAGAGATGAAGAAAGGGTAAAGAGATGAAGAGGTAAAGAAAGAAAAGAAGAAAGGGTGAAAAGATGAAGGAAAGAGAATGAAGAGGTAAAGAAAGAAAAGAAGAAAGGTAAAAGATGAAAAAAGAGATGAAGAAAGGGGTAAAGAGATGAAAGGTAAAGAAAAAAAGAAAGGGTTAAAAAGATGAAGGGATAAAGAGAGAAAGAAAGGCCAGAAGCAGAAGAGGAAAGTGAGGCGGAATAAAAAAGAAACTTATGAAAGCAGCTGAAAAGAGAAGAGAAAGAGGAAGAGAAAAAAGGAAGTAAATGGGTGGTGATAGAGTAGAGGTAAAGAAAAAGAGGAAGAAGAGGTTCAAATGAGAGAGAGAGAGAGAGAGAGAGAGAGAGAGAGAGAGAGAGAGAGAGAGAGAGAGAATTGAAAAATAGTATAGCATGCTAGGAGGAGACGGAGGAGGAAGAGGGATAATATCAATAAAAGGTAAAACTCATTGAAGAAAGAGAAGAGAGAAGAGAAAGAGAGAGAGAGGGGGGGAGAGGAGGTTCTAATGGAAGAGAGAGAAAGAGAGAGAATTGAACCAATATTTGGGGATGCTTGGGGGAGGAGGATGAAGAGGATAATATCAATAAAAGGTAAAACTTACAGAAGAAAGAAAGAAAAAAATAGATAGGAGAGGTTCAAATGGAAGAGAGAGAGAGAGACAGACAGACAGACAGAAAAAACAACAAATAGTTGTGGAAGCTAAAAGGAGAAGGAAGAGGGATAATATTGATAAAAGAAGGCCAAAAAGGTGATGATAGATGAAATATTATTTCCAATTGAACAAAATGTATAAAGATTAAAGAAAGGAAATAAAGAGTAATTTTTTAATCTATTTATCTATCTTTGTTATTTTATTTTTTTGGATAGAGATATCTCCTGAGGAACAGTTGATATCATTACTTTTCCTTCATTTTTTTTTTTTTACTATTTATCTCTCAAATAAGCTATTTTCAGTGAAGAGAATAGTTCTGGGGGACTGTTTTTCTACATTTAACTTCTAAGTCTTTTTCTACATTTAACTTCTAAGTATAAACTAGTATGGATTACACCTGGAATTTTATCTTACGTCTTATTCTTCCATTGCTTGCATTCATATAGTGACAGAATACATTTCATTAATTATATATGATCTCACAAACAAACAAAAAAGAGCCAGCATTGTCCATTAGCTTTATGGAATTTGTAGTTTCATAAAACCTCTTGCTTGCAAAAGAAAGCGATAATAATATTCTTCAAATAAAAAAGATTCTCAGACAAATTGTTCAACAACAAGGACCTCATGTGTATTTATGAGATGAAGCTTGTTATAAATAATTTTGATATTTCAAACTGTTATCCTTATCTTTATTGTGTATAAACACAATGTCCAGGCCATTGTAACCTCAGGCACTGTTTTAGGTGTTTAATTACTGTGAATTCAAACGTAACAATTTTCAGTTCTGAATTGTCTGAATATAACTTATTCTAAGGTAATTAAAAAAACACCTAAACAAAGCCCAAGGTTACAGTGGCCTGAACATTGTGTTTAATTACAATAAAGATGAAGACAACAGTCCGAAATATCAAAATTATTCATAACAAGGACCTTATGAATAAATAACCTTAGAGTTGTTCAACTTCTCTAATATTGTAAAATGAATTAACTTTTACAATGCTAAGTGCTGTCTATAGAGATATGGGTGATATGTTTCTCATCAAAGACAATGGCATTGGTAAGCCAAGTTTGTATTCAATACAAGGCCGTTTGCATTTCCTGTTGAGCTAATGCCCTTGGGAAAGACGTATGTATTTAACCAACCACTCTGCTGCTAACAGGATATGACACAAAGTAAATGTTTATACAATTATTTAGCTGGTCTGAATTCAGAGTTTACGTCTCCTAGACTGGTAGCACAACAAGAGTTAAAGAACACAGCCTGCCCTAGTAACAAGAGCCTTCACCACAATAAACAAATCACCTGTGTGGTTCATTTTAGCTTCGTTAACGTCCATCATTGATAACAATGGACAAACATTAAATTAAGTGCTGTCTAAAATTCTCAATTGATGTGTTCTCATGAATTTTTATTTGATGAAACATTGTCAATCATTATTAGTGTTTGATTAGTACACCAATATCTTCCTTTTGATTTGTGTGTGTTTAGATGCTGGAACATTACACTGAAGAATTAGTCTTCTAGGGAAAAAAAGGCTACGCTCTTTTTTTTTTCTTTTCTAAATATTTCTTGTTTGTTACACATTAGGTATCACGGATATTGATTTTAACTAGCAGGACCTGTACATATACCACAGTATGATAATTTCATTATTACAACGTTTTATATGTTTACTTAAGAACTATTGCGAAATACTTCAATATGTAAAAAGTATAATAATCTTGATTTAACTCTCTCTCACTCTTTTTTTTCTGTCTTTCTTTTCATTATGTTCGATGGAAACAGGTAAGTGTTATTGCTTTCATGCACTCATCCCTCTCTCTATCTTTCTTCTACTTTTTTCTTTTTCATTCTCTTTTTTCTGTGCAGCATGTCATTTTTCTTCATTTCTTTCTTGATAATAAAAACGGAATGATCCATTATTTAGCTGAGGTGACAACACTCATATGAATTCGGCGGATAAGCAACTCTAAAGGAGCAGTTCATGACATGCAATACTCTACTTTGACCCTTACTTAGGCTAGAAGGGTTATTACATAAGAAATGAGAATTCAGGGATAAGCAACACCAAAAAAAAATCAAGATTTACATTTTTTCATTTCATCTTGGATGATTTGGATAATCTAATTTTTAACCATAGGGTGTTTGCAAGATGATAACGGTTGTACAATTAAGGAACACAAGTATTATTATAATGAAATACTGTCATTCTTCAGGGGACGATGCAATCTAAAATAATATTGTTTGAAGTTCTGACATAAGCCATTACTGTCATTCTAAAATTATTTTGACAAATATATAAACATTAGTCTGAACAACTCATGAAATAAAGAGTAATATAATTCATCCTTTTTTTTAAGAAACATATTTCAGCTGTTCCGTTTTTCACTCCTCATCAACATCAAGGGAATAGCTTTTTAAAATAGTCTCTTATTACTTTTGACAATACTGATGTTTAGTGTTTACTTTTTAGTATCTCCTCTGTTTATCTTTTATTACTATTACACTAATCATTAGTACATTATAAATATCAATTTCAAATGATGTATGATAAAACAAAGTGATTTGTATGTTGGACATATAACTGCCATCCTATTCTGAAGGTTAATTTATCATTTGTCCAATAAAAGTATCGTTTGTGCTCATATTAAGGATTATATATTACTATGGACTTAATTACTCATAAGTAATATAACTTATTACTAGAGAATTATAATTAATATATGTTTATATAATTACTTATGAAATATATTTGTATAATAACTTTATATATATATATATCATCATATAAACTTGTATATCTATATATTTATGATTGTAACATGAGGAAATATTCATATAATTATATTTATATAATTCCTTATAAGTAATTTATATTAATGAATATATATTACTAGGGACTGATATTTCAACTAGTATATGCTAAATATATATTTAAAAAATCAATCTCCCTGGTTTAACAAGGGAATAGGGAGCAAACTCTCTCACTGTCCGGATGATACCAAAAATATGCCATTCTGTCGACTTTACTGCTATTACTACAGTTCAAAGTTTTCTATTTGAATGAGTAAATGGTCAGAAGTATATTTGAAAATAACTCTTTTGAACAATATTCAAACTCGTTAGATCTAGGCATACATTACATTGTACATAAAGATGAAAAAAACTAAGAAATAAGATTAAAAGATTCTTTGTCTATAATAAAAACTTGTATTAAACATATTCTAATTAAAGTAGAAGGGATAGACAGACAAATACACATCTCTAGCCCAGGTTCATCTTGACAAGCTGCTACTCCTGATTAAAACTAATTAGTGAGTAATCATCATTGTTTACTCATTTCATCTATATAAACAGTCAATATTAGATCTTTAATTGGAGTAAAATTCTGTTTGAAAATTTCACCAAGTTAGATATTTTAGATATTTTATCCAAGAAAAACCCTGAATAATATACGTCTACTATTTTTTTTACAAATAAAATGAACAAATATATGAACTTCTTTATTTTATCCAAGAAAAACGTGAAATAATATACCTTTGGTTTAGCTCAGTCGGTAGAGCGTTTGACTAGAAACCTCAAGGTTTCTAGTTCGATACCCGCCCTCGCCAACTCAGCGTATGAGTAGCACAGGGATCTGTGCGGTAAAGTAAGGAGCTGATGGTAGGTATGGCGCTCCACCTCAGACACTAAGATAATCTCCTTGGTCTAGCGCTATTGAAAAGGGGATAGACTCCCTCGCTGCATGGCTGATACTGACATTTGGCTGCCCTAATGACTTACTTTTACTTTTACTAATTTTCTACAAATGAAATCAAACAGATATATCAACTTCTTTATTCCTTCTTTTCTAAGAAGCAGTTGCGTAATATTTAATTCACATTACATTTTTTTTCTTGATATCATTTGCATTACTCATTTCAATTTTAAAACTCAGCTTGATAAAGAAAAAAAAATAGGGCACTAAAAACAATAATTTTCTCATTTTTGTGGGTTGGAATGGAAGAGAAAATGCAAACCTGGTCTTAATTGGATGCTCTTGCATAAAAAGAAAAGACAAGCTAAATGATGGTTAAATTCACTCATTTGTTCTTTTGTGTCCCCAAATATTTGCACAATGGGAGAAAACATTTTCAATGGATATCAATGAGAATGATTTAACAAATGAAACAATATGGCTGCCATGTAAAACCATCTTTAAAAACCAGTCATTCTCTCTAATAACCAATCAAACTATTTCATTTTTTGAAACATAATTCATCCATGTTTCCTTCCTTAAAAAAATAACTATGACTACTAATCTAAGGATTTTTATGATAACTACTGTTGTTGTAGTTATTAACATTATATAATAATATTATATATATATATATATTATATATATATATTATAACATATGATGATGATTTTATTTACACTGCATTCAAATTAATTATAAAAGTAAAAGTAGAAATTGAAACTACTTTCACAACTTTTTAAACTTATTTTCCCACATTCTGAACCTACACCAATTTTTGAATCATTGTACAGCTATAATTACCCAGTTTTGGTAATAGAATGACATGTTATATGTATTTTTTTTTTATTCATAATAAAAACTAATTTTGAGTTTTATACAACTAAGATGGATTTAACTGTTAAAATCCAGACTTTAAATCATAAGAGATGGGCATGATAGTTTAATTTTACATAACTGAAAAATAATTGCAATTCAAAAAATTATTCCTTATATAAGGAGGTACTGAAAAGTTATTGGCCCAACTAAGAAGGAAATGACAAAGGAGGAACTTGGTAAGAAGAAAATTGATAAAGATAGAAAATTAGATAAGGAAAAAATGACATAAGAAAAAAGAAAGGAAAAATAGAGGATAAAGAAAATAGAAAAAGAAAGAAAATTAATAATATTCCAGATGAATGAATAATAATATGATCTTTCTAAATGGGTGAGCAATTAAAAACTATCAATTCTAAGAATTAAAATATTTCTATATTTTCTTAGATATTACATTTTCTAAGTCATTCATGGAACTTATACAACAAGAAAACATATATTATATTAATATTATCAAAATAAGCTGCACCCTGTGAGAATCAAACTCACTAGCAATGGTCTGCTAGCCTAGCTCACTAACCATTACACCTCTAAGGGCACCTTAACCTCAACCTCCAAGTTGTTGTCCTCTGCATAATGACTGAACAAAATAAGAAACTTTATATAATCATAGCAAATCTCTTGAAGACAAATATGACCTCCAATTTGCAAATAATAAAGGTTGAATTGCATGGAATCAATTGTAAAATAATGACAGAATAGTTTGATGTTTCTATACAATCAGAGATTATTTCAATTATTCTTAGAAGACAATCTTAGAACAAAAGCATTTCTTCAAAGAAATCTTTCCAAAATAATACATACATACAAATACAGATGCATATATTTACATGTATTAATATATCTTTAGCCTCTATATGTATATATATATATATCATCATCTGAGATCTAATATGAACTTATCTAGTATACAAGCCAGCAAAACAGATATATTATCAGGAGGTGTATATATATATATATATATATATATATATATATACAAATATATTAATATATCTATTATTATACTAAAGCTGACCAAATCAATATATATTATTTTTTTATATATTTTTTCTGTTTCAACTTCCAACCTGAACTGTAAGCCACCCCCAGTCAATCAATCACCTATGGAACTAACATATATCCTATCCCTTCCCAGTACCCATTGCCTCATCCAATTTCTTAACCCCACACGTTCCACCCTCCCAAACTGAGACACACTCTCCCCCAAAATTTTCAAAATTTAAACCCCTGTATTCTCAGGAATTTCTTCAGTAATAACCATGTCTGATGATGATGCAGATGAAATAAATTATTACAATAAAGAAAATCTCAAGTTTTTTTTTCTTCACTTATTCAATATATATATGTTTACACTCTCTTGAGCTGGCTATATATATATATATATATTAATTTATATATATATATGTATTAATTTCGCTAAGGATTGTTAGCTGTGTACTGTGGTCGAGGCGATATAGTGGTTCACTATGCTCGCTGAGATCCCGGTTTCGATTTCTGTCGGAGGGAAATCGTTAGTATATGTCGCTGATGAGACTTAATAAAGTCGAAACAGTCTGTACGACATTCTAGACACCGAGCGATCCTTTGTCGGGATTACACTTGTCAATTTCATTTTCTATGAGAAAAAGTATCGAATTTTATGCGATACATGCGTTGTAAGTGCCTTCAAGTAAAAATTTAATATATATATATATATATTTCTAGCCCCATAAAGTAAACATATTGACCAATTTGTCCATTTGTTGACTAATTCAGTTTTCCCATGTTTTTCTGGACATTTTACACTTCTGTGAAAAAAAAATGACATGTAGAAACAAAGAAACTCATTTTCTATCAATGTTTCTTTGAAGAAGCCATTTTGTGTCACATGTTCCATATACCTGTGCTAAGCACATTATATATATGCTTAATATTTAATATCTAATATAAAATATACATAAAAGACACATATAAAAAACAACTTGCAATCATCCTGTTTTTATCTTTTATAGTACTCATAATACAGAGATAAAACCACACATGCACTATTAGAATATTAAAGTAGAATTTTTATTTTTAGAATAACATCTTTAAAAGCTCTACTTTAATATTCTAACACTATACATATATGTGCATGTGTGCATGTATATGTGCACTTTATACATTTGTGTGTGTGTATGTATATAATATATATATATATATATATATATATATGAGGTGCATTCATAAGCCTGATCTGTAGTTATTAACTGAATTTTTATTTGAAAATTTCACTACATACTAAACCTTGGGAAGTGTTGAATTAAGTACAGTGAGAAGGGGAGAGATTGTTTAGTTTGATTTCTTTGTTTAATGGCATATCAACCTATTTAAAGCCTTAGCTATCCTTGTAGAACAGTAGTGGTAATGTTTAACCCATATCTGAGGGAGGAGATTGTGTTACAAAATGAATATTCAGGGTAAAATAAATGCTTTTTGGCACCTTATGAGTCTACAAACATAACCTATATATGCATATTGACTTTTCTGGTATGTTTTTGTATGTCAATAGAAAGAGGGAAATTTGAAATTAGCTAAGCTAAGCTTTTTCTGATAAAAGAAGTCAGGATATTGTGTTTTGCTGATCTTCTAAGTGGCATCTAAAACAATTCAGAACAATTATCTCTATCTATTCTTCACATCTATCTTAGCCTAACTCAATTTCCATATATTTGAGGTTTTTCTACTTGATATGGTGTTTGTTGTTTTATATATCTTTAGTTTTCAGAATGTTTTTTGCTGCTGTCAGATTTGTGCATATTTTTTTTTTTTTGTGTGCATAAAAAAATACATTGGACCAGGAATTTTACTTACAAAATACATTGGAAGTGATTTTACTATAAAAATGTATTAGACAAAGATTTTTACTATAAAAATACATTGGAAGTGATTTTTATTATGAAAATACACTGGACAAGGATTTTTAGAATAAAAATATATTGTAAGTGTTTTTTATTAAGAAAAAATATATTGGACAAGATTTTTTACTATAAAAATGCATTGGAAGTGATTTTTAATATGAAAATAAACTGGAAATTATATTTACTATAAAAATACATGTTCTATGTTTTTTTTTCTTTCTTTTTAATAGTTTTAATCATTTGAGTAATGATCTTTCCTTGTTTATCTGATTTTTATGAGGTTGTTAAATTTTTGATTTCAATTCGATCATAGGATTTTAATTATGTTTTATACAATTTCCTGTGTTCAAAATATTTACTATTTTGCTTTTAGTAGTTCTAGTATTTTGTGCTTTTAAAGGATTGTTTTGAAAATTTTTTTTATACCTTTTCTTTTTATTTTACGATAGTTAGCTGACGTTTTATTGTTAGTTCATAGATAATTGCCATCTTGTGAGGTTTTTTTGTTTTTTAAGGTGTTTTTCTCATGTTTTTAAAATGCTTTTTTATACACTTTATTTAAAATGTTTACATGCTTTTCCCAGTTTGAAGTATTTTATTTCTCTTAGTTGCTTCATTATACTTTAGTGATGTTAGTTTCTCTTTGTTGTTCTAGTTTGTTTGCTGATAAATTATACTTATAAAATCCTTAATTTTTTAAAACATCTTTTTTGTTTGTTTATTGTAATTCAATGCTTCTGTATTTTCAGATGTTCTTCACAATATTTGAGAATTTCTACCAAAAATTCAGGTTTTGCTTTTGTTAGTTATTTTATCTAACCTTCTTTTTTCCCTAACAATTTTGTTTATATTTGTATTCTTAACTCCCCTCCCCTTATTTTGGATATTCAGTTCATCATTTTCCAACATTCGTTTTATTTATATTATTTTCTATTCTTTTCTTTTGTACTTTTCTTTATCTTTCTATTGCACTGTAAGCTCTATCTACTTTCCTTGCCATACATTGTTCCAACCAAAACCTTGCTCTCCTTTTTTTCCTCCGACCAAACCTTGCTCTCCTCTTTTTTGCTCAGAGAACTTCAACCCCCAAACATATAAACAAAGAGAATTTACAACTTCATTAGATCTTGAACGTATTCCTTGTCAGTCTCTCAACTCCAAAAAAAAAAAAAATACTTACTTCACATCTATATTCTGAAAACCACATTACACATCGACCTATTTGTTTGAGTATAAAACAAACATTTTAAAACTTACGAAAAAAAAAATAAATAAAAAAAAGAAGCAAAATGAAAATGTTTTATAACCATAAAGAAGTGGCTCATTGCTTTGAAAAGAACAAAGAAAAAATTCCTTTTCAAGATACCACAAAGCTAGAATGATTTTTCGAAGATCCATTTTAAACCTCAAAAAAGTAAGACAAAACCTGACAGCAAAAAAATGTAAAAAAAATAAAAGAAATGTTGAAATTTAAATGTTTATACATGTGTTTGCTTAAATAAATATAATTAAAGTAAAAAGAACAAAAGATTGAAAAAATATATAGATTTATTCTGTAAAAGACAACTTCATTTTTTCATATATGAAAAATTCTCCTTTAAATACACTGAAAATAGTGTCTTTCAAAAATAAATAAATAAATAAATAAATAAAAAAACACAAAAATATATATCTTATCTATATAATGCCCTCAAGTGTATCTGTTTATAAATGTATATACATTATGAGTACTGAGATGCAATATGAACTTATCTAGTTTACAAGCCTGCAAACAAAACAGATATATTATCAGGAGGTATATATATATATATTATTTATGCAGTTATTGTTAAAGACTACAGAATATTTCTTCTTTATGATCATCAGTTGTTGATTTTCAAGTCTTTATAGTGGTTTTTTGAAGATCAGGATGAAGATGGTGAAAATATGTCCGATATTTTAACCCAAGCACTTTCAACCACTTTGCTGGTCATCCTCTACAAACACTACAACGAACAATCCCCAAAGGACTAAAATCATTTATGGAAATAATGATAAAAAGTGTCTACCAACCCTAGAAGCTATTAGTATGAAAAATAAACAACCTACCTTTAATAAAATAACAGTAACCACATTAAATGTTAAAAACTTTTGATAACTCATTAACTGAAGCACCACCAACAATAATAAACCCTTCAACTGAATAAACCTTCAAACCCTCACTAAACTAAAACAAACTGAAGAATAATTAAAGTTCCAATTACCGTCGAACTGGGAAGACAAGGCAACAAATGGTTGTAATTTAATACAAACCCGAATAGTCACTAAGTCTACTGCAGAATGACAGGGTATTTATAAGACTCCACAATGTCATTCAAGCAGTCAAGCAGAAAATCAGAACTCAAGGAATGGAATCACCCAAATCACCCAAATTCATGAATGGATCATTCTTGATTTCATATTTACCAACTGTCTTGGACACTACTTAAGTTGGTACTTAGTTAGCTGCTGTTATTCAAACCAACAGTAGACTTACTGGCTTCAATACAAACGATGCCTATAAAAAATAAAAACCCTGACCAAAGACAATTAATGGATTGAGTGAAAGCACAAGAGCAAAACTTGGGCCCCTATATATATATATACATATATATATATATATATATATATATACCAACCCCTCCATACAAGCAGGAAGTGACACAAGGTCGATTTCTTAAGCAGAGTTTAACAGGTTGAAAATTAGAGTTTTTCCTTTGCATAGACTAGTTGCCTAACCAAGGTTAAAGAGCCCAGTCTGCCTTACTATTTACCTATAGCTGGAGGAAGAGTTGTTTGATGAATACCTTTTCCAATGGTATTAGCACTAGTGAAATTGCCTCATTCAGCATTGGAACCCAACAGGTCCTATCCTAAGACTCTAACCATTACACCACTTGCCTATATATATATATAATATATATCTATTTATTTATATACACTCCATTTCACACATTAGTACCCCCAAAACAACATCACTAGTACTTAAATTCTAATATCATTCGTTGACAAGAAAATTACATTTTATAAAAACATTTAATGATGCACTTATTTATGGGCAATACTATATATATATATATATATATATATATATAGTATTACCCATAAAGAAGAGAATCATTAAGAGATTTTTTATAAGATTAAATTTACTTCTAAACAAAGATATCAGAATTTTAGTATTTCTAGAAGAACACTATGTATTAAAAGAACAGACATTATTAGGTAATATTCACTACTAAACTACACAGCATTGAAATTCTGTAACCAAAAATAAAATTCTATAAATATATATATATATGATGTCTACTTATTTTGGGACTGATGCATATTCATGTTTGTCTTTATATTTTCATATCACAAGCATGATACAATATACATGTATGTGGATATATACACATATAATATCCATATTTTAAGTATTTGTGCAATATGTATATATATATATATATATATATATATATATATATATATATATATACTAGCAAATATATGCACCCTCCGGGTGCAAGTATTTAAGTTTTAAGTTTGATAATAAAATATCATATTAAATTAGAAAGGCTAATGAAACTGACTAAGAATGCAATTCTGGTATAATCAAAAAATAGAACAACTTTGAAACTAACTATTATCATTTTCCATTACTTTCATTGGTAGTTAAATAGAATAAAGGATATATTACAGTTATTTCTTCATCCACGAGATTTTTGTTTATATTCTTAGGAAATCAATAATACAAGCACATATTTATTAAAATAAAATTTTAAATATCAATATGCAAATTAGCCTTTTCGTTCAAACTGTCAACGCTATTTTGTTGTATATATAAATACAATTGCATGTTATTAGTACGTTGATATGGTCAACATATTACTAATGTAAAAAATTTTTATTAATACTGAAGGTTTAAAAGAATGAAATCATATTTGACGTAAATAATTAAGGGAATTGTGACATAGTTTGAAAAACACACAATCTCCATTATAATAATATATATATACACAAATACTTAAAATATGTATGTTAATAATATCTCTCTCTCTCTATATATATGGAATCTAAGCATATCACACACGAATACTTAAAATATGTGTGCATCTGTATATATATACATACACATTTTTAAGTATTCGTGTGTGATATACTTAGATTCCATATATATATATATATATGCAATTTAGCATATCCCATGAATACTTAAAATATGTATATACATTTATGTGTGTGTGTGTGTGTGTGTGTGTGTGTATAAAAGTTTATATTTGTTTTATGTGTTATTTTCAATATCTCAGTTCATTTACTTCTTTGATCTGATAAAAAAGATGTAAAAAATCTGATGCAATACAGATTATCTCCCTTTAATAGAATAACTTGAATTGAAAACAACATTGAACGTAAGTTTTTGTATAAAATATCATAGACTTAATTGTCAGGAAAGACAGTGAGAAAAAGAAAAGAGACCTAATTAGATTTTGATAAAAAAGGAAGTCCTATTGAAAGGAAAGAACAGTGAGTGCCTAAGACAGAAAGAAATGTAGCAGAAGTGAATGGTTAGATTGAAGAGTGGAAAAAGAAAGGAGAGAACGAATGAAAGAAAGAAAGTTAGGTCTAAAGACAAAGTGAAAGCATGAATGAGAAAGAGAAAAAAAGAATGACTGAAAGATTAAGAAATAAAGGAG
This sequence comes from Doryteuthis pealeii, assembly GCA_023376005.1. Lineage (NCBI taxonomy): Eukaryota > Metazoa > Mollusca > Cephalopoda > Myopsida > Loliginidae > Doryteuthis > Doryteuthis pealeii. Next base: position 114,455,121 of record CM042138.1, read on the forward strand.
TAATAGATAGATAGAATGAGAATGTGAAATAGGAAGGAGAGGAAGAGAAAAGAGAAAGTAGAGAATAAAAGAGAGTAGATGAGAAGAAATAGAAAGAAAGAATCAATGATGCAACTAATTTCAAGAAAAACAGTAAGAAAAAGAAGCAGGAAAAAAATGAATGATTGAATGAAAAAAAAAAAATACAGAAAATTTTTAACAAAAAAATGAGTAAAAAAAGCTGAAAGAAACTGAGAAGAAAAAAGGAAAGAGGGAGAGAGAGAAAAAGGAGAAAAAGTAAAAAGGAGAGAGAGAGAGAGAAAAGGAAGAAAATAGGAGCGAAGGAGAAATAAAGAGAATGAAAGAAAATAGGTGAAAGAATGACAGAAAAAAGAAAAAAAGGAGAGAGAGAAAAAAGAAGAGAGAGAGAGAGAGAAGGAAAAAGGAGAGAGAGAAATTGAAAGAAAAAGGAGAGAGATTGAAAGAAAGGAGATAAAAAGAGAAAGAAAGGAGGGGAGGAGAAAGAGTGTGTGCGTGAGAGAGAGAGAGAGAGAGAGGAGAGAGAGAGAGAGAGAGAGAGAGAGAATGAAGAGAATGAAGAAGCGATTTTATTTTCAATCAAAATATAAAAGATTCAGACAAGTGAAAAGAAAGAGAAAAGAGAGACAATTGAAACAGGAGAAAATAAAAAAGAGAAAGATGAAAAGGAGAAAAACAAAAAAAACAAAAAGGTAAAACAAAGAGAAAAGAAAGAATAAGAGAGTGACTAGCATATCTATTCTTTTTTTCTCTCAATTTTTAAATTTTTCTATTAAACATATGATGAAATCAACAATACCAATCTATTTAGATCAAAGATATTAGGCAATCCAAATCAGTTACCAATCAATAGATATCAGCAGAAGCACTAGAAATATATGTGAAACTCATTATCAGCTTTGTGGTGCCTCCATATATAAGTTTAGACTATTAAATATCTGATGGTGAGGCTCCAGTTCTGGAATTCTGAATCCAAACCAGCTGTAGTCCAATTATAAATTGCTCTTGTATCACACCATGCCCATAGTGGAAGAGCTGGGTAACCATGTACTTTCAAAAGATGTCAATGTTCAGCTTACCTAGGATGCCAAGAACCCTGGGGCCACACCTGTCTATATGCATAATTTCCCACAGTATTTTGCTTATATTCTGGCAAGCAGAAAAGAAATGTTGGCTAGTATACCAACTGGTTTCTTCATTCATTCCTAGTGAGGTGAACCACACAAATGGGATCATCCTTGGTCAGTAAATAGGTCAGCATATTAATATTTCTTTTGCATTCACCAAAGTTTTTTTTCTGTACCAAAAAACAAAAAAAAAAAGACAAAAAAAAACAAAAACGACATTAAACTCTTTCCTTGTATATGATACACCTTCATAAATCTCTTGTATAGATGAAGTGAATTTTTTGTGGTAATAAAATAAGCAACCCAAAACGTGAATTCAGTTGTCTAAACAACTCCTGGAATGATAATGACTCATCTCAGGTTACAGAAAATATCTTCCTCTACTTTAACCCTTTCATCATGGAGGTTAGCAAGCTATTCTCCTTGATCCATTACTACTGAATTGCGAGTTTGATCCTCACTGGATTAAATCCATACATGCAACCTCGTGTCACATCCTATACATGACAAATAGGTTATATAAATACCTGCTTTAACACATTCACCCCCACTGGGACACAAGGTGTCCAAGTCAAATTTCATTTTAACCCTTAAAATGTCGTACTCAAGGCATTAATATATTATTTTTTTTTTGCTAGGGCTTGATGTGTCCAACTGATTAATCAGAGGTGGCCTCTCCACCCGTTTAGGCTAAGGAAGGGGCAAAGTGGATTGTTGCATGTCATTGATTTCTCAGCCACCAAGATTCCATCCTTAAGCATCATGGGTCACTACCCACGACCAACAGGTGGCCCCATTGGGGGTATTTTACCCCTCTGCAGAGGTGCAGTTGGCATATTCTACAGCCCAGCCAACAGGGGAGCATGTTGTGTGTTGTAAAAACACTAATAACAGCAAAATCACCACATTCTATTAGAATGTATTTAATAGTAAAGGGGTTTTGAAATGCTATTAATTCTAGCTGGTTTTCTTGTCTAAGTAAAAAGCATAGCATTTAGGTAGCATTCGGATCTCGGTACAGACCTGACAAGGTTGTATGGAAGATTGGTAGTTGCTCAAGCTGCAGGTCTCTTTGCATGGCTGAAAATGGGTTCTGCAACAAGACAATGACCCTAAGCATACCACCAATTAATGGTTTAAAAGGAACAGAATTCTTACTCTGAATTAGCCCGTCAAAGTCTGGACCTCAATCGCCCCATATACAGGGTGACCCAAAATTAACAGGCGTCACACAGACTATTTTTCAAAAGTCAGGCCTGTTTTTTGGGGTCACCCTATATATATATAAGCAATACATTAAGCAATGTGGTCTATAGATATCAAGAACAAGTAACTATAAGAAAATACCACATTTGAGAACCATATATATATATATATATATATATATATATATATATGTTCTCAAATGTGGTATTTTCTTATAGTTACTTGTTCTTGATATCTATAGACCACATTGCTTAATGTCAGGATTAAGGCAGTTAACATAAACCAAACAAGATACACCAAGAAAGAAAAAGAAAAGGTTGTCTTAAGAGATTCAACGCTAAAGAGAAATGGTTTGCATTATCACATTTTTACAGAAGAAGATATCAAATTATGATGAGTTTTACCACAACTTTCTGTAGAAAGAGCAGGAAAATCTCCTTTAAAAAAGTGAATAGAAACAATAAATTCTTTTTTTGATTTATTTAAAAGCAAATTCCTCAGATATGTTTCTAGTTCATTCCATGCTACTATTTTACCGATAATATTGTCAGCAACAATAGATCTTATTTACCATTTTGAAAAAAAAAAAAAGAAGTTATTTCTCTTTTTTTTTTCAAAATAATTATATTTTGTTTAGTAGTGCATTCACTGTGCTTATTGTTGGGTAAAATTTGAATCTACAGAGAAATCTAAAAATTAATTTGTCAACTTTGAAAACCTCCTTTAAAAAAACATTTGCCTTTTTTTTTTTTGCATATTAAGTTGCAATTTCAATACAAAGTTTGAATTTTAGGTGGAGTTTATATTCCCAGGAAATTCTCAATGGTAGAATAGTGGCCTGCAGACAGTGAGGCTGAGATATTAGTTGTTAATCAAACTATGTTTCTTCTTTGAATGCATTCTTTGAATAATCCAATTAAAATATGAATATATATCAAGTGATGTAATGGTTAGAGTTAGAAGAAATGGATTTATCAATCTGAGTTCAAATCCTGAATGAGGCTGTTTGCATTTCACATAGTGCTAACACCCTTGGAAAGTTATTCATCCAACTACTCTCAATCCAGCTCTGGGTAAATAGTAGGGTAGACATGGGAGGCGCCCATGATGTAATGGTTACTGTCATAAGAGATAGATATGCTGACATGAGTTCAAATCTTGGAAGAGGCTGGTTGCATTTTACATAGCACTAATACTCATGGGAAAGGTATGAATCCAACTATTCTCCTACTGCTATGGGTAAATAGAAGATAAACTGGGATTTTTAACCTTGGCATGAGAACCAGACTAGGAGAAGGAAATCTGAATTCAAACCTGTAAAACTCTGCTTAAAAATTTGACCTTGTGTCACATCCTGCTCATGAGGAGGTGTTCGTGAATACATACATGGATTATTGAACAAAACTGTCAAGCTCATTTAGGACACATCAAGTATCAGGAACTGGTTCTTGTCTTGTTTTTCTTAGTGCAAAGGAAAGGTGCTGTCTTGGAGGAAGCCCCCACCCCCACCCCCAGAATGATGAGGAAAAAGTTCATCTTTGGTCATTCATGATCAAGTATAAGGATCAAAGTTAAACTTGATTTGGTATTTCATTGGTGGATTTTATACCATGTTATTTCAAGATTACCCATTCTTTCACATCAGAATATTATTTATGAGTACCACCACCGTTGCCGATACTGGACAGAATTTTCTTCTGATATAATTAAGTAGAAGTACATCTTTTATGGTTGACTGATTGACTCTGTTCAGATTTTGGGAGGATTGAATTTATTTACCAAGACAAAGGTTAAATTGCTGCAGTAATTTGTCTGCTCTATATGTCTTTTTTGAACATTGTCTTAGTTCTGAATCCATGCAAGAATTTCCCAGCCAAAGTTATCTTCATTTGGTTATTGTTGGAACTAAGAACATTTGATAATTTTCTTCTGCCTGTTTTTTTTTGAAAATTCTCAGAATAAACCTGAAGAATATGAGTCAAATAAAATGGTTTTGGTTAGGTTTCTTTGTTTAATGGCATATCAACCTTCATGGGTTATATAATGCCAAAGCCATCCTTGCAGTAAAACAGTATTGGTACTATCTAACTCATATATGGGGGGATTAGGGGTTCATACCTTTCCAAGAGTGTTTGTTTTTTACAGTATATGTAAACTAGTGAACAAATATAGATGCACAAATACACTTCATTTTTACTAAAAAGGATACTAATATATATATATGTGTGTGTATGTCTGATGGATATTACTACTGATTTTAATTTCCTTGGTATAGTCTAGTAAAGTGTTAATATCTTTCATAAAAGCATAGAGTCTTCTAATTTTATTTTTACTTTGTTCACTATTAATAACATTAAACAAAGGTTATGAAGTACATGTAATATTCACTCAGCATCCAAAGTCTAAGGCAAATTATAATCAGTCTAGCAAATCTATTTATGTTTCCTCATCTGAAGTTCCAGAAGCAGAAAAATAGATTAAAAGATAATAATAATCTGAAAGGTTTTCTCAAAAGTTTAACTTTTTCGATGCTTTTAAAAAAATAATGCCAATCCACTGGAGTCATCAATTTACAACAGTGACTAACTGGAAATAATAATTGATAAGTTTGCAATGAGGCTTGGATTCATGCCATTTTACTTTGAAAAGGCCTGGCTAAATACACCAGCTATTCTACTAACCAACATGAAAAGCTTTTGGGTTGTGGAGCAGTATCTTAAATCAAATCTATAAACTTGTTTCTGATTATGTTTCTCAAAATTGGCAACATATTTGTTATCATTTTGTTAAAACACACACACACACACATATATATATATATATATATATATATATATAGTGTGTGTGTGTGTGTGTGTGTGTGTGTGTGTTATTTTCAGATGGAGTATTGTTAACCATTAATATTATTTTTATTATTTGTATTATTCAGACTATTAGCCTCATCTTTATTGTTATATACACAAAGTTTCAGATTATGTGTCCTCCAGCCTTCTTCAGGCATTTCTTGTACTTGAGAACCTTCTAGTCAAAATTGGGAGTCTTCATGTCCTAATCCGGAGCCTTCACAGAACTTTGAACTGAACCCTTTTAGACTGTTCTCCTTTTGTTAACCATGTCCGGATACAAGAGTTAAGCTATGTTAAGTATTCTATGTTATAATCACCCTTGGCCAGTATTGAACCTGCAACCTAGAGATGATTGTCACTTAAAACTGTATTAACTTAATCTTTACATCATTGTGTATATAACAATAAAGATGGGGACAATAGTCCAAATGATCAAAATAATACAAATTATCAAACCTCATCTCAAAAATCCAGAGAAACATTATTATTATTATTATTATTATTATTATTATTATTATTATTATTATCAATTTTGACTAGTATTTCATTTTAGTTTGAATTTATGAACCATGCTGTTAAAATGAATGACCTGCATGAATTGAAACTAAAAAAAATAATGATGAAGGAAAATACTAGTTGCAATTAATAATAATGATAATAATAATGGTTGACAATGCTTCATCTAAAAACAAAAATAATCAGAAGAAAACGTTTCTCCATGAAAACTCTTAGAAAGTTAAAGAGAAAAGTTTTGACAGTTCATCAATTTGTATCCAAGATGAGTTAACTAAAAAAGTAAAAAAACAAAGAAATTAAATGAAAAAAAAAAAAAAAAAAAAAAAGAAAGACAGAAACAACAGATAATGCTATGAACATTTTCAAGAAGGAAAAAAACTAATTCTCAATAAGAAAACCTGTTTGTAAATTACTGAATTTAATGCTGCTAAGGAAGCTTTAGACAAGAAGCAGCTTAAGACTAACAAGGAGAATAATGATTTGTACTAACAATCAAATCAGTTTAATTGTTACGGCTTCAATTTGATTAAACCTAATGCTAAAATCAGGTGAGAGCCTTCATGGCAATTTCTAGTTGAGAGTTCATGAATTTATTATAAAGTTAGGGAAGAGACCTTCTCTTGACTGAGCTCATTTTTTCATCAATAATTGTGATATGCCAGTGATAAAAGATTTATTAGGACATCTAACAATATAAAAGTTATATAATACCATTGCTGATCAGTAGAAACCCAAAAGGTTCACAGTAGCTTAATCAAAAGTCATAAGAAATCACTATGCAGCAATGGTAAATAGTAAAATAGTCAGGACTCTACAATGTTGGTTAGGAAACCTGCCTAGAAGAAGGCAAAACCTGAATGGAAATCTATTAAACTCCACTTACAATTGACCTTGTACAACATCCTGCTTGTGTGGAAGGTTTGTTAAATATATACACTCCCCAGTTCTAGAACTGGAGCCTCACCACCAGATTCAGATTAGTGTCACATACCCAGGGCACCATTTTTGGGAGTGGATGGGTTGGGGAAGTGGGATTCTTATATATCTGCAAAGAATGCAGTCACCATATTCTAGGACCTTCAGACAAGTCTAGTTTATATATATTATATATATATATATATATATATATATATATAACACACATAAATCAAGCCCAGCATTCCTAATCGCTCACTGCAGAACTATGGTAGTGTATTTTGTTTACATCCATTTGTTGTAAGTAATTTAAGTAATTCCATGATAAAAAGCCTTGACGACCCTAACAGTGAAACTTGAGTAGGCTTACTCTGATTATATCAGATTTCTAAACTAGTTCTACAAATGTATTGAGCACTTTTATATTCATTCATGATAAATTTTTTGGTTAATTATTTTTATCGACAGTCAAAATTGTGACACTTGTTTTTTTGCCTTCTTCATTAAGTCAGCCCCTTTTCATATATATATATATATATATATATATATATATATATATATATATATAGTGAACTCTCTCATCAATTTTGATGCATGAGAATTCATCCAATGAACAACATACACAGTGATTTGTTAGTAGTGGTAAAGGCTTGTAATGGATCATCTGCACTTTTTGGCACAGTTGATAGGAAATAATTGGTTCACAAGGAATGCCATAATCCAATCAACAACTGACTTCAGGATTTTCAAATTCAGAGTTTTCCTTCTCCCAGATGGGTTACCTATTCAAGGTTAAAGAGCCCAGTCAGCCTTACTATTTTACCCTTAGCTGGAGGGAGAATATATGGATTCATACTTTCCCAAGTGTATTAGTGCTAAGTAAAATGCAAATGGCCTTATCTACGATTTGAACTCAGGTTGACAAGTCCATTTCCTACAACTCTAACCATTATGCCAAGCGCCTCCATATATATATATATATATATATATATATATGGAAATACGATGAGGAAATTAATCCGACAATATGTGAAGAAAATATTTTAAAAATATAACAAACACAGGATGTTATGATCAGGAAACAATTTTTAGTGTCAATACTTAAGCATTTCGGTATTTTGTACCATCTTCAGAACACTGTTAGGTAATGTTTGTGTGAGGAACTTAACATCTTTCATTTCGTTCCTCACATAAACATTAACTAACAGTGTCCTGAAGATGGTACAAAATACCGAAATGCTTAAGTATTGACACTAAAAATTGTTTCCTGATCATAACATCCTGAGTTTGTTATATTTTTAAAATATTTTCTTTTTATATATGTATGTAATGTACATATATACATATTAATGTTGTAAGTCAGAAATTCAAATATAATGGAAAGAACGAAGAGCAACTCTTAGCTTTAAAAATTATTTCCATAAATTAATGATTTAGTCACCATAAATCAAAGGTCACCCATTGCAAAAAATTGATTTATTCAAAAATAAACCCTCACCATCCAATTAGCATTGACACTGGGCAATAACAGGACAGGATGACTCAATAAGCAATGTTGATGGTTTTTCTCCTCCTCTTCCTATTCCTCCTCCTCCTCTTGAGATATTAAGAATTTTAGACAGACAGGGATAACCCTCAGAACAAGGTGCTTATCTTTATTATTATATAAACTGAATATGTTTTACTCGATATATGCGAGTACCCCCTCCCCCCCCCAAGGGGCTGTTTCATGCTTGACATTAACCAGCTGCTCGATTACAAATGGCACCGTATTGACCTTTTGCCATGAATCTGCCAGGCAATATTCTAGCCGATCCTATCCCCCGCCCCCTTCTTCCAATATGTCAGGGTCCAAATCAGCTAGAAGTTAGAATGAAGTGGTAGAACTCTGGCATATTGCAAACTGACATGTCAACTGATATGTCCTCCACCTACGATGCGGAATCACCACCCACCCAGCCTATATGCCATTTCATTCAGTCTCACCCCAACAATGCTGACCAAATCATATGTTCAGCATTATATATATATATATATATATATATATATATATATATATATATATAAAGATCATTTGGAGAAATTATAATCTCTGGCTCTTATTTTCTCTTATTTGTAACATCTGGCTTTCTTGATTGCAATAAAAAGAAATTCTTGGATTGTGAGTGGTCAAAATTAAGGCAATTATTCCTCAGATGAGAATGGGCTAATTAAATGTTTAATGAATAACTGTAATTAAAAATCTCAATTTCACGTATTTTGTCATATACGAGGGTGAGTCAAAAAGTAATGCCATTTTGTTTAGGACAGGTTAATTACCAACACAGAAACATGTATCATATATCAAAATGAAGTTGGTCCTCTGTGCATCACATCCCTACTTCTTCACATAGTCACCTTTTTTGTTAACTGCTGTGCTACTCATATGCTGAGTTGGTGAGGGCCGGTATTGAACTAGGAACCCTGTGATTCCTTGGCAAGTGCTATACCAACTGAGTAAAATTATCATGATTTTTGTATATATATATGTATATAGATATATATTTGCCCAACCCCTCCACACGAGTAGGATGTGACACAAGGTAAAGTTTAATAGCTTTGAATTCAAAGTTTTCCTTCTCATAGACTGGTTGCCATACCAAGGTTAATGGTCAAGTCTGTCCTATTTACCCATAGCTGGTGAGAGAAAACAGGTTTGGTTTGTTTGATTATTTTATGTCAAAGACATTTTATTTTATTCATTCTCGATGAGTACTCATTTTTTTTTAAAACTCATCTTTAACACATTTTTTAAATTTGTGTTTTTCTATTTAACCCATTGATGGGGCCCTAACTGGTAATACTACTCTGGGTCACAGTGAACCTAGAAGTAATAGTGAGGAAGGGGTAGTCCACATTCCCCAGAGCAAAAATGGAACTTCACCATCCGATAGAGTTTAACATCACACCCAGGACACAAAGACCCTTAGCCACTGCCTTCTAGTACATATATGATAAAAAGGGTTGGTGCTTTCTATAAGGGCAATAAGGTTGGGAATATTATATATTTGCTAAGACTTGACATAACTCTCTGATTACCTGTCTAGCCTAAGTAAGGGCCAAAGTGGAGTGTTGCATGCCATGGACTGCTCAGCCACCAGAGTCCCATCCTTAAGCATGTGGTTTGCCACCCACAGACAATATGGGCTCCATTGGAATTTTATAGATGTTCAAAACAATTTATATTCTTTTCTTATAAAGTTTTATATCAATATATCACTAAACTTCTCATGAGATTTGTATCTATCTATCTATCTCTCTATATATATATATATTAAGTAATTGGTAATTTGCTTGAAGCATTGTTAAGTATGTTATAATATATTAATGATTTGAAGGCAATTACAATGCGTATAAAAATAAAAACAAAAAGATGTTATTTTTGTCTTATCGATTTCAAAGTAGAAGCTTCATCTTCAAAGGTGAATATTTGTTTTATTTTTTATACGCATTGTAATTACCTTCAAATCATTAATATATTATAATATATATATATATATATATATATATTTACCAACCCCTCTGCTGATAGGAATGGGGAGATCTATGTTTTAGGCATGACATGATGATTAGTTTGATAATCCTTATTGTTTTTTTAATTAGAAAAAAATTATCTTTGACTGTCCCTAAAGTCAATATTTATAAGATAGGCTTTAAAATTAATAAGTAAAGAATCTACTAAGAAGAAATAAGGAAAATTTTAAAAAATGAACAGAAGGTAATTCTATGAAAATATTTGATAATTCTATTATCATTTAACTCATATATCTATTTTGATTATTAATTTATGAAAATTTAAAAAAAGAATCTGTAAATAAATTGAAAATACATTTTTTGTCATAAAGAGATTTGTTGGGGGCCAAATGAAATTTTGGAAAAAATAAAATTTATATTAAAAAAACACAGAGAATCGGCCTATAGCATAAATATTTTTTAATGCATCCATATTTATAAGATTTTAAAAGTAACAATAACAATGCAATATGCAGGTGAATAACCCGCAGATATATTTGATGCGTGTTTAAATTATTTATCACCATATAAAGAGTCTGCATGCACTTTCGATCTTTTTTTAATAATCAAGTTGGCAGATACAAAGATGGTTCAAAGAATAAACACAGAAAAAAGAAAAAATGATTTGTCCCAAAAATATATTATCATCTAAAGGAAAATGGTTGAACTCTATAAAGTTTGATATCACCATGTGCTTTTAAAATGGAACAATTTTCTTTTTTTGTTTTTCAATTTAAATTTTATGAACTGTGGCAGGTTAACGATCTTAACAAAACTTACAGCAGACACATATGTGCAAAGAAACCCACTTACATACCCTAAATAAGTATATCTCTACTGTTCTTTTAATAAATGATTTTCTTCTAAACTAATGTGTCCTGTGTATGACGTTAAACTTCATCTAGAAGTGAAGTTCCAATTCTGAAACTCTGGGGAGCGTGGAGTACCCCTTTATTGCTATCACTGCCAGATCCACCCTGACACAGAGTGGTAGTACATGTTAGTGTCTCATATATGGGTTGAATAGATTGAAAAATTGAGTTTGAAATAAAAATTGAATATCCAAGAAGAATTAATAAAGTTTACATGCAGTAAAATCCAAATAACCAATAATCTAAACCAGAGATGCCAGAATATCATTGTTTATAGAGGAATATTAGTGGAGGAGGCAGACTTAGCATAATGGTTATCATTATAAGAAATGGAATTTGAATTCAGGATGAAGTTGTTCAAATATTTATATCATTATAATAGGGCAAGTTAGCTCAGTCAGTAGAGAATTCATTTAGGAATTGCAAGCTTACAGGTATTTGACAATAGAGATTAGCACAGATTTAATAATCTGATCTGTATGGTGAAAGCATCTGGGAGCTGACAGTAGGTGTGGTGAAACAATTACACGAGTCTAGCCAAAGAAAAAAGAAGAAAGACTCCTCACTGTTCAGCTCTTATCAACAACAGTCCACACTGAAGGGTTTTATATATACTTACCAACTCTTCCACACAAGCAGGATATGGCACGGGGTTAATTTCTTAACTCTTAACATGCTATACCTCCTCATTCCGCCTGCCAGTAAGTCACATTCATTTTCCTAATCTACCCCAAATGATAGCCTGTGTTTAAATGTAATATTAAACATATTTGGCAGTCTTTATTTTTAGGGAAATAACAGGTAACTTTAAATGAAAAGGAAATTCTTAGTCATTTTTTGATAAATCCTTAGTGGAATGGGGCTCTGGACTTAGAAAATTCTCAACAGGATGTTAAGAGTTAAGCAGAGTTTAACAGATTTGAGTTTTCCTTCTTGTGAACCAGTTATCATACCAAAGTAAACTGGTTCCCTAACCAAGTTAAAGAGTCCAATCTGAAATAATATTTACCCATAGCTGCAAACAATCAATTCTAGTAGCTTTCTGTAGTAAAATCATTTACAATAGATTCATATACATATATATGAGGAAGAATTAATAAAGAAAAGAAAGAACAGAATGGATAATAAAAGATGAATTTAATCAATATCACTTACACATTTGTTTCGGTCTGTTCATCTGTGTGAAAATATTCCACACACAGAAGATTCGACCTTCATCAGAGTAAAATTTTAGTTTGAATGAAAAATAAAATCTTCAAAATAAAATTTCACTCTGATGAAGGTCGAATCTTCTCTGTGTGCGGAATATTTTCACACAGATGAACTGACCAAAATGCAGGTGTAAGTGATATTGATTAAATTCATCTTTTATTATCCATTCTATTCTTTCTTTTCTTTATTAATTCTTCCTCATACCGTCAGATTCATTTCCAATTTCCATTTTTACATATATATATATATATATATATATATATATACTTTTGATATTTGCTGTGTCACTTTCTATATAATCATTAGGGTGATACAAATTTTGACACACTTTTAATAAATTCTACCTATAACATCACCATTATTCCAAGAGTTAAATTAACTAATCTGTGGTTTACTTCCTCACATCCTACCCTAAACCCCTAAAATTATCCCCAAGAGGTGGGTAGATTCACCTTTGGTTGAGAACCACAGAAATAAGCTATCGTATCAATGGTTCTATGATATTCTGTACAATAAGGCTTACGCAGAGACATTTGCCTCTTCTGCCAATCCTGGACATCCATATTTTCTGACAGGGAAAGGGGACATAATCTGAGCCTAAGGATTATGGGTAATGTTCACAGTGAAGGGTCACATGGATTAATAATTGATTAAAGCAAGTTGGAAATAAGGAATGGACAGTTGATGTATAGGTCTGCACAGACTTGGACATTTCTTCTTCAGAATGGAACAATGAGTATGGAAAGAGAGGTGCGGTCTGGTTGGCTTGATGAATACTTTATGCAATTCCAATAATGTCATAAAATGAACCAGTATATTTTGCCCTGTAAAGGACGCTTCCTGACAAAATATAGGTAATCAGTGTTTAAGTGCAAAGTAAGAATTTCATGTTGAGGAGAGACATCAACATTTATAAACTGTCTTTATGTAAAGTCAGAGAATCAGAGGAATTTGTATAGAAAAATGATAGCTCTCATTAGAGAAACTTTGAAAATGTTACAAAAATATCAGGTTTTAGATTGCTTGTTGCTTCAGGAATATATATATATATATATATATATATATATGGGGTAAAGAAAATTGGCTTAAAAATTGTACATTTTTATGGTAATAGATCTATTTCTACCTGCAGGTATATATATATATATATATATGTGTGTGTTGGCTGTCAACTCATGCATGAGTAAGACAGCCAACATATACATATATACACATATGTATATGTATGTATATACATACATGCATACAAATATGTATATGTATGTATATACATACATGCTTACACATATGTATGTACATGCATACACATATGTATATGTATGTACATGCATACACATATAGGTATATATATATATATATATATATATATATATATATATATATACAGTCATGTGTGCTCTTTATATGTGCATCTATGAAGAATCCCATATATACGTAAAATTGATTATTTCTCACTTTCTCTCTCCATATATATAATCAGACATTCTATTGATATATTTTCTATGTTAAACTATCTGTCTGCATAGATCCAATTTGCATTCCAACACAGGTGTGTGTATATATGTATATATATATATATATATATATATATATATATATATATATATATATATATATGAAGAGTGAAATAAACAAAGTTAATACTAGATCCCCATTTAGGAAATCGCACACATCAACCCTTTGAGGAATTATTCCTTTCTTCATATTTATAACTGTTAAAAAGCATCTCTTTGATGTCTACTCAAACGGATTGACTGTACCCCAGTTCCATATCCTACCCAACATAATTGATCTGTGCTAGTGAAACTGTTAACTGGTAAAACATTCAAATCGATTCCTTTTCTATTCTTGAATAACTTTTCAAACAATCCTGCCTGATTGCCAGCTAAGAACTATCCAATTAACTTTATTAAGTGTTTTGTCTTTTATAAATGCCACAAGGCCATGAATGGAGGGCTGTCTGCCCTTCTGTTATGCTAGTACATTGATTTAAACTTTTGCTTATTTCTTCTTTGATACCTACCAACCAATATCAAGTATCAGCTACAGAGTTTAACATTCTAGTCTTATAAACTATGGTAAATTAATTTCTTTTGCAGGAAATACTTGTAACCTTGTGCCAGAATAGGTTAGACTAAGCAAATAGTCCAGTCTCTCTCTCTCTTTCTCTCTATATCCCAGTCTATTTCTCTCGGTGTTTTCTAATTTATACCAATGTTTTATTTATATCTCTCCGTCTCTCTCTCTCTCTCTCTCTATATATATATATATGTATGTACACACAAATACATAATGTCCACTCTGTTTCTATCTCTCTCATTATCTCCCTCCCTTTGTGTGTGTGTATATATATATATATATATATGGTGTGATAACAATTGAGAGGACTGAATCTTTAAATTTTTATTATTTAAGTTGGTCATTTGTGTGTTCATTTAATTTAAAACTTCAGTCTCAATACTTTTTGATTACACATTGTGAACATATATATATATATACATACACACACACACACACACACATATTTAGGTAGATAGATTGATGTAAGAAAGTAATGTTCCAGCAAGGAATGAAAAAAAAATCAACATATGCGTGATAGAAGTACGTGAAAAAAAAATTACCCAAAAGGGAAGCAGGATGTAACTCGATAGGAAGACAAAGAATATGAAAGAAAAATATGCAGGAAAAAAAAAAGAAAAAAGATGTCAATGATAAAACTATCTCACTAGTTTGAGCATAAAATAAAAACTTCATACCTTATTTATGTGCTATCATTAACAAATCTCACCAGTCTGATACTAAGGAGCCTGAGGACAATACCCAATCCCCAAGTGTTCCTTGATTAGACAACGATAATTGTATTTCCTTATTGGAACAGAATTCACAAAGTAATGACAAAAGACCATTGTGGTGCCAGCATATTCAACAAAATGGTATCCTTTGTCTACGGTTTTAAGGGGATATAGCGTTTGAACAAATGATCATTAAATAAACTGATATTTACTAACTTTATTTTTGTATATATATATATATATATATATATATATATATCAACCCCTCCTCACGAGCAGGATGACACAAGCGGAGTTTAACAGGTTTTAATTTAGTGTTTCCTTTTTGAAGCCTAATCAGGATTAAAGAACCCAGTCTGTTCTATATTTACCCATAGCTGGAGGCAGAATAGTTGAATTTATACCTTTCCCAAGGATATTAGTACAATGTGAAATGCAAACAACCTTGTCCAGGATTTGAACTTGTCTCGCCGAGTCCATTTCGTATGATGATAACCATTACACCACATGACTCCACCTTCATTTTTGTTTAAATAGAGACATGCATGAATACTGGGGTTACTGGGAAGATTAACATCTTGAAAGCCATTGTAAATGAGTTCTATTCTCACTGCCATTGTAGCCTTGTATGTATTTACTCAACGCTCTGCCATGAGCAGGATGTGACACAAGGTCAACTTTTAAGCAAAGTAGAACTGGTTTAAATTCAGAACTTTCCTTTTCTCATACTGGTTGCCATATCAAGGGTAAGAACACACTCTATCCTACATATTTCCCATAGACAGGGGGAGAAAAGATGGATCCATGCCTTTCCCAGGGATATTAGCATGGAATGAAACACAAACAGCTCTGACAAGGATTCAAACTTTTATTAAAGGAGGGAAAGGATACTAATTAGCAACATAAAATAACTAGATATATTTACCCAAGCCTCTTTATGAGTAGGGTGTGACACAAGTCAATTTTTATGCAGAGTAGGGCTAGTTTAAATTCAAAGGAACAAAAGTATTAATATATAGATAATTCAATCTAGTTTGTTCAAGGGATATTTTATAAAGGCAGAATGTTCAGCTATTAAAGAAAAAAGGGTTTATTATTTAGTTTATTTACTGCTAAATAAAAAAATATAAACTTGAGTCAATATCCTCTAAATGTGTGAATTCCATAATTTTTGCCATGAGTAGTATACATACTAGTAGTATACATATGGGTGCAAATATTTAAATTTTAATGTAATAAAATATTATATTGAATTGGAAAGGCTAATGAAACTAAATAAGAATCCAAATAAAAAGATTTGAAACAAAGGGGGTTATTATTGAAAAATAGAACAACTGAAACTTACTTTTCCATCACTCTCATCTTTAATTGCGGAATTTTCCTAATTTAAATATGTAGTTAAAATAGAAAGTAAAGAATAAAATTACAGTTATTTGTTCCTGTTAATGGATTTCTTTTAAGATTTTCACTCATATTCATTAAGATAAAACCAAACACTTAGAAATCAATAATACTAAGCACATATTTATTAAAATCAAATTTTTAATATCATTATGCAAATTAGCCTTCCTGTCCACACTGTAAACCGCTATTTTGTTCTATATATAGACACAATTACATATAATTATTATGTAGATATAGCCAACAGTATTAATAATGTAAAACAATTCTATTAATAATTCAGGTTTAAATAAAAATAAAATCATGGAGAATGTGATGTAAATAACTAAGGAAATTGTGACTTGAGTAGTGAAATAGTTATAGTTGCAGACAGACAAACACACAATATCCATTATAATAAGATATACAAACAATGAGAACTTTAGTAATATACATATGTGTATGTTTTACATAATCTAATTATATATTAATATTTTTTCTTTTCTTTGATAATCAGATCCAAATGAGTCAGAATTCTTCATAATTTTTAGCAATGAAATAACAAACTCAAATGAAAGATGTTAGTCATTGTTTAATCCTTGGCTCATTTCTGGACACATCCAAATATGGCCTGATATTTTGTCCATCTCTTTCCATCAATTATTCTTATCTTTTTAATCAACTAATTATGATTTGACTCACCAAACTGTCTCTTTAATTGTCTGGCTCAACAATACTTGGTTTTTAGTTTAGTCGTTTTAGACTTTAAGAATTTTCTGATTGGTTGGTTGGATTTTATGGTTATTCAACACTTGTTGGGTTATTCTATGCTGAAGACATTTGGTTTGATTCATTCTTGATGGGTATTCAACATTTTTTTCATACTAATTTTTTTATTTCTCTGAATTCTCATGTAGATCACACTATTTCTGAATTCTCATGTAGATCACACTATTTCTGATTTTTTTAATCTATTTAACTTGCAGATGGGACACTAACAGGTACTACCACTCCGGGTCACAGTGGACGTGGGAGTAATGGTGATGAAGAGGTGCTCCACATTCCCCAGAGCTCCAAGATTGGAACTTCACCATCAGATAGCGTTTAACATCATACCCAGGACATTAAGACTGAGTCACCACCTTCTAGCACAAATATGATAAAAATGTTTATGGATTTGCAATAGGGTTGGGCCAAACATATAGGTACATAATGTGACCAGAAATAACATTTCTATTTCTTTCTAAAGAATAGAGGCAAAATGAGATCAATTCATGTGGCCCCTAATGTACATGCCCATTCTCTAAGGGAGATAAGTATCTATTGAAGGTCTTTGTAGTGTAAGGTAGCACTCATCATGCAATGGTTCTCATTGTAGGAAATGGACATGGCAACTAAAATCCAAATCCTGGACAATGCTATTTGCATTTCACATAAATTGATGAAAGGTATACGTCCAACTATTTATCTTTTAGCTAAGGGTAAGTAGTAGGGAAAACAGTGCACTTTAAGCATGGTATGGCAACCGGTCTAAGAGAAGGAAAACTCTAGATTTAAATCAAAGGTGCTCTCTTCTTGTTAGTTAAACTACTTTGAAAGCTCCTCCTCTACTACTACTGCATGCTTACACACAGTTGTCCAACACATTTTATAAATGAGGACACTAACCTATATATTGATACTCCTGCTCCTTAATCTTCCAACCGTTATCATCCTGCAACTCCTTCTGGTTAAAAATAACTGTTTAAATCCTCCAAGATGAAATGCAAAAATATAAATCCTGATTATCTGGTGTTGCTTGTCTGCCGCTGAATTATTTTTTCTTATGTGTGTTGTCACCTCAGCTAAATTATGGAACATTCCGTTTTTATTATAAATAAAGAAAGGGAAATAATAGGACATGGGATACAGAAAAAAATATAATAAAGAAAGAGAGTATGGGAAAGATATAGAGAGGGAGTGAGCATGAGGAAGTGATAATGCTAATCTGTTTCAATTGAACATGATGAAAAGATGAAAATAAAGAAAGAAAAAAAAAGGAGTGAGAGGGTTAAATCAAGATTATCATAATTTTTATATATTGAACTATTTAGCAACAGCTCTTAAGTAAACATATCAAATGTTGTAATAATTAAATTTTCATACTGTGTTATATCCACTGGTCCAGCTAGTTTTACTAATTCTGTGTATAATTTTTCAGCATTATTGAAAATATTATTTACTTGTAATGTTTGAAAAAGGCAAATCTTTGCTTTTGGAAATATTGAAACCTATTGTTGGTGATTGGCTCACTATGACTCAAAAAGTGATCGTCTCTTTTATGTTTTCGTGAAGATACTTGGATAAATTTGGCTTGGCCAGTAGCTTTTAATGGTCAAGTGTTGGCAAAATCCCAGATTTTTTTGGAGCAGAAAAGCCGTCTGCTATATTTCAGAGGAAGCACCATTCTCCAACTTTGAAGAAAGTGTGCAAAAGTAGAATTGGCTCAGTTTAAGTCTTATTTTTGTTTTTCTAGATTTTCACAAAGTTTTTTTTATTATTATTATCTATATAATAATACTGGTGTTACTTAAAAAAATACGACTGTTATCTTCTTGCAACACTCTCTGATTAAGAATCAGACCATCCAAATCCACCAAGATGAAATGCAAAAATCTAAAACCTGATTATCTTATGTTGCTTATCTGCCAAATTCTTATTTCTTATGTGTGTCATCATCTCAGCTAAATAATGGACCATTTCTTTTTTAAAGAAGAAAGAGAAGAAAAAGGGCATGCTACACAGAAAAAATATAATAATCAGAAAGAAATAAAGAGAATAGGTGGAAGATAGAGAGAGGGTGTGAGTAAGCAGAAGCAATTACAATAATATTTTTTCCATCAAACATGATGAAAAGATAAAAAGAAGGAAAGAAAGAAAAAAAAAGTGAGAGAGAATTAAATCAAGATTATTATACTTTTTACATATTGAACTATTTGTTCGTTCTTAAGTAAACATATCAAACATGGCACTATTTAACCCATAGCTGGAGGAATGAGAGGGTTCAAACCTTTCCTAAGGGTATTAGACCGAAAGCAAACATAATAGCATAACTGGAGTTTGAACTTGCTTACTATGATACCACAGTCAAGCAAATCACCTACTATGCCGCCCCCTGTAGATAATGAAGTGCTTATTTGTTTAAAGGGATTGTTAAGATACATTTTGGTTCTGTTCATAATTGGAGACAATAATTATATAGAAATTGATGATGTTTGTACATGGCATGGCACTAGGAATTTGATTAGAGTTGCAAATGGCAAGGAAAGGGTTAAGTGAAGAAAGGCTAATGATCAGCTTTGAACAACAAAAAGAAGAAAAGAAAGGCTATTTAAATGGATGATGCAATAGGAATGTGTATAATTTGTGAAGGGCTGAACTTTTTCCAGATTGAATACCAGAGTGAAAGAAACCAGTAAGATTATCAGAATCAAATGTTTTTCCTGTTTAAAATTGATATCAGACACAACAAGTGGATGTCAGCAAAAAGCTGATCTAATCTTGTTTACTAGTCATTAAAACAATTATTTTTGTGTTGAGAAAACGGAATAATGTGAGAATTGTTATTTTCAAAATGCTCATAACATTTCCAACCTTAAAAATACAAAGGCCAAGAAAATAACCTTTTAAAATGTTGACAAAGCATTGGGTCTGAAACTAGAACGGTTCAAGAAACAGTTTTATATATATATATGTATACACACACACACACACACACATATATATATATATATATATATATAGAGTGCTAATACCCTTGGGAAAGGTATACATCCAACCATTCTTGCTCCAACTATGAATAACTAGTAGGATGGACTGGGCTCCTTAACCTTGGTTTGCTAACCTGCCTAGGAGAAGGAAAACTCTGAATTCAAACCTTTTAAACTCCACTTACAAAATTGATCATGTGTAAAATCCTACTCGTGCAGGATTGGTGTGTGTATGTATATATATATATATATATATATATATAAAACCTTCAATATATCCCCTCCCACTTTCTTTCTATCTTTATATATACATAGTTTTCAATATGTCCTCTCTCTAAATATATATTCATATATAACTTTCAATATATTATTTTGTCTTTCCATAGCATCGAGGTAAAATAAAATAAAAAGCAGCCTTTCACATGAAGAATGCAGTGGTAAAATTTTAATATTTTGACAGCAAGAAATAATAGTCTTAGATGCAGTGCAAATCGTATCTAAAGATATATTACCCTCCTTTTGAAAGCAGTAGAGCATCACCTAGGAATCCAAAGGTTTCAGGTTTGATACTGGTCCTTACCAACTCAGTGCATGAGTAGCACAGCTTGGTACTCTATAGTAAAGTGGGGATCTGATGGTATGTGTTGCCCTCCACCTCAGATACAAAACAATCTCCTTGGTCTAGTGCTAGTGGATAAACTCCCTAGCAGTCTGGCTGATACTAACAATTGGCCACTCTGACAGATTTATTCCTTGCATATATTTATATATATATATATATATATATATATATATATTGTCGGCTTAAAGCCATATAAAAATAAACACATTTGTTTGTTTACTTAACCTCATACTGTCGTGTAGCAAGTCAATAAAAAGTGGAATATGAATAAGTTTCAAAACAAACGAAGAAGGTGGGAATGGCAAGCTAGTGTAACGGTTAGAGACTTCACCTGTCAGCTTGACAGTCGAGGTTTCGAGTCACACACGGAGCAGTTTCCCATGTCTATAACCTTGCTGATGAGACCTAATAGGTCGAAATATACATTCAGGGATTGACATTTTTGTTTAGCCATATATATATATATGTGAAATAAAATACTAATGTGGTATAAATAAAATAAGATTGAAAGGAATGAGTGTTTTATAATGAGGGATAAAAGTACTTAATGTAAAAAAAATATAAAACTATTTTAGTGTAATATTCTAATAAATAGCATTTATATATATATAAGTTAAGGTAGTATGGATATGGAGTCAATGGTGCCTGGTTATTGATGGTTTCTCACCTATGCGATCTTTAAACTAAGTCACAATTTTTAATAAATTTTAGACTTGGTCTGAAGGTTGCATTGGCGAAAAACTATCAATAACCAGGTGCTGTTGTCTCCATGTCCACTCTACCTTAACTCAAATATAAATACTCTATCAATGATATTGAGCACTGTTTACTTATAAATATAGCACCTATATATATATATATATATATATATATATATATAAATATATATATATATATATAAATATATATGTATGCTCCCCATACCCCTGGGGTGGAGCACTTTGGAGAGGATTTTGCTGATGAGCGCCAACTAAAGTGTAAACACAATGCTCTCCAATAAAAGGGATGGAGCACCCATTGGCGGCCTTACATACATACATACAGATGTGTGTATTAAAACAGTAAAAATCCTCTTCGCATTCTGTGGGTGATGATAGCCAAGCGGTTAAGCTGATGCTGAATTGGTTGGAGTTCTATCCTGGCTGTAGGTAGCTCACAACATGTCTAGCCACACTGAAGAGACTTGATAAGTCGAAACAAATGTCTGTGGATGACTATATATATATATATATATAATAATAAATATATATATATATATATATATATATATATATATATATATATATATATATATATATAAAACCTAGGATATCCAAATTAAATACTCTTATAGTTTGTTACTCAAAGTTTCATGAGGATCACACTGTTTCTGTCTGATTACTTTAAGAGTACATATCTTGGATATTTTAGATTTTCAAACAGCTCTGGCATAGTAGCATCAATAATTTTTGTATAACATTTTTTTATTTGTATTTTAACTTTATATATATATGTGTGTGTGTGTGTGTGTGTGTGTGTATAGGTTTATCAGTAAATTCTCAGCCTAATGATTATTTTTACAGAACAAATATTTACTTTTCAATGGAATAAATTCAATGAATATTAATCACATAAATATAAAATATCAGACAGTGAAATTTTCAAATCAAAATTCAGATAATAACTAGGGCAGGTTAAAAGGTTTATAAATCATCCTCATATATATTCACATGCATACACACACACAGATATATAAATGCATATACTACACACACACATATAAATATATAAATGCATATACTACACTCATATACTTATGTATATGTATATAGATATACCACACACACAAATATATATATTATATATATAGATATACTACACACACACACACATATATATAATAGAATATACACACACACACACATATATATATATAGATATACTACACACACACACATATATATATATAGATATACTACACACACACACGATATACTACACACACACACACATGTATATATATATATATACACCACACACACACATGTATATATGTATATAGATATACTACACACACACATATATGTATATATATATAGATATACACACACACACACATATATGTATATAGATATACTACACACACACACACACATATATGTATATAGATATACTACACACACCAAAATATATATATATATATGTATATAGATATACTACACACACACACAAACATATATGTATATAGATATACTACACACACATATATAGATATATAAATGCATATACTACACACATGTACTTATATATATGTATATAGATATACTACACACACACACACACATATATATATATATATATATATATATATATACTACACACACATATTTACACTTCTCACACACACATATATATATATACACTACACACACACACATATATATATACAGATATCCTACACACACACACACACAAATATATATATATATATATATACACACATATACTAGACACCCACACACACACAAATATATATATATATATATATACATATACTAGACACACACACAAATTATATATATATATATATATACATATACTAGACACACACACAATATATATATATATATACATATACTAGACACACACACAAATTATATATATATATATATATATATATATATACACACACATACATACGAGGATATAAAGATAAGAGGAATGTTCAAAAACTACTATAATAAAGGTTTATTTACCAAGATGTTTATGAATAATGAATGAAATGTTAATTTTCTTCAAAATAGTCCCCCATAGCATTCAGCACACTTATTCTAACAAGTTTTCTATTGGTTAAACACCTCCAAATTTTCTCTTTTGATATTTGGTGTGAAGCTGCACAGTGCTATCAGATTTCTTTTTATGCTCTTCCCATCCTTAAATCTTAGGGTTGAGATAAATTTGAAAAAAAAAAAAAGAACACACTCACACGAAGGTCTGGTGAGAATGGAGGTGGGTGCTACACAATCCTGTGTTTTCACAAAAACACATCCTTCAAAAAGTATGGAGGTTGGCTTGATCTTCTTTTTTGTTCAGATAAGCACTAGAGGAAGTTCTCATCATGTTATCAGATAAGTTGCTTATAGAGCACATGACTTCATTGAAATTTCGAATTTTAAATTTTAAAATTAAAAAAAAAAAATTGAAGCTTCAGTCTAATTTTTTTAACATCCCTTCCGTATGTAACTGATTAAAAATCATTTCATATACAATTTCTCCCCAACCAGATGTCATTTATCTTCTATACCCTAAAACTTTTTTGTTGTAAGGGAAGATATTTCCCCTTCAAGACAGTTCAACTCATCCAACAGAACACATAAAGTTATAAATATGCGAGGTTATTCATAGTTGAGTTAAATAGCAGTATTTTGTAGTTTAGTTATTACTAGTCCATTATCTAGTCATGCTGTTAGAGAACTGGGTGTTGACTATTATTCATATTCCTGTAGAAAAGTAACAAATCTTTTCCGGATTTTTAATGTTGTATTTGATTAATTCAGTTGTTTAAGTTTTGAAAGCGTTTAGTTTCACAAAACCAACTGAATGATAGAAGTAAAGTAGATGTTCAAAGTTACAAATACACTTAATAGTATCATTATTTTCACTATGTGAGCTTTTTATACAGAGTTCTAACCAGATGTCTTTCCCTGGAGTTTGAGTGACAGCAAGTCTTCTCAGGTCTCCCAACTCTTAAGTATTCTAGCTGATCTTAAAAGTGATGTGGGGTGGATGGTCACTCATTCTACCTCTGATTTCCAATCATATCAGATTTATCTTCCAAGAGGAACAACTACAATTGTCATCCTTTTAATCAACAGATTGTACAGCTCTCTGACAAGATCCAAGTCTTTTTCCTTTATTCTATTTTCTCTCTGTGACCGTAAGTTTCTCAAGTCTCCATACCTCTTTTAAGTATTCTAGCTTAAAAGTGCTGTGGTGTGCATGATCTTGAGTCTACCTCTGATTTCCAATCATATCTGACTTCTTTAAGGCCTTTTGGTAGGTTGGCTGGTTAGTTTTACGGCATGTTAACCCTTTATGAGTTATTTTATGTCAAAGAGGTTTTTCTTTATTCATTCTTGATGGGTACAAATTTTCTTAAACTCATTTTTTCTATTTAATCCATAAATGTGACCCTAACAAGGACAACCACTCTGGGTCAAGAGTGAACCTGAGAGTAATAGTTTAAGGGTTGTTCCAAGAGGAACAACTACAACTGGTATCATTTTCACTCTCATATTCCACAGATTATTTAGTTCTCTGACAAGATCCGGGTCTTTTTTGCTTTATTTTCACTCTTTAAGTAAAATTCAAGAGTCAGAATTTTTCATAATTTTTAGCAATGAAATAACAAACTCAAATGAGAGATGTTAGTCATTGTTTAATCCTTGGCTCATTTCTGGACACATCCAAATATGGCCTGATATTTTGTCCATCTCTTTCCATCAATTATTCTTATCTTTTTAATCAACTAATTATGATTTGACTCACCAAACTGTCTCATTAATTGTCTGGCTCAACAATTATACTTGGTTTTTAGTTTAGTCATTTTAGGTTTCTTTAGAAAGAGATCAAGTGTTTGTTACGGGCAGATTCTATGTGAGTCTAATAGTTCTGTCTCTGTTCCTATTTGCAATAAAAGACAAGCTGATCTTTATCAGATATTAACAATATTTGATTCTAGAATGAAGAATCGATCATGATGCTTATTAATGAAAGTATTAAAAGGTATATACTTTAATAGACTAAGTAACTGCTATTATACACTAATTTATTCAAACTGATGTTTGAATGTTGTTTGTTTTAGATGAGGACATTAGTCTGAATTAATTAAATAACTAACCATATAGAGAGCACTGAAAGACAATTGACTTGCTTCAAAGGTAAAGGGCCAGGTTAGCTCCGTTGGTAGAGCTTTTGGCTAGAAACCACAAGGTTCCTAGTTTGATACCGGCCCTCACCAACTCAGTGTATGAGTAGCACAGGGATCTGTGCAGTAAAGTAAGGAGCTGATGGTAGGTGTGGCGCTCCACCTCAGGTGCTAAAATAATCTCCTTGGTCTAGCGCTAGTGAAAAGGGGATAGACTCCCTTGCTGATTGGCTGATACCGACTTTAGGCCACCCCGACAACTAATTTGATCTCCAGATCAAACTATAATGAAAACTCAATGCATATAAAAAGTAATGTATAAAACTTTCATTATATATATATATATATATATATCTTTTTTTTATATGCATAAACACTATATATATATATATATATATATATACATATACACAGCACAAATATATACACATAATTTTATGCAAATACATATACTTATTTACTAAGCTTAGCATTGATGTGGCACAATAAATCTTTTGCTAATTTACAATATCCTGCTTCCATCATACATTGTGCCTAATTAAAAGCTATCAGAATCCATCCTTAAGCATCACAGGTTGCCACCGACGGCTAACAGGCTAATCTTACCCCTCTGCATAGGTGTAGTTGGTGTATTCTAATGCCCCACCTGACAAGGTGGTGAAATGAATGTACTACAGATAAGAATTAAAATTTAAAAAAGAATGAACACATTTCCCACCCAAAATATTGATTGTTTTGATATTCAATATTTCACGTTCAGGGCATTGTTTTCATAATAAAACCAAAAACCAATCAATTGAAGACAATCGATTTCTAGTTCGATCAATAATTAAATCTGTATTAGAAGTGGATATAGTAGAAAGTTGAATTTTTCTGTAAAAAAAAAAGTGATTAAAAAAGACATAAGAAATTGATATGCTGTTGTTTTTAATGGATAAAAAGAACAAAAAAAAAAAACATGTATGCATTTACTCCATAGGAAGGCACATATATATTTGCCCAACCCCTCTACATGAATAGGATGTGACACAGGGTTAATTTCTTAAGCGGATTTTTACAGGTTTGAATTCAGAGTTTTCCTTTTACTAGAAAAGTTACCATAACAAAGTTAAAGAGCTATTACCCTTGGGAAAGGTATGAATCCAACTACTCTCCCTACACTTATGGGTAAATAGTAGGGCAGACAGGACTAAGTTGGTATGGCAACTGGGCTAAAATGATTTTTATGCAAATGGGAATATTTGAATTTAGCCTAAATCTTATAATGCATATTGTGGCTTAGACCCATTTAAAAGTTTTAAATTATTGTTTACCTTTCTTCAGAGCAAAGGTCTCTTTACTATATTTGCCACCCACAATTAGTGCCACTCATGGCAAAGCACAAAATTAGTGTATTTGCATAGGTGAGGAACTGACAGTCACTAAGCACTGTTAACTATCTGCACTAACCTAACTTAGATATACATGCTCTATCACTGATATTAAGCCTTCTACATTTGTAAATAAAGAAACTATATAATAAGTTGTTCCTCTTTTTAAAACTACAAACTGGTTAATCACTGGCATGTACAACATTTCAACTATGTTTTTTATTAAAATTGATTAATAAATTAATTACTAAATTATCTAATAATAAATAGTAAATACATCTATAATTATTATGCTAATAGTCTTAGAAGATTTTTAAAGTCTATCTTGATAAAAAAAGACACTTGCTTTGATGTAAGAGAGGTGTCAATTAAATAATCTATATCAAAGACATTTTCAAAGTTTTGACATGATAAAGATTATTTTATTGATCAAAACAAATGATAAATGCTGCCAAGTCTGGTGAATATGCTGTATGGTTGGTTGTTTTGTTTTATGGTATATCAACCCTTTTCATGTTATTTAATGCGGAATCAAGTCATTTTGATAAGCAAAGGACTTAGGTTGCTTACAGTACCTGCAGTTGCTTAAGTGGTCACCTAATTAAGTATTGAACAGGTTCATCTCTACTTAACTTTGGTGATCTAGCATGTACCAGTGGTTTCAGCATGACATGACTGTAATTTGGATATTTGTTTAATGGCATATCAACTTATGGGTTAGTTAATGTTAAAATTTGATTCAATTGTAAATTTCTGTAATCATAATTATATATTAAATGTTCCATAGGATTTTTTTAAACAATTGCACATGTTTATTTGTTTATAATTTTTGTTTGCAATAGTTTTATGGTTAAATAATTTTTTAAACATATATATTTGATCCATAGATCATAGAGTGTTTGTTTTATGGCATATTAACCCTTTTTCAGGTCATTTAATGCTGAATCAAGTCATTTTTTATTTAAAAAAAAGGTCTTGGGTTATTTACAGTCCCAGCTGTTGTTTATGTAGTCACTCAATTAGATATTGAATGGGCTCATTGCTGCTTAAATTTGGTGATTTTGGGAACTGGTGTTTTCATCATGACTTGACAGTAATACCAAGTGCGTAAAGTAACTCCCTTCCCTATTTGAAAATCGTATAATTTAATTCCGAATCATTATTTTTTACAAAAAATGAATATAAGAACACGCATAATATGGAGTTTTATTTAAAATTTTGTATGGCCACCAGTATTTGCCTCATGCTGCTCGGGATTGCATCAACAGATATTCCCAGGAACTCTTGTGGAATGGCAGAAATAAATTTTCGGATTAGTTTCTTCAAATTTTTCCAAAGTCATTGTTTTCATAGAGTAGACTTGTTTCTTCAACCAACTCCAAACAAAAAAAGTTGTAGGGTGTTGAATCAGGGCTTCTGTCCAAGCATTCATGCGGACCACATCTACCCATCCATTTCCATGAAAATGGTGATTTAGCCATTCATGAACAACAATAGCAAAATGTGGAGAAAAACCATCTTGCACATACTGATGTAATTGCCCATCTATTAAGGACATACATTAAAGAATTGAGAAAATGTAACTGCATATAAAATAATTATAGATAGTTTAAAATAGGAGTTACTTTAAATCACCCTGTATATTAAGGAACATACATTAAGAATTGGAGAAAATGTAACTCTATAGAAAAAAAGATATAATAGTTTAAAATAGGGAGTTACTTTTTCAATCCCCCTGTATATATATATTTACCAACCCCTCCGCATGAGCAGGATGTGACACAAGGTCAATTTCTTTAAGCGGAGTTCAACAGGTTTGAATTCAGAGTTTTCCTTCTCCTAGACTGGTTACCTAACCAAGGTTAAAGAGCCAGTCTGCCCTACTATTTTATCCATAGCTGGAGGGAGAGTAGGATTCATACCTTTCCCAGGGTATTTGCGCAAAGTTAAATGCAATTATCACATCTAGGATTTGAACTCGGGCGACGAGTCCATTTCCCATGGCTTTAACCATCGCACCACGCGCTTCCTACAAATCCCCTGTATATAGTTTTATGAGAAAGTTTCCTATCCCACAATGAATGTTGTCATGCAGTCGTATATATTTTTCCTTTTCCCTGTAATGTTTTTGTTGCTTTAATTGCACAGCTCAACTTTAAGGTGATGACACTGATGCTCTTAACAATTTAATCAGCTGGCCAAAATGAAGATAGATGGTCTCCCTGAAAAATCGAGAACATTCTTGATTTACAAAATGTCAACTTTGAAATGGGAAAACTTTGGTCCTAATAGTTTTTTCTCACACTCTTAACTTGAGGAATATTCTCTCCTAGAAATAATAAAAATAAAGCCAAGGGAAAGATAACCGGTATAAATGCATGTCAGAAACTCAGAGATTGTTTTGACAGTAATTACATTGTAAACAGGACCCTACAACTAAAATTGATAAAAATCAATATTTTTCAAAAACTGACAAGTCACAGAGAAGAGTTAGGTCTTCTGAATGCTAAACAATAAAATTATTTTAAAACCTTTTTCCAATTTTTTATGGTGGGACCGTCTGTCTTTATGTGTGCCTAATCAGCTTTACTTGTAATAAAGTATATGAGGTGTAATAAAAAAAAAGTATTCCCAGGACATTCAATACACTTATTTCCAACAAATTTTCCATTGTCAAAGTGTCACTGAAACTCCCCTTTCCTGTTATATTTACTTACTGCTTTTTTTAAATTTTCCTTATACATTATTAACACTCTACAACAGTTGAATGCGCTGAATTGGTGAAGTCCGATATCAACATTGTAAGCGTATGATTCCTAGTTGGATACTCTACCAATTGAACTAAACTGGACTCAACTATCTTCCTTAGCAACCAATATATATTATGCATATAATTAATAATTATGTATATATTTACTAACCCCTCTACACGAGCAGGATGTGACACAAGATCAATTTCTTAAGTGAAGTTTAACAGGTTTGAATTCAGAGTTTTCCTTCTCCTAGAATGGTTGCCTAGCCAAGGTTAAAGAGCCCAGTCTGCCATACTATTTACCCATAGCTGGAGTTAGAGTAGTTAGATGCATCCCTTTCCCAAGTGTATTAGCATTATGTGAAATGCAAACAGCCTTGTCCAGGATTTGAAATCAGGTTGATGAGTCCATTTCCTAGGACTCTAATCCTTGCACCACGCATTTCCTCTTTTGAATTTTCCCAATATGTTATTAAAGCCATTCAACTGTTGAATGCACTGAGTTGGTGAAGATCGATATCAAACCTTAAAGTTTGTGATTCCTTGGTGAGTGCTCTACCAACTGAGCTAAACTGAACTCAACTATTTTCCTTAGCAGCAATCATCCAATAATTGCATTATATGAATAACTTCTTTTTTTTTTTTAAATTTAAATAATTAGTTTAAAATTATACTAATGTCAAGGTTACCAAACTCATTTCTAATAGTTTTTTTTATTATTGTGCCTTGATGACTTTATTGACTAACTGTAGATTTCTTGTGTTCAAAGGAAAACTAATCAACAAGAATTTTCTAGAAAGTTAGGAATGGTACGATAAAAACAAAAGAAATAGAAAATGATTCCTCTCTATGAAGAACAAAGTGAAGTGAGATTTGCCAAATATAACTTCTTTTTAGCCCAAATCCAGAACAACAGAAACAGTGGCTGAAAGAAAAGAATAAAAAATAGTGATTCTTTCTTATGTAAATTCGGAATTCACTTGTCAGGATATAAGAAAAAAATAAAAAAAACAAAAAACAAAAAAAAACTCTAAAAAAAACACAAAAAACCCCAAAAAAACAAACAAATAAAAGTCAAAATAGACTTTTTTGGTAAAAAGTCAGTTTGTTTCCTGACGTGCTGTCTTTTTTATTAATTTTTTATAGTTAGTGGGTAGAGGGTTTGTCATGAGGCTGGTGTGACTGGGGGTTTGGGATGAACTAGTTTTAAAAAAGACTGACAGAAAAAAAAAAAAAACATATACGAACATATATACATATACACATATAAGTTTGATAAAGAAGTTCATTATTGTGAAGAAGAAAGAAATGAAGGTTATTTGAAATTTATTATATATTATATATAAGGTCCGGTTTTTATTCAGTCAGTAGAGTATCCACCTAGGAACCACAAGATTTCAGGTTGATTCCAGCACTCACCAACTCAGTAGCACACCTTGGATCTGTGTGGTAAAGTCAGAAGCTAATGGTAAATGTGACCCTCTACCTCAGACAATATACACACACATAAGGATTTGATAAAGAGTTCATTACTGTGATGTAGAAAGAAAGTTAATTGAAATTTTAAAATATAAGGGCCAGTTTAGCTGATTCGTATCCGCCAGGGAACCACAAGATTCAGGTTTTGATACCAGCCCTCAACAACTTAGTTTCACACTTGGATCTGTGTGGTAAAGTTGGAAGCTGATGGTAGATATGTGCTCACCTTAGATGCAGAAAGAATATTCCTGATCTCGTGCTAATAATGATAATAATATTGCCATATTGGGATTTTACTGTCCCCACAGACCACTGAGTGAAAGAAAAGGAAAAGATAAAGAAATACTTAGACCTTGCCAAAGAACTGAGAAAACAGTGAAACATGAAAGTAAAGGTTGTACCAATTATAATTGGTGCTCTTGAACGGTCCTCAAGGTCTAGATGAATTGGGATTAAAGGAAGATCAAGACATCCAACTATGGCATTGTTAAGATCAGCTAGAATACTCAGAGAGTCCTGGAGACCTGAGGAGACTTGCTGTCACTCAGTCTCCAACAAATCACTGGCTAAGGCATGTGACAAAAACTTGAATAGAGCAAAATAAATAGATATCTAATCTAGAATGAAACATGAAAAGCCATAGTATGAAAACCAAAAGCGTAAATATTACAAAGCTTAAAGAATTGAAAAAGGATCTAATTCTTTTTTTTAAAGTAAAATATTCATCAGAAGTTAGTTGAAAACATAAAAATAAATAAAAAAAGTAATATGAACACCATAAAAACATATGAAAATCCAGACATAAATTCACGAAAGAAACGTTAAAGAGTGAACAGCAAGAAAATATAATCAAAAATATATTTGCTGTACGTGAATAGTATATATAAAGGATGTATGTATACAATGTATACAACTATACTATGTATATGTATACTATACATATGCACTCATATAATACAGATGAATGTACATGTATATATACTCACATGAAACACATGAACACAAAGCATACACATATTGTATTCACACAACATACAAGCACCCATGACCATAGATACACATTCATACAAATTAAGATACCTACATATAAGAACATAGATGCACACAACTAATATACAATGAATAACAAATAATATAAGTTGACTCACCTCCCAAAATGAGGCGGACATGTTTTCCCATTCAAACGAGACCTGTCATATCCCGTTTGGTTTTTGCTAACATCTGACCAAAATAGGAATTCATCTGTATATGATCTGCAGCCAGGCCACTATTCTTCCTTCAGGCTGGAAAGTAAAATAAATAAATAAATGATAAACATTTTTTTTTCTCAAATTTCTTCTTTAAAAAATAAAATAATAATAAGAAAAATAAGAAAAAAAAATAGAAAAATTGAACATCACTGAAAATTTAGCAAAATGTCTATTAAAACATGGGGTCACATGGTATTTATTTGATTTAACCAAGATAAAAATATTATAATTTATCCTGAATTTCCTTTGAGATGCAGGCTTGAATAATGGTTTGACTAAATTATGTATTATTTTTGAATTTTCGGAATAATTGTC
>CM042138.1:114488009-114570509 GCA_023376005.1 Doryteuthis pealeii
AACAGGTTTGAGGGGCTGAGTGTATGAAGCAATTACGCAAATCTGTTTCAATCAAACATATTGAAAAAAGATAAAAAGAAGGAAAGAAAAACAAAAAAGAGAGAGAGTTAAATCAAGATTATTATACTTTTTACATATTGAACTATTTTGCAATAGCTCTTAACTAAACATATCAAACATTGTAATAACTAAAGGATGATACTGTGTTATATCCACAGGTTCTGTTAGTTCTGTTTAATATTCCTGAAAGGTTTTTAAATATAAGCATCACAAAACAAAGACAACAAAATGGATCTGAATGAATCAACATCTAATAGGAAGACTATTTTGTCTTTCGATTATTCGGACTATTGTCCTCATCTTTATTGTTATCTGTACAATGTTTCAGCCAATGTGCCCTCCGTCCTTCTTCAGGATCCTTCTCACACTTGGTAACCTTCTTTTTGAACTTGGGAACCTTCTTTTCATAATCAGGAGCTATCATAGAACTTTGAACCCAACCCTTTATTCAAGAAGGTTCCCAAGTCCGACAAGAAATACCTGAAGAAGGTCGGAGGGCACATCGGCTGAAACATTATACAGATAACACTAAAGATGAGGACAATATTCCGAATAATCAAAATAATACTAATTATCAAGCCTCATCTCAAAAATTCAGATAAATTATATATTTTATCTTGGTAAATCAAATTAAAATCATGACCATTGTTTTAATAGACATTTTGCTGAATTTTCAGTGATGTTCAATTTTTCTATTGTTTTTTTCTTTTATTTTTCTTATTATTAGTTTTACTTTTTTAAAAAAGAAATTTGAAAAAAAAATGTTTATTCATTTATTTATTTATTTTACTTTCCAGCCTGAAGGAAGAATAGTGGGCCTGGCTGCAGATATACAAGATGAATTCCTATTTTGGTCAGATGTTAGCAAAACCAAACGGGGAATATACAGGTCTCGTTTGAATGGAAAACATGTCCGCCTCATTTTGGGAGGTGAGTCACTTATATTTATTTGTTATTCATGTATATTAGTTGTGTGCATCTATGTTCTTATATGTAGGTATCTTCATTTGTATGAATGTGTATCCATGGTCATGGGTGCTTGTATGTATGTGTGAATACAAATATGTGTATGCTTTTGTGTTCATGTGTTTTCATGTGAGTATATATACATGTAAATTCATCTGTATTTATATGAGTGCATATGTATAGTATACATATACATAGTATTGTATACATTGTATACATACATCACTTTTTATATTACTATTCACGTACAGCAAATATATTTTTGATTATATTTTCTTGCTGTTCACTCTTTAACGTTTCTTTCGTGAATTTATGTCTGGATTTTCATATGTTTTTATGGTGTTCATATTTTACTTTTTTTTATTATTTTTTTATGTTTTCAACTAACTTCTGATGAATATTTACTTTAAAAAGAATTAGATCCTTTTTCAATTCTTTAAGCTTTGTAATATTTTACGCTTTTTGTTTTCATACTATGGCTTTTCATGTTTACATTCTAGATTAGATATCTATTTATTTTGCTCTATTCGAGTTTTTGTCACATGCCTTAGCCAGTGATTTGCTGGAGACTGAGTGACAGCAAGTCTCCTCAGGTCTCCAGGACTCTTCTGAGTATTCTAGCTGATCTTAACAATGCCATAGTTTGGATGGTCTTGATTCTTCCTTTAATCTCCAATTCATCTAGACCTTTGAGGACCGTTCCAAGAGCACCAATTATAATTGGTACAACCTTTACTTTCATGTTTCACTGTTTTCTCAGTTCTTTGGCAAGGTCTAAGTATTTCTTTATCTTTTCCTTTTCTTTCACTCAGTGGTCTGTGGGGACAGTAAAATCCACAATATGGCAATATTATTATCATTATTAGCACAAGATCAGGAATATTCTTTCTGCATCTAAGGTGAGCACCATATCTACCATCAGCTTCCAACTTTACCACACAGATCCAAGGTGTGAAACTAAGTTGTTGAGGGCTGGTATCAAACCTGGAATCTTGTGGTTCCCTGGCGGATGCTCTACTGAATCAGCTAAACTGGCCCTTATATTTTAAAATTTCAATTAACTTTCTTTCTATTTCACAGTAATGAACTTCTTTATCAAATCCTTATGTGTGTGTATATTGTCTGAGGTAGAGGGCCACATTTACCATTAGCTTCTGACTTTACCACACAGATCCAAGGTGTGCTACTGAGTTGATGAGTGCTGGAATCAAACCTGAAATCTTGTGGTTCCTAGGTGGATACTCTACTGACTGAGTAAAAACCGGACCTTATATATATATATAAATTTCAAATAACTTCATTTCTTTCTTCTTCACAGTAATGAACTTCTTTATCAAATTCTTATATGTGTATATGTATATATGTTCGTATATGTTTTTGTTTTTTTTCTGTCAGTCTTTTTTTAAACTAGTTCATCCCAAACCCCCAGTCACACCAGCCTCATGACAAACCCTCTACCCACTAACTATAAAAAAATTAATAAAAAAGACAGCACGTCAGGAACAAAACTGACTTTTTACCAAAAAAGTCTATTTTGACTTTTATTGTTGTTTTTGGGGGGTTTTTGTGTTTTTTTTAGAGTTTTTTTGTTTTTTTTTGTTATTTTTTTTTTCTTATATCCTGACAAGTGAATTCCGAATTTACATAAGAAAGAATCACTATTTTTATTCTTTTCTTTCAGCCACTGTTTCTGTGTTTCTGGATTTGGGCTAAAAAAGAAGTTTATATTTGGCAAATCTCACTTCACCTTTGTTCTTTCGTAGAGAGGAATCATTTTCTATTTCTTTTGTTTTTATCGTACCATTCCTAACTTTCTAGAAAATTCTTGTTGATTAGTTTTCCTTTGAACACAAGAAATCTACAGTTAGTCAATAAAGTCATCAAGGCACTATAATAAAAAAACAAACTATTAGAAATGAGTTTGGTAACCTTGACATTAGTATAATTTTTAAACTAATTATCTAAATTTAAAAAAAAAAAAAGAAGTTATTCATATAATGCAATTATTGGATGATTGCTGCTAAGGAAAATAGTTGAGTTCAGTTTAGCTCAGTTGGTAGAGCACTCACCAAGGAATCACAAACTTTAAGGTTTGATATCGATCTTCACCAACTCAGTGCATTCAACAGTTGAATGGCTTTAATAACATATTAGGAAAATTCAAAAGAGGAGATGTGTGGTGCAAGGGTTAGAGTCCTAGGAAATGGACTCATCAACCTGATTTCAAATCCTGGACAAGGCTGTTTGCATTTCACATAATGCTAATACCCTTGGGAAAGGGATGCATCTAACTACTCTAACTCCAGCTATGGGTAAATAGTATGGCAGACTGGGCTCTTTAACCTTGGCTAGGCAACCATTCTAGGAGAAAAAAAAACTCTGAATTCAAACCTGTTAAACTTCACTTAAGAAATTGATCTTGTGTCACATCCTGCTCGTGTAGGGGTTAGTAAATATATACATAATTATTAATTATATGCATAATATATATTGGTTGCTAAGGAAGATAGTTGAGTCCAGTTTAGTTCAATTGGTAGAGTATCCAACTAGGAATCACAAGCTTACAATGTTGATATCGAACTTCACCAATTCAGCGCATTCAACTGTTTGTAGTGTTAATAATGTATAAGGAAAATTCAAAAAAGCAGTAAGTAAGTATAACAGGAAAGGGGAGTTTCAGTGACACTTTGACCAATGGAAAATTTGTTGGATAAGTGTGTTGAATGTCCTGGGAATACTTATTTTTTATTACACCTCATATACTTTATTACAAGTAAAGCTGATTAGGCACACATAAAGACAGACGGTCCCGCCATAAAAAATTGGAAAAAGGTTTTAAAATAATTTTATTGTTTAGCATTCAGAAGACCTAACTCTTCTCCTGTGACTTGTCAGTTTTGAAAAATATTGATTTTTATCAATTTTAGTTGTAGGGTCCTGTTTACAATGTAATTACTGTCAAAACAATCTCTGAGTTTCTGACATGCATTTATACCGGTTATCTTTCCCTTGGCTTTATTTTTATTATTTCTAGGAGAGAAATATTCCTCAAGTTAAGAGTGTGAGAAAACTATTAGGACCAAAGTTTTCCCATTTCAAAGTTGACATTTGTAAATCAAGAATGTTCTCGATTTTTCAGGGTGAGACCATCTATCTTCATTTTGGCCAGCTGATTAAATTGTTAAGAGCATCAGTGTCATCACCTTAAAGTTTGAGCTGTGCAATTAAAGCAAACAAAAACATTTACAGGGAAAATGGAAAAATATATACGACTGCATGACAACATTCATTGTTGGGATAGGAAACTTTCTCATAAAACTTATATACAGGGGGATTTGTAGGAAGCGCGTGGTGCGATGGTTAAAGTCATGGGAAATGGACTCGTCGCCCCGAGTTCAAATCCTAGATGTGATAATTGCATTTAACTTTGCACAAATACCCTTGGGAAAGGTATGAATCCTACTCTCCCTCCAGCTATGGATAAATAGTAGGGCAGACTGGGCTCTTTAACCTTGGTTAGGTAACCAGTCTAGGAGAAGGAAAACTCTGAATTCAAACCTGTTGAACTCCGCTTAAGAAATTGACCTT
Source organism: Doryteuthis pealeii (assembly GCA_023376005.1). Lineage (NCBI taxonomy): Eukaryota > Metazoa > Mollusca > Cephalopoda > Myopsida > Loliginidae > Doryteuthis > Doryteuthis pealeii. The sequence goes on from CM042138.1 coordinate 114,492,624, forward strand.
GTGTCACATCCTGCTCATGCAGAGGGGTTGGTAAATATATATATACAGGGGATTGAAAAGTAACTCCCTATTTTAAACTATTTATATCTTTTTTTTTCTATAGAGTTACATTTTTCTCAATTCTTTAATGTATGTTCCTTAATATACAGGGTGATTTAAAAGTAACTCCCTATTTTAAACTATCTATAATTATTTTATATGCAGTTACATTTTTCTCAATTCTTTAATGTATGTTCCTTAATAGATGGCAATTACATCAGTATTGTGCAAGATGGTTTTTCTCCACATTTTGCTATTGTTGTTCATGAATGGCTAAATCACCATTTTCATGGAAATGGATGGGTAGATGTGGTCCGCATGAATGCTTGGACAGAAGCCCTGATTCAACACCCTACAACTTTTTTGTTTGGAGTTGGTTGAAGACTCAAGTCTACTCTATGAAAACAATGACTTTGGAAAAATTTGAAGGACTAATCCGAAAATTTATTTCTGCCATTCCACAAGAGTTCCTGGGAATATCTGTTGATGCAATTCCCGAGCAGCTTGAGGCAAATACTGGTGGCCATACAAAATTTTAAATAAAACTCCATATTATGCGTGTTCTTAAATTCATTTTTTGTAAAAAAATAATGATTCGGAATTAAATTATACGATTTTCAAAATAGGGAAGGGAGTTACTTTACGATCACTTGGTATTACTGTCAAGTCATGATGAAAACACCAGTTCCCAATAAATCACCAAATTTAAGCAGCAATGAGCCCATTCAATATCTAATTGAGTGACTACATAAACCACAGCTGGGACTGTAAATAACCCAAGACCTTTTTTTTAAATAAAAAATGACTTGATTCAGCATTAAATGACCTGAAAAGGGTTAATATGCCATAAAACAAAACACTCTATGATCTATGGATCAAATATATATGTTTAAAAATTATATAACCATAAAACTATTTGCAAACAAAAGATTATAAACAAATAAACATGTGCAATTGTTTTAAAAAATCCTATGGAACATTTAATATATAATTATGATTACAGAAATTTACAATTGAATCAAATTTTAACATTAACTAACCCATAAGTTGATATGCCATTAAACAAATATCCAAATTACAGTCATGTCATGCTGAAACCACTGGTACATGCTAGATCACCAAAGTTAAGTAGAGATGAACCTGTTCAATACTTAATTAGGTGACCACTTAAGCAACTGCAGGTACTGTAAGCAACCTAAGTCCTTTGCTTATCAAAATGACTTGATTCCGCATTAAATAACATGAAAAGGGTTGATATACCATAAAACAAACAACCAACCATACAGCATATTCACCAGACTTGGCAGCATTTATCATTTGTTTTGATCAATAAAATAATCTTTATCATGTCAAAACTTTGAAATGTCTTTGATATAGATTATTTAATTGACACCTCTCTTACATCAAAGCAAGTGTCTTTTTTTATCAAGATAGACTTTAAAATCTTCTAAGACTATTAGCATAATAATTATAGATGTATTTACTATTTATTATTAGATAATTTAGTAATTAATTTATTAATCAATTTTAATAAAACATAGTTGAAATGTTGTACATGCCAGTGATTAACCAGTTTGTAGTTTTAAAAAGAGGAACAACTTATTATATAGTTTCTTTATTTACAAATGTAGAAGGCTTAATATCAGTGATAGAGCATGTATATCTAAGTTAGGTTAGTGCAGATAGTTAACAGTGCTTAGTGACTGTCAGTTCCTCACCTATGCAAATATCACACTAATTTTGTGCTTTGCCATGAGTGGCACTAATTGTGGGTGGCAAATATAGTAAAGAGACCTTTGCTCTGAAGAAAGGTAAACAATAATTTAAAACTTTTAAATGGGTCTAAGCCACAATATGCATTATAAGATTTAGGCTAAATTCAAATATTCCCATTTGCATAAAAATCATTTTAGCCCAGTTGCCATACCAACTTAGTCCTGTCTGCCCTACTATTTACCCATAAGTGTAGGGAGAGTAGTTGGATTCATACCTTTCCCAAGGGTAATAGCTCTTTAACTTTGTTATGGTAACTTTTCTAGTAAAAGGAAAACTCTGAATTCAAACCTGTAAAATCCGCTTAAGAAATTAACCCTGTGTCACATCCTATTTATGTGGAGGGGTTGGGCAAATATATATGTGCCTTCCTATGGAGTAATGCATACATGTTTTTTTTTTTGTTCTTTTATCCATTAAAAACAACAGCATATCAATTCTTTATGTCTTTTTAATCACTTTTTTTTTTACAGAAAAATTCAACTTTCTACTATATCCACTTCTAATACAGATTTAATTATTGATCGAACTAGAAATCGATTGTCTTCAATTGATTGGTTTTTGGTTTTATTATGAAAACAATGCCCTGAACGTGAAATATTGAATATCAAAACAATCAATATTTTGGGTGGGAAATGTGTTCATTCTTTTTTAAATTTTAATTCTTATCTGTAGTACATTCATTTCACCACCTTGTCAGGTGGGGCGTTAGAATACTATGCAGAGGGGTAAGATTAGCCTGTTAGCCGTGGGTGGCAACCTGTGATGCTTAAGGATGGATTTTGATAGCTTTTAATTAGGCACAATGTATGATGGAAGCAGGATATTGTAAATTAGCAAAAGATTTATTGTGCCACATCAATGCTAAGCTTAGTAAATAAGTATATGTATTTGCATAAAATTATGTGTATATATTTGTGCTGTATATATATGTGTTTATGCATATAAAAAAAAGATATATATATATATATAATGAAAGTTTTATACATTACTTTTTATATGCATTGAGTTTTCATTATAGTTTGATCTGGAGATCAAATAAGTTGTCGGGGTGGCCTAAAGTCGGTATCAGCCAATCAGCAAAGGAGTCTATCCCCTTTTCACTAGCGCTAGACCAAGGAGATTATTTTAGCACCTGAGGTGGAGCGCCACACCTACCATCAGCTCCTTACTTTACTGCACAGATCCCTGTGCTACTCATACACTGAGTTGGTGAGGGCCGGTATCAAACTAGGAACCTTGTGGTTTCTAGCCAAAAGCTCTACCAACGGAGCTAACCTGGCCCTTTACCTTTGAAGCAAGTCAATTGTCTTTCAGTGCTGTCTATATGGTTAGTTATTTAATTAATTCAGACTAATGTCCTCATCTAAAACAAACAACATTCAAACATCAGTTTGAATAAATTAGTGTATAATAGCAGTTACTTAGTCTATTAAAGTATATACCTTTTAATACTTTCATTAATAAGCATCATGATCGATTCTTCATTCTAGAATCAAATATTGTTAATATCTGATAAAGATCAGCTTGTCTTTTATTGCAAATAGGAACAGAGACAGAACTATTAGACTCACATAGAATCTGCCCGTAAACAAACACTTGATCTCTTTCTAAAGAAACCTAAAAATGACTAAACTAAAACAAGTATAATTGTTGAGCCAGACAATTTTAATGAGACAGTTTGGTGAGTCAAATCATAATTAGTTGATTTAAAAAGATAAGAATAATTGATGGAAAGAGATGGACAAAAATATCAGGCCATATTTGGATGTGTCCAGAAATGAGCCAAGGATTAAACAATGACTAACATCTCTCATTTGAGTTTGTTATTTCATTGCTTAAAAATTTGAAAAATTCTGACTCTTGAATTTTACTTAAAGAGTGAAAATAAAGCAAAAAAGACCCGGATCTTGTCAGAGAACTAAATAATCTGTGGAATATGAGAGTGAAAATGATACCAGTTGTAGTGTTCCTCTTGGAACAACCTTAAACTATTACTCCAGTCACTCTTGACCCAGAGTGGTTGTCCTTGTTAGGGTCACTTTATGATTAAATTAGAAAAATGAGTTTAAGAAAATTTTACCCATCAAGAATGAATAAAGAAAAACCTTTGACATAAATAACTCATAAAGGTTAACATGCCGTAAAACTAACCAACCAACCTACCAAAAGGCTTAAAGAAGTCAGATTTGAATTGGAAATCAGAGGTAGACTCAAGATTCATGCACACCACAGCACTTTTAAGATCAGCTAGAAACTTAAAAAGTATGGAGACTTGAGAAACTTACGGTCACGAGAGAAATAAATAAAGGAAAAAGACTTGGATCTTGTCAGAGAGCTGTTACAATCTGTTGATTAAAAGGATGACAATTGTAGTTGTTCTTCTTGGAGATAAATCTGATATGATTGGAAATCAGAGGCTAGAATGGTGACCATCCACCCCACAATCACTTTTAAGATCAGCTAGAATACTTAAGAGTTGGGAGACCTGAGAAGACTTTGCTGTCACTCAAACTCCAGGGAAAGACATCTGGTTAGAACTCTGTATAAAAAGCTCACATAGTGAAAATAATGATACTATTAGTGTATTTGTAACTTTGACATCTCACTTTACTTCTATCATTCAGTTGGTTTTTATGAAACTAAACGCTTTCAAAACTTAAACAACTGAATTAATCAAATACAATATTTAAAAATCCGGAAAAGTTTGTTACTTTTCTACAGGAAGTGAATAATAGTCAACACCCAGTTCTCTAACAGCATGACTAGATAATGGACTAGTAATAACTAAACTATAAATACTGCTATTTAACTCAACTATGAATAACCTCGCATATTTATAACTTTATGTGTTCTGTTGGACGAGTGAACTGTTTGTAGGGGGAAATATCTTCCCTTACAACAAAAAAAGTTTTAGGGTATAGGGAGATAATGACATCGGTTGGGGAGAATTTGTATATGAAATGATTTTTAATCAGTTACCATACGGAAGGATGTTAAAAAAAATTAGACTGAAGCTTCAATTTTTTTTTTTAATTGTAAAATTTATATTCGAAATTTCAATGAAGTCATGTGCTCTGCTAAGCAAACTTATCTGATAACATGATGAGATTCCTCTTAGTGCTTATCTGAACAAAAAAAAAAAGAACCACTCACCGAAGCGTCTTGGTAGAATGGAGGTGGGGTGCTACACAATCTTGATTTTCACAAAAGACAATCCTTCAAAAAGTATGGGGTTGGCTTGATCTTCTTTTTTTGTTCAGATAAGCACTAGAGGAAGTTTCATCATTGTTATCAGATAGTTGCTTAGCAGAGCACATGACTTCATTGAAATTTCGAATTTAAATTTTAAATAAAAAAAAAATGAAGCTTCTGTCTTAATTTTTTTAACATCCCTTCCGTATGTAACTTGATTAAAATATTTCATATACAATTTCTCCCCCAAACAGATGTCATTTATCTCCATACCCTAAAACTTTTTTGTGTAAGGTTAAGAATTTCCCCTACAAGACAGTTCAACTCGTTCCAACAGAACACATAAAGTTATAATATGCGAGGTTATTCATAGTTGAGTTAAATATCAGATTTATAGTTTAGTTATTACTAGTCCATTATCTAGTCATGGCTGTTAGAGAATGGTGTTGACTTATTTTCCATTCCTGTAGAAAAGTAACAAATCTTTTCCGGATTTTTAATTATTGTATTTGATTAATTCAGTGTTTAATTTTGAAAGCGTTTAGTTCACAAAACCAACTGAATGATAGAATAAAGTAGATGTTTCAAAGTTAAAATACACTTAATAGTATCATTATTTTCACTATGTGAGCTTTTATACGAGTTCTAACAGATGTTTTCCCTGGAGTTTGAGTGACAGCAGTCTTCTCAGGGTCTCCAACTCTTAAGTATTTAGCTGATCTAAAAGTGGATGGGTGGATGGTCACTCATTCTACCTTCTGATTTCCATCATATTCAGATTATCTTCCAAGAAGAACAACTTACAATTGTCATCCTTTTAATCAACAGATTGTCAGCTCTCTGACAAGATCCAAGTCTTTTCCTTTATTCTATTTCTCTCTTGACCCCCGTAAGTGTTCTCAAGTCTCCATTTAACTCTTTTAAGTATTCTAGCTGATCTTTTAAAAGTGCTGTGGTTGTGCATGGATCTTGGTTACTCTGATTTCCAATCATATCTGACTTCTTTAAGGCCCTTTGGTAGGTTGGTTGCGTAGTTTTAACGGCATTGTTAACCCTTATGAGTTATTTTATTCAAAGAGGTTTTTCTTTATTCATTTCTTGATGGGTTACAAATTTTCTTAACTCTTTTTTCTATTTAATCCATAAATGTGCCCTAACAAGGACAACCACTCTGGGTCAAGAGTGAACTGAGAGTAATAGTTTAAGGGTTGTTCCAAGAGGAACAACTACAACTGTCATTTTCACTTCTCATATTTCCACAGATTATTATTCTCTGACAAGATCCGGGTCTTTTGCTTTATTTTCACTCTTTAAGTAAAATTCAAGAGTCAGAATTTTTTTCATTAATTTTTTTAGCAATGAAAAACAAACTTCAAATGAGAGATGTTAGTCATTGTTTAATCCTTGGCTCATTTCTGGACACATCCAAATATGGCCTGATATTTGTCCATCTCTTTCCATCATCAATTATTTATCTTTTAATCAAACTAATTATATTTGACTCCACAAACTGTCTCATTAATTGTTCGGCTCAAACAATTATACTTGGTTTTAGTTTAGTCATTTAGGTTTCTTAGAGAAGAGATCAAGTGTTTGTTTACGGGCAGATTCTATGTGAGTCTATAGTTCTGTCTCTGTTCCTATTTGCAATAAAAGACAAGCTGATCTTTATCAGATATTAACAATATTTGATTCTAGAATGAAGAATCGATCATGATGCTTATTAATGAAAGTATTAAAAGGTATTTATTACTTTAATAGACTAAGTAACTGCTATTATACACTAATTTATTCAAACTGATGTTTGAATGTTGTTTGTTTTAGATGAGGACATTAGTCTGAATTAATTAAATAACTAACCATATAGACAGCATGAAAGACAATTGACTTGCTTCAAAGGTAAAGGGCCAGGTTAGCTCCGTTGGTAGAGCTTTTGGCTAGAAACCACAAGGTTCCTAGTTTGATACCGGCCCTCACCAACTCAGTGTATTGAGTAGCACAGGGATCTGTGCAGTAAAGTAAGGAGCTGATGGTAGGTGTGGCGCTCCACCTCAGGTGCTAAAATAATCTCCTTGGTCTAGCGCTAGTGAAAAAGGGGGATAGACCCTTTGCTGATTGGCTGATACCGACTTTAGGCCACCCCGACAAACTTATTTGATCTCCAGATCAAACTATAATGAAAACTCAATGCATTAAAAGTAATGTATAAACTTTTCATTATATATATATATATATCTTTTTTTATATGCATAAACACATATATATACAGCACAAATATATACACATAATTTTATGCAAATACATATACTTATTTACTAAGCTTAGCATTGATGTGGCACAATAAATCTTTTGCTAATTTACAATATCCTGCTTCCATCATACATTGTGCCTAATTAAAAGCTATCAAAATCCATCCTTAAGCATCACAGGTTGCCACCCACGGCTAACAGGCTAATCTTACCCCTCTGCATAGTATTCTAACGCCCCACCTGACAGGTGGTGAAATGAATGTACTACAGAATAAGAATTAAAATTTAAAAAAGAATGAACACATTTCCCACCCAAAAATATTGATTGTTTTGATATTCAATATTTCACGTTCAGGGCATTGTTTTCATAAAAAACCAAAAACCAATCAATTGAAGACAATCGATTTCTAGTTCGATCAATAATAAATCTGTATTAGAAGTGGATATAGTAGAAAGTTGAATTTTTCTGTAAAAAAAAAAGTGATTAAAAAAGACATAAGAAATTGATATGCTGTTGTTTTTAATGGATAAAAGAACAAAAAAAAACAAACATGTATGCATTTACTCCATAGGAAGGCACATATATATTTGCCCAACCCCTCCACATAAATAGGATGTGACACAGGGTTAATTTCTTAAGCGGATTTTTACAGGTTTGAATTCAGAGTTTTCCTTTTACTAGAAAAGTTACCATAACAAAGTTAAAGAGCTATTACCCTTGGGAAAGGTATGAATCCAACTACTCTCCCTACACTTATGGGTAAATAGTAGGGCAGACAGGACTAAGTTGGTATGGCAACTGGGCTAAAATGATTTTTATGCAAATGGGAATATTTGAATTTAGCCTAAATCTTATAATGCATATTGTGGCTTAGACCCATTTAAAAGTTTTAAATTATTGTTTACCTTTCTTCAGAGCAAAGGTCTCTTTACTATATTTGCCACCCACAATTAGTGCCACTCATGGCAAAGCACAAAATTAGTGTGATATTTGCATAGGTGAGGAACTGACAGTCACTAAGCACTGTTAACTATCTGCACTAACCTAACTTAGATATACATGCTCTATCACTGATATTAAGCCTTCTACATTTGTAAATAAAGAAACTATATAATAAGTTGTTCCTCTTTTTAAAACTACAAACTGGTTAATCACTGGCATGTACAACATTTCAACTATGTTTTATTAAAATTGATTAATAAATTAATTACTAAATTATCTAATAATAAATAGTAAATACATCTATAATTATTATGCTAATAGTCTTAGAAGATTTTAAAGTCTATCTTGATAAAAAAAGACACTTGCTTTGATGTAAGAGAGGTGTCAATTAAATAATCTATATCAAAGACATTTTCAAAGTTTTGACATGATAAAGATTATTTTATTGATCAAAACAAATGATAAATGCTGCCAAGTCTGGTGAATATGCTGTATGGTTGGTTGTTTTGTTTTATGGTATATCAACCCTTTTCATGTTATTTAATGCGGAATCAAGTCATTTTGATAAGCAAAGGACTTAGGTTGCTTACAGTACCTGCAGTTGCTTAAGTGGTCACCTAATTAAGTATTGAACAGGTTCATCTCTACTTAACTTTGGTGATCTAGCATGTACCAGTGGTTTCAGCATGACATGACTGTAATTTGGATATTTGTTTAATGGCATATCAACTTATGGTTAGTTAATGTTAAAATTTGATTCAATTGTAAATTTCTGTAATCATAATTATATATTAAATGTTCCATAGGATTTTTTTAAACAATTGCACATGTTTATTTGTTATATCTTTTGTTTGCAAATAGTTTTATGGTTTATAAATTTTAAACATATATATTTGATCCATAGATCATAGAGTGTTTTGTTTTATGGCATATTAACCCTTTTTCAGGTCATTTAATGCTGAATCAAGTCATTTTTTATTTAAAAAAAAGGTCTTGGGTTATTTTACAGTCCCAGCTGTGTTTATGTAGTCACTCAATTAGATATTGAATGGGCTCATTGCTGCTTAAATTTGGTGATTTATTGGGAACTGGTGTTTTCATCATGACTTGACAGTAATACCAAGTGATCGTAAAGTAACTCCCTTCCCTATTTTGAAAATCGTATAATTTAATTCCGAATCATTATTTTTTTACAAAAAATGAATTTAAGAACACGCATAATATGGAGTTTTATTTAAAATTTTTATGGCCACCAGTATTTGCCTCAAGCTGCTCGGGAATTGCATCAACAGATATTCCCAGGAACTCTTGTGGAATGGCAGAAATAAATTTTCGGATTAGTCCTTCAAATTTTTCCAAAGTCATTGTTTTCATAGAGTAGACTTGTCTTCAACCAACTCCAAACAAAAAAGTTGTAGGGTGTTGAATCAGGGCTTCTGTCCAAGCATTCATGCGGACCACATCTACCCATCCATTTCCATGAAAATGGTGATTTAGCCATTCATGAACAACAATAGCAAAATGTGGAGAAAAACCATCTTGCACAATACTGATGTAATTGCCATCTATTAAGGAACATACATTAAAGAATTGAGAAAAATGTAACTGCATATAAAATAATTATAGATAGTTTAAAATAGGGAGTTACTTTTAAATCACCCTGTATATTAAGGAACATACATTAAAGAATTGAGAAAAATGTAACTCTATAGAAAAAAAAAGATATAAATAGTTTAAAATAGGGAGTTACTTTTTCAATCCCCCTGTATATATATATATTTACCAACCCCTCTGCATGAGCAGGATGTGACACAAGGTCAATTTCTTAAGCGGAGTTCAACAGGTTTGAATTCAGAGTTTTCCTTCTCCTAGACTGGTTACCTAACCAAGGTTAAAGAGCCCAGTCTGCCCTACTATTTATCCATAGCTGGAGGGAGAGTAGGATTCATACCTTTCCCAAGGGTATTTGCGCAAAGTTAAATGCAATTATCACATCTAGGATTTGAACTCGGGGCGACGAGTCCATTTCCCATGACTTTAACCATCGCACCACGCGCTTCCTACAAATCCCCCTGTATATAAGTTTTATGAGAAAGTTTCCTATCCCAACAATGAATGTTGTCATGCAGTCGTATATATTTTTCCATTTTCCCTGTAAATGTTTTTGTTTGCTTTAATTGCACAGCTCAAACTTTAAGGTGATGACACTGATGCTCTTAACAATTTAATCAGCTGGCCAAATGAAGATAGATGGTCTCCCTGAAAAATCGAGAACATTCTTGATTTACAAATGTCAACTTTGAAATGGGAAAACTTTGGTCCTAATAGTTTTCTCACACTCTTAACTTGAGGAATATTTCTCTCCTAGAAATAATAAAAATAAAGCCAAGGGAAAGATAACCGGTATAAATGCATGTCAGAAACTCAGAGATTGTTTTGACAGTAATTACATTGTAAACAGGACCCTACAACTAAAATTGATAAAAATCAATATTTTTCAAAACTGACAAGTCACAGGAGAAGAGTTAGGTCTTCTGAATGCTAAACAATAAAATTATTTTAAAACCTTTTTCCAATTTTTTATGGTGGGACCGTCTGTCTTTATGTGTGCCTAATCAGCTTTACTTGTAATAAAGTATATGAGGTGTAATAAAAAAAAAAGTATTCCCAGGACATTCAACACACTTATTCCAACAAATTTTCCATTGGTCAAAGTGTCACTGAAACTCCCCTTTCCTGTTATACTTACTTACTGCTTTTTTGAATTTTCCTTATACATTATTAACACTCTACAACAGTTGAATGCGCTGAATTGGTGAAGTTCGATATCAACATTGTAAGCTTGTGATTCCTAGTTGGATACTCTACCAATTGAACTAAACTGGACTCAACTATCTTCCTTAGCAACCAATATATATTATGCATATAATTAATAATTATGTATATATTTACTAACCCCTCTACACGAGCAGGATGTGACACAAGATCAATTTCTTAAGTGAAGTTTAACAGGTTTGAATTCAGAGTTTTTTTTCTCCTAGAATGGTTGCCTAGCCAAGGTTAAAGAGCCCAGTCTGCCATACTATTTACCCATAGCTGGAGTTAGAGTAGTTAGATGCATCCCTTTCCCAAGGGTATTAGCATTATGTGAAATGCAAACAGCCTTGTCCAGGATTTGAAATCAGGTTGATGAGTCCATTTCCTAGGACTCTAACCCTTGCACCACACATCTCCTCTTTTGAATTTTCCTAATATGTTATTAAAGCCATTCAACTGTTGAATGCACTGAGTTGGTGAAGATCGATATCAAACCTTAAAGTTTGTGATTCCTTGGTGAGTGCTCTACCAACTGAGCTAAACTGAACTCAACTATTTTCCTTAGCAGCAATCATCCAATAATTGCATTATATGAATAACTTCTTTTTTTTTTTTAAATTTAATAATTAGTTTAAAAAATTATACTAATGTCAAGGTTACCAAACTCATTTCTAATAGTTTTTTTTATTATTGTGCCTTGATGACTTTATTGACTAACTGTAGATTTCTTGTGTTCAAAGGAAAACTAATCAACAAGAATTTTCTAGAAAGTTAGGAATGGTACGATAAAAACAAAAGAAATAGAAAATGATTCCTCTCTACGAAAGAACAAAGGTGAAGTGAGATTTGCCAAATATAAACTTCTTTTTAGCCCAAATCCCAGAAACAACAGAAACAGTGGCTGAAAGAAAAGAATAAAAATAGTGATTCTTTCTTATGTAAATTCGGAATTCACTTGTCAGGATATAAGAAAAAAAAAATAACAAAAAAAAACAAAAAAAAACTCTAAAAAAAACACAAAAAAACCCCCAAAAACAAACAAATAAAAGTCAAAATAGACTTTTTTGGTAAAAAGTCAGTTTTGTTCCTGACGTGCTGTCTTTTTTTATTAATTTTTTTATAGTTAGTGGGTAGAGGGTTTGTCATGAGGCTGGTGTGACTGGGGGTTTGGGATGAACTAGTTTAAAAAAAGACTGACAGAAAAAAAAAAAAAACATATACGAACATATATACATATACACATATAAGAATTTGATAAAGAAGTTCATTATTGTGAAGAAGAAAGAAATGAAGTTATTTGAAATTTATATATATATATATATATATAAGGTCCGGTTTTTATTCAGTCAGTAGAGTATCCACCTAGGAACCACAAGATTTCAGGTTTGATTCCAGCACTCACCAACTCAGTAGCACACCTTGGATCTGTGTGGTAAAGTCAGAAGCTAATGGTAAATGTGACCCTCTACCTCAGACAATATACGCACACATAAGGATTTGATAAAGAAGTTCATTACTGTGATGTAGAAAGAAAGTTAATTGAAATTTTAAAATATAAGGGCCAGTTTAGCTGATTCGGTATCCGCCAGGGAACCACAAGATTCCAGGTTTGATACCAGCCCTCAACAACTTAGTTTCACACCTTGGATCTGTGTGGTAAAGTTGGAAGCTGATGGTAGATATGGTGCTCACCTTAGATGCAGAAAGAATATTCCTGATCTCGTGCTAATAATGATAATAATATTGCCATATTGTGGATTTTACTGTCCCCACAGACCACTGAGTGAAAGAAAAGGAAAAGATAAAGAAATACTTAGACCTTGCCAAAGAACTGAGAAAACAGTGAAACATGAAAGTAAAGGTTGTACCAATTATAATTGGTGCTCTTGGAACGGTCCTCAAAGGTCTAGATGAATTGGAGATTAAAGGAAGAATCAAGACCATCCAAACTATGGCATTGTTAAGATCAGCTAGAATACTCAGAAGAGTCCTGGAGACCTGAGGAGACTTGCTGTCACTCAGTCTCCAACAAATCACTGGCTAAGGCATGTGACAAAAACTTGAATAGAGCAAAATAAATAGATATCTAATCTAGAATGTAAACATGAAAAGCCATAGTATGAAAACAAAAAGCGTAAAATATTACAAAGCTTAAAGAATTGAAAAAGGATCTAATTCTTTTTAAAGTAAAATATTCATCAGAAGTTAGTTGAAAACATAAAAAAATAAATAAAAAAAAGTAAAATATGAACACCATAAAAACATATGAAAATCCAGACATAAATTCACGAAAGAAACGTTAAAGAGTGAACAGCAAGAAAATATAATCAAAAATATATTTGCTGTACGTGAATAGTAATATAAAAAGTGATGTATGTATACAATGTATACAATACTATGTATATGTATACTATACATATGCACTCATATAAATACAGATGAATGTACATGTATATATACTCACATGAAAACACATGAACACAAAAGCATACACATATTTGTATTCACACATACATACAAGCACCCATGACCATAGATACACATTCATACAAATTAAGATACCTACATATAAGAACATAGATGCACACAACTAATATACATGAATAACAAATAAATATAAGTGACTCACCTCCCAAAATGAGGCGGACATGTTTTCCATTCAAACGAGACCTGTATATTCCCCGTTTGGTTTTGCTAACATCTGACCAAAATAGGAATTCATCTTGTATATCTGCAGCCAGGCCCACTATTCTTCCTTCAGGCTGGAAAGTAAAATAAATAAATAAATGAATAAACATTTTTTTTTCAAATTTCTTCTTTAAAAAAATAAAACTAATAATAAGAAAAATAAAAGAAAAAAACAATAGAAAAATTGAACATCACTGAAAATTTAGCAAAATGTCTATTAAAACAATGGTCATGGTTTTAATTTGATTTACCAAGATAAAATATATAATTTATCTGAATTCTTGAGATGAGGCTTGATAATTAGTATTATTTTGATTATTCGGAATATTGTCCTCATCTTTAGTGTTATCTGTACAATGTTTCAGTCGATGTGGCCTCCGACCTTCTTCAGGTATTTCTTGTCGGACTTGGGAACCTTCTTGAATAAAGGGGTGGGTTCAAAGTTCTGTGATAGCTCCTGATTATGAAAAGAAGGTTCCCAAGTTCAAAAAGAAGGTTACCAAGTGCAAGAAGGCTCCTGAAGAAGGACGAAGGGCACATTGGCAAAAACATTGTACAGATAACAATAAAGATGAGGACAATAGTCCGAATAATCGAAAGACAAAATAGTCTTCCTATTAGATGTTGATTCATTCAGATCCATTTTGTTGTCTTTGTTTTGTGATGCTTATATTTAATAACCTTTGAGGAATATTAAACAAAACTAACAGAACCTGTGGATAACACACAGTATGATCCTTTAGTTATTACAATGTTTGATATGTTTAGTTAAGAGCTATTGCTAAATAGTTCAATCTGTAAAAAGTATAATAATCTCTATTTAACTCTCTCTCTTTTTTGTTTTTCTTTCCTTCTTTTTATCTTTTTTCAATATGTTTGATTGAAACAGATTTGCGTAATTGCTTCATACACTCAGCCCCTCAAACCTGTTAAACTCTGCTAATAAATTGACTTTGTATCACATCCTGCTTGTGTGGAAGGGTTGATAAATGTGTATGTCTATATATATATATATATATATATATATATATATATATATAAATATAACAAAGCTATTCTTGTAGAAGAACAGGAGTGATACTATTTAATTTATTTATTTGGTCACACTTTCTTTTCATTAAACTTTTAGTAGATATTGAAACACTAACATTGCACTCATTCAGCTACAAGCTCTTTTTTATTGTTTATTTTTTTCATAAGGATTAGTTTATATATATATACTTCCCAACCTCTTCGCATGGGCAGAATGTGACACAAGGTTAATTTCTTAAGTGGAGTTTAACAGGTCTGAATTCAGAGACTTCCTTCTCTTAGACTGGTTTCATAGCCATGGTTAAAGAGCCCAGTCTGCAATACTATTTACACTTAGCTGGAGGGAGTAGCATGCATACCTTTTCCAAGGGTATTAGCGCTAAATGAAATGCAGCCTTGGGTCGACGAGTCCATTTACGATTCTAACCATTACACCCACCGCCTCTTCAAGAGTTATTTCATAATAGAAAACGTTTTACTGAAATCTCTCTGATAATTATGGACTTTGATGAATCAGATTGATCTAACCAAATTCTTGCTATTCAGAACAGGGTAGAATTCCTAATATAGTTCTTTCATTTTTTTTTATACTCGTTATATTTCATGTTGTGTTCTTGTGAGCAGCTTGTCAACCAAAAGATTCCTTGCTCTTTGTATTTGGAATTCATTAAATCCATTTAAAGAATAAGCACCATTTCTTGTTAATATGCACTTAATTTGCAAATCTAGTTATATCACATTAGCCAAACTGTTGCTTCTTGTGTCTTATCAACATTTAGAAAGATGAAAGAACTTCTCTAGAAGTAACATTACCGGTGTATATATCTTCAAAGTAGAGATTCATTTGGTTCTAATCATGGAGTTTAGGGTGCTATCTTTTTTTTGTATTGTCTCTTCATTTGGAGGAGAAAATGGCTCTCATCACAATTCTAGTACAACAAAAATTCCTAAATAAAATATCTGAACAAGTATTAAAATGCTGACATTTATATTATTTACATCATACATTTGTGGTAAGAACAAAGCTCTAAATGTATTTTAAAAATTGTAAAATTTAATTCTTCAATATACCAGTAATCTTATCAAATAAAATGCCTACATATATGGAGATAATTTTGGCACCAATATAACTCAAGAGGAAAAAAAAGAAGGAATTTAAGGAATCTTGAATATTTCTTCTAAATTCCAACCACATTGAATTTTTCTGAAGTTATCTTAATTAAGACTATTGTTCTATACACTTCATTTTTTTTATCCTTTGAAATTTAAATTTGGTTCCATTTTATATTCTATGTCTTTCTATGTACCACCCCATTGTCCCACTTGTAAGGAGGAAATTCTTTGGAATATAGTCATCATCATGTCATACTTGTAGCTCATATATCCATGACAATCACTCGCCAACTGTCCATATCATTCATGGCCCTTGGGAGGTTCTCTGTTCAGCATCCGGTATCCATACAGAGCTGGTCAATGTAGGTCTTTGAGAACATTGCTTATAAGTTTGTTCTTGCTTCTCAAGAGAAATGTCTAGCATGTCTTGTTTATCTCACTAGAACAGTTTGGGTTATAGGGGGAAAATGGCCGTATACCAACTTCCTTGTGGAGTGTTGTTCCCACAATTTGTTTAAGATTGCATGCAGCATTCTTCTGCAGCTCCCATCTAAATTATTATCTTGGTGCTTCATCAGGGTTCAAGTGGTGCAACCATACAGCAGCACTGATAAAACAAGGCTTGAAAGAATTGTCACTTTAATTTAATAATGCCACCTAATGATGGTTAAAAAATTCATATATTAATAACAGTATACAGTTTTGATTACTGTGTTATTATGTATGTATATATATATGTATATATATATTAAAGTGAGGGTGGGCTGAAAAGTTCATATAATGACATAACTGCTGTTGATGACTTTTTTTTTACTAATGAGATCCAAGTACTGTAACACAGATAGAAGTGTGTGAACTACAAAAGAGACTCACTGAAAGATAAACCTCATTTGGTCACCTTCCATGAGAGTATCTTGATCCACTCATGAACTTTTCAACAACCCACATAGGGTTGATATCTTTTCTTGTGGTAGAGTGGAGGATTGTATTTGCTCCACAAATACTATTTTTTTCCTTTTTAAGTAAGTGAAATAGTGAAGAATAATTTTTAGCTATCTTATAGTCTCTCTTTTTAGTGTTTTTTTCTGGATTCCAGAACCAGTATAGTGTTGGTCTGGTGGGATATCCAGCTTTGTGTTGTTTCTTGTGGTAGCAGCACTGGAGAAGGTGCACTGTTAATTTCTTCATTTAGCCCACTGCTTAGCCATGACGAAGGGGGGAGGGGCTTTTTATCCTGGGCGACATCATGCCAGTATTATCTTCAGTATTTTTATGTTAATTTTCATAAGTATTGGAATATTTTTTCAGGTTCTGCTTCCTAGGGGAAGTATCCTTATGTCTTATACTGATAAACCCCTGAACAGAGAAACTAAAGATACTCACGGTAGTGTCTAGTAAACTTTCAAGTTGTGAGTACATTCAAATGGAATAAGTGAGTACAAGTTTATACATTTACCAATTTTTAACAATACCAAATTAATTTATTTGGTCATTTCCAAATACTTTTTAATAGAAAAAAATCAGCATTTTATTATTTAGATGTCTAATAAAGAATTTGATTATTGATCAAACTAGAAATCAATAAGCTTCAATTGATTGGTTTTGTTTCAATTTCTGGCTATGAAAACATTGCCTTGAACTTGAAATACTGAATATCAATACAATCAATATTTTAGGTGGGAAATGAGTTTTTTTTATCATTTTAGAGATGTAAGTATTTTCTATGTGGTTCTTTCATTCCCCCTCTCTCTCTAGATATAATACAACTGAATATATATAACATAAAGAGACACAATTATTTTTCTCAGATTGACTATATAATACAGATATACTCACTGATAGGTAATTTAATATAAAAGCAAGATATATATATATATATAGTTGTAGAAATGTTTTTCTCTCTACCATGCTTTTGGTGCTCAAGATGCACATTCATCAGGAGAACTACCTTTTCTACCACTATATCAATGCTCTATATTTTACAAAATACATTGAGCACTTTTTGGATTAACTACTAATGCTACTATGGGGAAAACAACAGTAGCAGTTGAAGAATGAAGAAATATATATATGTATATGTGTGTGTGTGTTACTGGTGATATCATGGACAGGTTTTATCAAACATAGGCCAAATCTTTTATAGTCTCCTAATCTGGAGCAACTCTTGACAATCTAATCTTTTACAAGTACTATTAATTCTGAAATTACTTATTGGGAAACCTGACACTTGTAGCCTTGTAATACAATAAGAATAATGAAATATTATGCCTCCAACCACACACACACACACACATATATATATATATATATATAATATATGTATGTATGTGTGTGTGTGTGTGTGTGTGTGTGTGTGTGTGTGTTGATTAAAAAACACACTCCCCACAAGCAGGGTATGACAAAACGTCTATTTTTAAGCAGAATATACCAGGTTTGATTTTTAAGTTCCTTCTAGAATGGTTGTGATATCAAGGTTAAAGAGCCCAGTCTGCCTTACTATTTACTGGAGAGAGAATAGTTGGATGTATACTTTTCCCAAAGGTAATTGCACTATGTGAAATGCTAGTAGTCTTGTCCAGAATTGAAATTGTTTTGTTGTGTACCTATCATACAATGATAACCATTAAACAACCAGCATATATGTATATGGTATATATATATATATTTACCAACCCCTCCACACAAGCAGAATGTGAAAAAAGACAATTTCTTAAGTAGAGTAACAGGTTTGAATTCGGAATTTTCCTTCTAGACTTGTTGACTAACGAAAATTAAAAAAGACAGTCTGCCCTACCATTTATGCATAGCTGGAGGCAGAATAGTTGAATTCTGACCTTTCCCAAGAGTATTAGCATTATGTGAAATGTAAACAGCCTGCTACAACTCTCTATTACACAACACATCTCCATAAATATAAATATATATGTGTGAGTGTGTGCTAAACATATATAGGAATAAATGACATGACAAAATTTTCATCATATGTGGAAATAAAAATCAAGAGTATTTGTGCTATGTGAAATGCTACAAGTTTTTTCTAGGATTTGAATGGTGTTGCTGTGTACATCTTGTATAATGATAACATTACCAAGAGGCATATATATATATATGTGTGTGTGTGTGTGTGTGTGTGTGCTAAACATATATAGGAAGAAATTACATGACAAAATTTTTTCATGCGTGGAAATAAAAATCCGTTATTTAATCCTTATTTATATTCTATTACAAAACTTATGCAAGATATTAACTTGTGATGTATACATTAAGAGTAAATAAATGTACATTTTGATTCCTTTTGAAAAAAAAACTTTAATGAAACTTTTTTGTTGAACGTAAATGCCACTCACAGGGTTTCAAAATGAAAATCACCACAGGAAATCAATCCTTCCAAAGATTTTTTTTCCAAAAATTTATTGAAGTCATATTTTTTCATTTTTATTCATTTCATTTCTAACTTTGAAATTAATTTTTAAAAATACTTTTGAACATTTACTTTTGATTTAGTTGAAAGCATTTTTTTTTCAAAGTAATTTTATTGACTTGTTTTTACTTGCATTTATGACACTGAAAATCAATTTTTTAATTACCTTGTGAAAAAGGAAAAAAAAAATTTAATAGAACTCTGTTCAATATTTATTTTGCAACATTTATTTATTTTTTTTATTTTTTAAGATATTGTGATTTTTTGTTCGACATTATACCAATCCCTAAAATGTTATCTGTTAAATTATTTTCTTTGCTTTTTAACATTTGAATTTTATAGCAGCCTTGAAAAAGTTGTCAGCTGCAAAAAATTTTAAAAAGATGGAATTAGAAATATGAGATCAATAATTAATGGCATTCACTTTGAATTTCATTAAAAAAAAAAAAAATTAAATAAAAAAGAGTTATCATTTATAATGCATTTCAGTCCCTTTTGTCAAATTTTTAAAAAAATATTTAAAAAAAATTCTTTTAATTAAAAAAATAAAGAAAATATTAATAATCACCCTTCTACATTAGAAAAATGTATTTTTGTTTGCATTTTGCTTAACTCATTTATTTTTAAAAAGATTTTATTTGATTTCATTTTCATTCTTTTTCTTTCATTTTTTTAATTACTGTCTTGTTTTAAAAATTAACATAATTTGTATAATTTTGTTCTGTTTAACAATTTTCTTCCTTTATTTGGATTCTTTTTGGAAACTTGTTGAATGACAGGTTTTGTTTTGAATTACAATCAAATAAATGATGATAAAAATAAAACAAACTATGTTTAGTTCAAAAGAACAGGCTTTAATTAAATGGATAAATTTATCAAAATTTTACCTTGAGAGGTTAATTAGTATCACTAAAGTCAAGTTCATCACCCCAAATTATTTTATATTAGGGAATTTACAATGAACAGAAAATTTAAATGCTCTATATAGCATATGGTAGCATTTTACATTGCACTAATACACTTGGAATGACTCCAACTATTCTTAGTTGAGGTAACTGGGTTTTTAGGCTTGTTTAAGCAACCAGTCTAGGAGAAGGAAAACTCTGAATACTTAAGGAATATCCCTAATAAAATTGTTTATTGAAAAATCCAAATTTAATCAAATATCTTTTCCCAAACTCTTCACCACAGGCAGGAAATGACACAAGGTCAATTCTTAAGGAGAATATTATGATTTTGAATTCAAAGTATTTTAATCTTATTTTAAGATATTGTTGTTGAGTTTGTTGATTCAGGGATTTCTCAGTCCCAACATCGGAAGTGTTAGGTTTAACCATTTATTACCAAATGAATTGATAATATAAACAAGTGCATTACTATATCTAATTTATAACACAAAGTTTTCCTTATTTTAAACCACTTTAATGCTAAAAAGTTGAGACTTCTCTACTATTTTACTCATAGCAGGTGACAAAAGATTGATTCATGCCTTTTGTAAGAGCATTAGCAGGAAGCGTAATGCAAACAATCTCATCCAGAAGAAGAAATAGGAAACTAAACAATTTTTAGATCTTCCAAGTGATTGTGTTTTCATCTGGTTAATGAATATGCATTTTAGTTGTCATGATTAGAAAAAATAAAAGTTACCTTTAAAATAAATGTTCAGTTTGAAACATTTCTAATAGGAGATATTAAAGAAAACTAGGTATGTTTTTATTTTAGCTTCATTACTATTAAACTTGATATGGATGCCATATTGTCTCTTTGTGAAAATAATAATTGAGGATAATTATAATGTAAGAAGATTTGTTTTTTCTTTCTGATCAGTGACCTTACGTAGATATGTGTGTCAATAGCCTACAGATTAGTCTTTATTATAATGGTCAATATTGAAAAAACAAAAACCCAAAACAAACAAAATTTCTCAATTAAATTACCATATTAGCACAAAATAAATGTTCAATTAGAAGATAGCTTGTAAATAAAATAGTGCAATGTGTTATAACTTTTTCAACATTAAGGTAGGCATTTACCCAACCTGTATGACACAAGGTTGCAAGTATAGAGCATCTATCAAGGATTGAACTTCCTTTTCAGTAGTAACGGATCTGCAAGAGTAGCTTGTTGCTCATTACACCCTGTCAGAACTTGTTCAACATTAAGTTGGGTATAATTTGTCTGTAATTTTAAGATGAGGCTTCATGTGAATAATTTTGATTTTTCAGACTGTTGTCCTCATTTTTATTGTGGTATGTATAAACACAACCTTTCGGCTGCTGTATCCTCTGGCCTTCCTCAGGTGTTCACTGTGTATCCGAGTATAGTAATGATCCAACCTGGGAAATCAAAACAATGACATCATTTTTGGAATGAGATCTTCAAAAGTTCTTCGACGCCTGTTTGATCAACTGTCAAACTATTAAAATTGATTTCCCAGGCTGGATCATTCATATATATATATATGTATATATATATATATATATATATATTAATATCGATAATAGAGTTTGCTATATCTAAAGAGTGCTTATCATTGATATAGCATTTCTAAGTTAGAGTAGGTTGGTTTGAATATATATCATATATTAATTAAACAAGCTCAGCAATAGTGTAAAAAATTTTAAGATTAATTTGAAGAATATTAGAAAAAATGGTAAGAAAAATTTAAGAGGGCATTTTTAAGAACTATAGGATGAATTACTTAAAATTTTATCTGTATTTAGATATATTAACTATATACACATTCTGTGCAAGGATTTTTTTTCTATTTTTTGAAAAGTTTTTTTTTTATTAAAAGTTGATGCGAGAAGATAGAAAAAAGGGTAGATGCCCAAGGAGACATAATTAATAAATAATAATAGTTTCAGAAGTGAAAATAATGCTGCTGCTGATTACTGTGACAATGCTAATAGTCTGGATGATTCCAGGTCACCTTACTGGTTAAAAATTAAACACAGAGTTGATATAATGAAGATGGCATCAATAAAGCTGAATTATGGTTAGAATGATTATGACTCAAAAAAAGAAGTTGTGTTTCTTTTGATGAGTCTACTTAGGAAAATGATGGAAGAATACAAAAGAAAACAAAATGTTATTTTTAGCTGATCAGAAGACAGGAAAAAAAGTGAGAGAAGAGAAATGGAGAGAGTGTGTGTGTGTGGATGGGGGCAGAAGCCTTTGATAGAGACAAAGTCAGAAGAAAGAGAAAGGAAGATAGACAAAATCATTGAGAGAGAGAGAGAGAGAAGAGAGAGAGAGAAAGAAAACAAAGATAGATACACCAAAGAAAATAGAGAAACTGATCTATTTTGATAGATAGAAATATATAAGGGCTGTAAGGAAGAGATACTTGGAAGATAGAGGGTAAGATATCTATCTACAAAAAGTAAAGGTGAAAAAGATATATATATATATATAATATATATATTATATATTATATAGTAGTAGTAGAAAAATAGTTTTTTCTCTCAATCACGGTTTCTGTGTTTAAGGTACACCTTCTTCAGAATTAAAATATGCTTGGTAGCTAAATTTTATACATACTTGTTCGCATAGCAAGTTGTCTGGTTTGGGATTATTTTGATTATTCTTTATATATATATATATGTAAGTAAGTAAGTAAAGTCATCGGGGCTGTCTAAAGTCGGTATCAGCCAGTCAGTGAGGGAGTCTATCCCCTTTTCAATAGCGCTAGACCAAGGAGATTGTTTTTGGTGTCTGAGGTGGAGCGCCACACCTACCACCAGCTCCTTATTTTACCACACAAATCCCTGTGTTACTCATATGCTGAGTTGGTGAGGACCGGTATTGAACTAGGAACCTTGTGGTTTCTAGCCGAATGCTCTACCGACTGAGCTAATCCGGCCCCTTATATATATATGGGGGGTATTATGCATATTAAAAGATGCAGAAAAAAGAAAACCAAAAGAAAGAGATGAAGATAAAACCTAGGAAAAAGAAAATGGAACTAAAAGATCTAGAGAGGGACAAAGAGGGAGATTAAAAAGAAGAATACAAAGAGCTAAAGGGAGAACATTAGAAGCTATGGGGGAGAGAAGAGACACACACAAAGACGAGGGAGAGGGGGAGAGAGAGAGAGAAAATGATAGTTATTAGCATAGCTGAATACAGAGACAAAGAGTGAGAAAAAAGAGAAGAGAGAGATAAAGTAGAATAGAGAAAAACAAAAGAAGAAAATGATGGCTAATAGGAAGAAAAGAGAGAAGAAACCAAAAGAGATTTAGTTTGGTAGAGACAAGAGAGAATGTGGGATAGTGAGAAAAACAGTAAAAAAAACTAAGAAAAAGAGGGAGACTAAAATTAAAGAGTTAAAAATAAGAGAAGGAAAGAAATGAGAGAGAGAGAGAGAGAGAGAGAGAGAAGAGAGAGAGAGAGAGAGAGAAATAAAGAAAGAAAGTGGGAGAGAGAATGAGAAAGTGAGAGAAATGTCTAAGAAAAAAGAGAGAAGAATCTAAGAGCGATTCAGTAGTGGAGAGACAAGTGAGAGGGTCACATAATGTCAACTAGTGAGAAAAACAGGAAAAAGCAAAGAAAAAGAGGAAGAGTAAGATTAAAGTGTTAAAAATAGGAAAGGAGATACTGGAAATGAAATAAAATTGCTCTCTCTCCTCAAGTCTATTTCAATTGCTCTCTCTCTCTCTCAATCTATTTCAATTGTCTATTTCCTCTCTCTCTCTCTTAAATCTATTTCAATTGCTCTCTCTTCAACTTTTATTTCAATGGTCTCTCTCTCTCTCTCTCAAATTTATTTAATTGGTCTCTCTTCTCTCTCTCTCTCTCTCTCTCTCTCTCTCAATCTATTTCAATTGCTCTTGCTCTCTCATCTATTTCAATTGCTCTTGCTCTCTTTCATCTATTTCACTCACTCTCTCTCACAACTTTATTTCAATGCTCTCTCTTTCTCATCTGTTTAAATTGCTCCCAACGGAGAGATAAATAGAAAAGAAAAAGTCCAAGCTTTCTATTGTATTAGCGTTCTTTTTCTTTCACCTCTGTTAACTTGACAGACTTTAATTATAATGTGTGCATTTTGAAGAAAAGAGTCTGATGACTTGCATTGGCACTGAATGATCCTGCTATCATTGTAGTGACAAGATGCAACGTGCTCAAATTGCACTCATGTCTCATGACTGCATTGTGCAGCAGCGGAGGATCTCTAGGTGCATGCTATCGACACACGCCTTTTCTTTTTACCTTTTGTGCCAACGCTGACTAAAGAAAGGAAACTGCCCATTAGACATTGGTTTGCTGTTTAGATTTCTTTTAATTAATTTGTTTTTCCTTCTTTTCTCATTGTTTCGCTCTTGTTAGCAATTGTGAATACGCATGTAGGGGTGTGACATGTGGATGTAATGTGCATACATGTCGTTTTGGGCTATTTGGGCTTGATTGCATGTGTACATGTGTGTGGATGTGTCAGGTAGAAATTAGAACACCTCAGTAACCAAAATTAAAATTTATATATATATATATATATATATATATATATACACACACACACATACATATGTGTGTGTGTGTGTGTGTATGTATGAGTATATATATACATATTTTTTTTTATGTATGCATGAGTATACATTGGGAATATTGTGTTCAAAATATTGGAATATTATATATATTATATATCTATATCTACAAGTACATACCAAAAGCATGCTTATATATATATATATATAGATATGCATACAATATTCCAATATTTTGAACACAATTTTCCCAATGCATATATATATATATATATATATAATTATATACTCTCAATGTATATGGATGGATATATATATATATATATATACACTCCCAATGTATACGCATACATACATATATTCCCAATGTATACTCATACATACATACATTCCCATGTATATTCATACATACATACATTCCCAATGTATACTCATTACATACATACATTCCCAATGTATATACTCATACATACATTACATTCCAATGTATACTCATACATACATACATTCCCAATGAACTTATACATACATACATTCCCAATGTATATCATACTACATATATATATATATATATATGTGTAATGTATACACAAGGCTTATCTGGCAGGTTTAATGAAACATGTATAATAGAAGATTCTTTTACCTAAATATGTATTATCAACAGTCAATATATCGTTATACTTTCTTTGCCTTTTTCATCTTTCTTTCCCTTACTTCATAATTTCTTGCAACTATATTTCCCATGGATTTCCGTTAATTAACATTTTTGAATTTAAAAAGAATTGTGTTAAAAAAAAAAAGATCTTTATTAAAAAGATTCAGAAAATTCTGTCTCTGGAGGCTTTGAATGAAGAACAAGATCTAAGTAGATTTGTAATATGTAAACTAGGTTGGGGGTTGGACTTGAATGTTGCCATAAATTTTACTAATGTAGATATAGTAAGTAATGGAAATTTACTATGGGATCATTAAGGATCTTTTCAATATATTGTACAGTGTATGTTTCTCTGTGGCTATAGCATCCGGTGTGTGCAATTAGCATTACACATAGTTTTATCCTTTTCTCATACGCATGTCTGTATCGTGCAAGTATGCTTTTGAGTATGTACTGTTCAGTAGTCTTATTTCTCGAGGTCAATCCAGTTACTTAACCTAGTTGAAATTATCAATCTATATTTGTACAATGCAGATACTCTTTTCTTTAGGTAATGCCTTTAACTCTTTCATAGACCAATGTTCATTTAGTAGCTTTGTGCTTTTTATAAAAACATACTAGTTTAAATGTACCATTAACAAAAAATGACACGCTTAAATTTTTCTTCTTTTATAAATTCAACTAGCATCATGTCCGTCAAAAATGGTTGTATTATTTATGTATAGCTAATTTCTATGCTGTTTATAACCTGAGAAACTTTGATTGTTTAGAATGCAAAAGAATCTAAAATTGGTAATTTCTTTTGAAAGGCAAAATATCGCACAAAATCTTATTCAAAAGTGTTATTATTAAATCTGTTTATTCTATCATTGATATTGAGGGGGTAAGTGGCCACAAGAAAACAGCTGTGCAGGCACTTGCCCCTGTTACAATCTTATGGGCCATCCTGTAGGCTTTAAGCAAGAGCACTTGTCCAGCAGAATTGGATCCTTGATAATCCTCTGATAAAGAATCATTTGGTTCTTCTGGTAAAGAGTCCTGAGTATTGTAAGTCCCTCCTCAATCAGTGCTAGTAGAACTATGGCCAGTATCAGTGTTTAAGTAGTGTATCAACCACATAGTATGGCTAGTGATTGGTGAAGGAATAAACCATGTGAACTCGGCTAGTCTATAAATCAAGGTGGGGAATTGTAGCACACCTTATTTCACCAAATATTCCAACAGCCGCCTATTACATAAACCATCTGAGTAAGATGAACAAGATGAACAAGATGTGCTGGATACAGCTGGAGAAGCAAGGATGAACTCATAAGTGATATTTTCCCCAGGAAACCTGCACAAGGGTATATCATGTTCATACCAACAGCACAGATCTATGACTCTTCTTCACCACCCGTCCCTATCATCCATCACTCCTGGCAGGTCCTCTGCACTGCATCCAGTATCTGTGCAGAGCTGAATAATGTAGGTTTTTACTAGCTGACCCACACTGGTGTATCCATTTGTAAGTGCCCATAGAAGAACATCACTTATGAGCTTGTCCTTGTTTCCCCACCATGTTTTATTTATCGTACCCAGATGGTTTTATATATAATATATAAATATATATATATATATATATATATATAGGTTTATATATAAACCTTAGAAATTCAAGTAATTCTAACCTTTTTGATATATTATAAACCTCATTGAAATTTTTTGAAAATAACTTTATTAAGCTGTTTTATAGACTTGTTAAATCTGATTTCATTATTATATTTTATGCCCCTCATACATCTCATTCTCGTACATTTTCAATTCTTCAGTGTGTAACATTGCTTGATGATTGGAAAATGGGAAACTGTTAGTTGCAAATAATTTTGAGTTTTTGGACTGTCCTCATCTTTATTGTGGTATGTATGAACACAACATTTCAGTCACTGAATGCTCCAGCCTTTCTCAGGTGTTAAAGTTAAAATAATATATAGGGAAGGACATTGGAAAAGAAGACGTCTCAAAGAAGCAGTGCATATGTTGGGCTGTAGTGACCTCTTGAAAAGACCAAGTATAGAGATGAACACAATATGGGAACTAATCATTGAAAAGTCTAAATCAAATTGTTTTTAAAGTAAATTACTTTAAAAATAAAAATATAAAAAATGACTGATGTCATTGATTTTACATCTCGAGTTGTACAGGAAATGCCAATAAACATTGTATTTTTTCCCTAAATGATCGTGATTCTTCTTGTGACACATGTTGGAATGATAGACTTGCAAAAATAATGATGTAATTTTTTGAATAAGATCTTCAGAAGTTCTTCAATGCCTGTTTGATCAACAGTCAAACTTATAAAAAATTTCCTAGGTTAGGTCATTACTATGCATGGATACACAGGGAACACCTGAAGAAGGCTGGAGGATACAGCGGCTGAAATGTTGTGTTTATACGTACCACAATAAAGATGAGGTCAACATTCTGAAACATCAAACTTATTCACATCAAGCCTCACCTCAAAAATACCAACAAAATAATATTAGTTGCAATTTCTGGTTTTAATTTCTGTTATACTGCCTAGGAAATATATATATCAAGCTCTTTTGTATGTGTGTGTGTACTGGGTGTTTATTTGATAATTCATAAGCCTAAGGGATACAGATATTTAGGTTTGCTTCTTAAGATGTATTTGTCCGTGTTTGAACCCATGTTTCCATTGAACTTTTCTCTCCCTTTCCATCCCTCTCTTTCCCCCAATCAAAAGTTGCTGGAGGGTCTCAGATTTTTATGTCATAAAACTCAAGATTCTCATGTCTGTATCCATTTGACAGACGTTCTTGAGTTCTTCCTGATTTTGAAAAGAACTCAGAAGTAAAGATCCTTCTTAATGGAAAGTGAAGAGTCTTAAGTGAGACACTTGACCAGCACCGGGTGGGGGGGAGAGCTGCTGTGAGATGAAAGAGAGGAAGCAGTTGGCATTGTGGATACAAGTATAGCAGTTAGGATGGTATAGGCAAAAGTCTAAGAGTTAGTCTTAAGGCAATACAATATGCATATCCATATGTATCAATGCATGTGTGTGGGAGATTAATATATATATATATATATATATATATATATATATAGAGAGAGAGAGAGAGAGAGAGAGAGAGAGAGAGAAATATGTTTGGTGTCAAAATTGAATCAAAATCTAGAAAACTAGAAAGAAAACAGATAAAGATCATAAAGAAAAAATATTCCATGGTCTTCAATAGTACCTGCTTAGACAATAACTTGCTGCCAAAATACACAACATATATATATATATATATATATATATATATATATATATTAGTGATGAGGATCATTCCATGTGGAGTTCAATTATAATGTTACAAGTTAACCATAGTCAGAGCTTGATGTGCCTATACCAGTATGTGGATGGACAGAGCAACATAGAGAATAAATGAAGGAAAAAAACTTTAAATTTGCTTCAACATAATTATTTATTTCAATGTCAAAATGCAGCATCATCAGACATCAGCAAAATCATGGTTATTACTAAGTATTTCCTTGAGACTCAGGGGTTTAAATCTCTAAATTAGGGTACTGGGACTAGGCACATTGACTTCTCACTAGAGTTAACTGGTATCATTAGAGTTTAAAATCTCTCCCCTAATTTAGAGTCAGAGTGAACCTAGGAGCAATGGTGATGAAGGGGTGCTCCTCATTAACCAAAACTCCAGAACTGGAACCTCACTATGAGATAGAGTTTAACATTATTCCCAGGACATGAAGACCCTCAGCCACCACCTTCTAGCACATATATGATAAAAAAGGTTGGGGTTTGCCATAAGGTAATAGGGTTGGAACAATCATATAGGTGCTAGGGCTTGACATGACCAACCGATTGATTGAAGGGGGCTTCTCCAACCGTCTGTTTAGCCTATGTAAGGGCCAAAGTAGAGTGTTGCAATGCATGTCATGGACTGCTCAGCCATCAGGATTCTTTTCTTAAGTATCACGGGTTCACTACCCATGGACAACAGGTGGCCCCACTTGGGGGGAGGGGCTTACCCCTCTGCAGAGGTGCAGTTGGTGAATTTTAAAGCCTCAGCTAACCAGGGAAAATATAAATATGAGGCCTATGTAAAAAAAATGTTGTCTTTTACAAGAATCGTGATGATGCCTGTAAATGATGCACCTGCAACTGTGAAAAGCACCAAGAGGTTTCCATGTCTGGAGTGGGTTGCGCTTCTCTGCTTTGCATACAAAGCAATTTACATTGGACACATCGAAACGTATCTCGCTGACAGTTGATCTCAATGGTACAGCTATTATGTGTTTATTCCAAATCATTGAGTTGATAATGAACTGGAACTGGCCATTTATCACTTGAAATTGATGGCTGAGCCTAAAAGAACTGATGTCTCTGCTGTGGCTTTGGTGTGCAAGAGTTGGGTGGTGGTGGTGCCGGGAGATGGAATGCAGAGTGTTCAGAGAATAAATTGGTAATGACAGGACAACAGAGGTCTGTTTGCTCAAAGGTTTAAAGTGTGCAGTAAATGTGTGGTCACCAGTGTGAATTCCCAATAAAGCTTGAAAACTTTGACCTAAAGCTCTGAATTAGTCTACATATATAGGTGTGGGTGTGGAGGAAGTCTGTGTGTGTATGTGTGTGTACAGGTTGTGTGTGTGTGTATGTGTGTAAATATATGTATACAGGTGTGGGTCTATGTATTGGTGCGATGTGATGTGTTGGTATATGTAAATTTATGTATATATTTCTTCATAATAAAATTGCTTATTTATGAAAAGCAACTCTTATGGGAAAACCATTGTTATTATTGTCTAACACACACACACACATATACATATATGTGTGTGTGTATGTGAAACCCAGTCTTTCTACTTGCATTCCCATCTTGGTAAATAAAGTTCAGTAAGTGTTTATATGATTATTCATATTAATGTATAGATACACATACATGTACATATGTGTATTATATATATATATATATATATATATATATATATATATATGTGTGTGTGTCTGTGTGAATATATATTTATGTATATGTGTGATTTAAAAAAAGAGCTGATATTAATTATATATGCATTGACATGTGAGTGTATGTGTATGAAATTTGAAAAAAGTTGATGTTAGTCATATATGCATTGGATATGTGTACATGTATGTGTCTGTGAAATTTTTTAAAAAGCTGATATTAGTCATATATATATATATATATATATATGTGTGTGTGTGTGTGTGTGTTTAAAACATAGCAGATTTTTCAGATTATACTTTTTAGTAATTGTTGTCAAATAAAAATTACCCAAGTCTGGCACAAGGAATAAGTAAAGTAGATTCTATCAAGGAAATAGATTGATAGCTGATATGAGCAGAAAAACAATTTTGAATAATAATATGAAATAACAATAGCTAAATCTCCTCAACACTTATTTGAACACTGTATATATATATATATATATATATATATATATATATATATATATATATATATATATATATATATATATAGAGATAGCTACATATATATATATATATTAGATGAAACTTTTGGTGATGAATAGTCATCAAAATTGGTCCCCAATGTGTGATTTTATGTAAACATATCTTATTGCATGTTTATATATATATATCTATATATATATATATATAAACATGCAATAAGATATATGGATGATTAAAATATGATAAAAAAGGTGTATATGGGAGGTAATTCTTTGAAACAACTCATAACAACTTGGTATACTAATCAAGAGCACTTGTGGCATAATGTTTATCATCGTTGAAAGTGGACTTGGTTACTAGAATTAAAATCCTGAATGAGGTTGTTTGCATTTCACCTGGCAAAGCTATGAATCCAACTAATTCCTTTCACAAATAAGTTGTTCAGTTGTGCTCATATTCATTTGAAATCGAAAGCTACAATTTTGATGCTTATTTTTTATCACACTTCCTAAGATCCTTTTTTTGTTGGTAACATTAACCACATATAGTCATATTCTGAGAATCATCATCTCAAATTCTGTGTTTCCATATATCCATACATAAGAATGAGTTACACCTAAAGATTTTGGTAAGTGAATAATTCTTTCAGTAATATTGACCTATGGAACCAGCAAAGTGCTTACTCCCCCTATTTGAAGCCATGCGTGTCATTTCCACCATTGTGAACATTGGGGTTAGTTTCCATCAAATTTTGGATACAATATAACTAAAGAATTTCAGTGCCAAAGGTGGATAGAAACTGACAATTTTGTTCAAAGTCTTGAAGCTCACCGGAATATAAAGAATTATCATGATTCTTATTTCAAGAGATTTCTTTTTACCATAATGGTTCAATAAGGCACTTATTTGCCCTTTTTTCTGTGAGTTTTTTTTTTTGGGGGGGGGCTTTTTTCTATATTTGGAAGAGACAATATATCTTCAAATATGTATTTGACAACACACAATGAATTATCTATTGTAAAAAAAAAATAGGAAGAATAAAAAACAAAAAAAACTTATGTTCATGTACACATGGCTATGTAAGAGATGACATATACATATATATATATATATATATATATATATATATATGTGTGTGTGTGTGTGTGTGTGTGTGTGTGTTTGTCAGTGTATGTGTGTTTGATTTATTCTTTAACTATAATACATAGGTACATATACAAAAATTAATATATATGGGTATAGATATCCATATATGTGTTGTGCAAATATAATGCTGTTCTATATGTGTATATGTTGATATGTATTCATATATGCGTCTTATAATACATATATATGCATCATAAAAACATACACACACATATATAGACAGACAGACAGACATATGCATATTGTCATATGGTTGTATATGTGAATGTGGAAGTTAGGAAATTCTGATAACTTGGAAACAAAAATCAATGTTTAGCCCGGAGAAAAGTTCATAGAGCAAAAGTTGATGCTAAGGATTGCAGCAAGATAGGGTGAAAGAAATAATAATAATAATAATAATCTTTTAGATAAAGATGGATCACCCTATCCCAGCCAGGAGACCAGACCTTGATTAACAAAAAAAGAGAATGTGTCAACTGGTGGAATTTACGGTTCCATCAGATCACAGGGTCAAGCTGAAGGAAAATAAAAAGATGGATGAATACCTGGACCTTGCAAGAGAATTGAAAAAACTGTGGAATATGAGAGTGAAAGTGATACCAATTGTTGTTGGTGCACTTGGAACTGTCCCAATAAACTTGGAAAAAAGACTGGAGGATCTGGAAATCAGAGGAAGAATTGAGACCATCCAGACTACTGTACTGCTGAATCGGTTAGAATACTCAGAAGAGTCCTGGAGATCTGAGGAGACTTGTTGTCACTCAGACTCCAGTGAAATACCATCAGCTAACACTGATGTAAAAAACTTAGGAGTGATAATAATATAATAATAGTATTGCTGAAATTGGCTAGAATACTCAGAAAGTCCGGAGACCTGAGGAGACTTGTTGTCACTCAGACTCTAGTGAAAGACCATCAGCTAAAACTGGTGGGAAAGACTTATCTAATAGTATTAATGATGATCTATCTACATAATGAACAGTATGGCTTTTTTCTGTCTGTTTGTTTGTGTTTACTGTCTGCAACTTTGTGCCAGAATCAGTGGAGTATCTGTTCACAATTAAATCACTCATTGCAAATCACTATTATTGCCATCATCTGAACACTTAAAATAATTCTTGGAAGACTGCAGCAATATTTTTTGCACTCTCTTCAATCTGATGATTTACAGAGGTGATAAAAGAACAGTCAAGTTCATAAATCACTTAACACAAAATATTGTTTTTCTTCATCTAAATCAAGACATATTCCCTAAGAAAAAAAGAATGAAACAAAACAAAGTAAAAAAACTTTTTGCTGCTTTATGACTGTGTTCTATTCTGATAGCATATGAATGCAACAAAAGAACAGTCTTGTTGCTTTATGAGCACACACTCTTCTGTTAATATATTAAAAAATGAGACAAAAGAACAATCTTATTCCTAATCAAATCACCTACTACCAACCATATTCATTGACTTAATTCAATTCTATATATATATTTACCAACCCTTCCACATGAGCAGTATGTGACACAAGGTCAATCTTTTGTGGAGTTTAACAGGTTTAAATTCAGAGTTTTCCATCTCCTGGACAGGTTACCTAGCCAAGGTTAAAGAGCCCAGTCTACCCAACTTTTTACCCATAGCTGGAAGGGAATAATGGGATGTATACCTTTCCCAAGGGTATTAGCACTATATATTCAAATCTATATATTAATTCTTGTGTTCCTTAAAAGTACAACTTATCTTGCAACACCATCTGGTTAAAAATGAAACCGTCCAAATTGTCCAAGATGAAATGCAAAATGTAAATCCTGATTATCTGGTGTTGCTGATCTGCCAAATTCTTATTTCTTATGAGTATTGTCACCTTAGCTAAGCAATGGACCATTCGAATTTTATCATAAAGAAAAAGAGGGAAGAAAAATGACATGATAGAAAGAAATGCTTTCTGTATAAAATCTAATGAGCAGTAATAGCAATGTAGAAATCGGGACTCCCTGGCAGGAATTCAGGATGCCTAGGTATATATATATATATATGTATATATATATATGTATGTCTAAGTAATGGCACATATACTGTTTTTTAGGTTCTAAGGGCTAAAAGTATTTTTTAATAGAATTAAAGAAATTTAAATGTGATTAGAAACTCATGTTGTGTTTTGAGATAGATAAAACATCAGTGAATGTTTTCCTATTCTATAGGAATATTAATTTAATCTAACGAACAAAGAAAACAAAAACAAAAAATAAAAATAAAAACAAAAATTAGTTCTTTGTTTTCTTTTGCCAAACTGATGTTAAGATTATTGACCAGATCTTTGAGAATTTGGTAAAGTAATTATGGAATGGAAAAATAATGACAAACAATTGTCTAAGACATGAGCGACTGGGGAAAAAAAAATAATGAAAGAGGTAAATACAGAGAATTCTTCAAAACATTCTTTGAAGATCAGTTGACAAAAGAATGGTACCTAACTTTTTTTTTTAAAGAATCATCTAATTGGTTTCTTTATAAGACTTATTTTATTTACTGCGACTATTTACTTCTGTTATAAAAAGCTAGGGAAATAAACTATGCTTTCTATAAATTTTAATTCATGTATATTTCATCACATGTGTGTGTGTGTGTATATATATATATATATATTATTAAGGTGGGTCAAGATTTTGTTGTATTTTGGTAATATTGTTACATAATTGATGAGTATCCAGTTAATTATGTACAGTAGTGTAGATTTTAAAATAAAAGTTAAAGGAAAGATACAGAAGGGATGATGGACATTGTTTTGACCTACACTTCCGTTTGCGAGAGTGAACATGGGAAGTTCCCTTAAAAAAATCAGATTTTGTCTCACCGTTGAATGAAATGGATGTAATGACGTCATTCATTCAATTGGCCAAGTTCTCACAAGCACGATTGGGATCTGGATCTTAAGAAAATGCACTATATATGAGCTCAGCCACTCAGCCCAATTTAATTGCCAGTTTAATTGGGAGATGACATTAAGATAAGTTCTGAGCTGCCAGTGCACAGGATTGAAGCTACATACTTCCAGTTAGTTAATATACATTTTATACTAACCTTTCACCCGGCCCTTGTGTCAGGGGTTCAAGAACCCTTTGACCTCTGGACCGGTAAAGTAATGTTAATCCCAAGAGCTATCCCCACATGCAATACCTGCCCCCTTGATTTAAAGGGACAGGGCTGGGTTTATTGCCCAGTGCCAGAGGCAAACCCCTAGAGGAGGAATGCCTACAGGATCAATGCATTTTTTGCATCTACCACCCCATGAGCTTCAGCTCATGGTTGGGCACACATCAAAATACCTTGTTTCACACCTGTATTACGTGGGATACATGGTAAATACCTACTTCCAGTTTGTTAAACCTGTATGCTTCGCTACACCTCTATTGCCACTGGACTTGTTTTTTTTTTGTTTGCTCCACACTTCAGCCCATGTGCCAATCTAAACTAAGTTCAATAAATAAACTGATGAAATACAGTTCATGTTCTAACTTTTGTACTTTCTCCTATGGAATTTTCTTCATTCTTTTTTGTGGTGATGGTAGTAGCGGTAACAAGGAAATTAAATTTGATTGGGGTTTTCATCAATACTTTAAATTTATTAAGTGACATTAACTAAAAAATCCTGATTTAATCATTAATTGGTGTTTGCCATTACACATCCTGTCAACCACTTGATTGTTATTTCCGAGTTACAGATTGGATCTTGCGTGTTAACTCTCCTGACATTTCACTCATTATTCCACGTCTAATGTCCTTATACAATTTCCTTTTACTTTCACTGTCCGTCTTATATAACTGTTTAACTTGATATTCAAATCACAGTTTGGTATGATGCTCCAGACATCTTTGGTGGCTCTAAACTAATTCTGAGCCATTAAATCATGGATTAAAGAGTTATGGGGGATGCAGGGTTTGTTGAGGGGAGTGTGAAACGAAAATGTTAATGGTGGTAGAGATGGTGTTTAAGGATGTCGCAAACATAGAACTGTCTCGGAGGTGGAGGATTTTGGTTTCTGCAGAAGAGAAGTTGATGATAAAAAGGAGATGCAGAGATTTAATGGGATTTGATGACATCCTTGACAGGAGAGTTAGGGTGAAGAGGATTATGGGAAACGATCAGTCGAACAACACTTGTAGACATGAGAAACTTGATAGATTTTGAAAATCAGAAACAAAAAAAAAGTTGAGTAGATTCCTTCAGAGGAATTTACAACAGAAGATACTTTCATCATCATCATGTTCTGCAAGTAACATAGATATCCATGAAAATCTCTCACCAACCATTACCCTTGGAAGGTCCTCTGCACAGCATCCAGTATCCACACTGAGCTGATCAAGGTAGATATTTGTGGGATGACCTGCTCTGGTATGTCCCTGTACTGGTTTCCTCAGGAATATGTTTCTTATGAGTTTGTCCTTGCTTCTCCAGCAGTGTCAAGCATGTTTTGTTTGTCTCACTTGTGATAGGGGGCAAGTGACCATACAGTTACTTCCTTGGGATTTTAGTGATCAAGAATATAATTGTATTATTAGTGGATTAAATGCATAATTGATGGAATAATAGAAATGACTGCCTATACATTTTACATTCTGAAATAATTT
The DNA here is from genome assembly GCA_023376005.1 of Doryteuthis pealeii. Lineage (NCBI taxonomy): Eukaryota > Metazoa > Mollusca > Cephalopoda > Myopsida > Loliginidae > Doryteuthis > Doryteuthis pealeii. The sequence continues at coordinate 114,529,234 of CM042138.1, forward strand.
AAACTACAGAACATGATTAGTAATTACTTTTTAATCAGTGAATTACTTATCAATCATTTGTGATGTTTCTTGGCCAATATTTTATGTTAGGTCGTACAGGAAACCAGCAATCTCATTTTCTTTTTAAGGCACATAAGTTTTTTCTCTTTTTTTTTTTGTATTTAATGTTAGCAAATATGAAATGTTAAACTCAATGAAAATAATTCAAGCATTTTTAACGAATGAAATCCAAAATGTATCATTTGATAACTCCTCTTTCTTTCTACTGGATTTGGATTTCTATTTCATATAAATAGGAAGTGAAATTTTGAAGAAAGTATTTCAAATCCAATCCTAATCATTTAACTTTAATGATGGAAACAAGTGTTTAGGTTATTTCCTTTGAGTCTAACATAAACAAAGGGGAACCACTCTTGACTGATGAATTATTTATGTATTTATTGATCTACTAGGAAAAAAGAAAAGGTTTTAGGGTTAGTTTAATGGAAAATAAATAAATAATTTATCAGTCAAGAGTGGTTCCCCTTTGTTTATGTTAGACTTATAGGCAATAACCAGTGTTTAATTTCTGTTCTTTTTATTGGTGTCCATATATAAATCATAACAGTGTGTCAAAGTTTCTTGGAAGTGTTTATAATAGATATTGCATTGAATAATCAAAGAAAAGAAAGTTTATAACAACCAAACTGTTCTCCTAGCGTAGGGCTTTGACTAAGCTTGTTAAAAAAGAAGTGATTGAAACAGAAAGGACGAGATGATTTGTGCAAATAACTGATGGAATTTCTCTGAATTTTTGATTATTTGTATTATTTGGAATATTGTCCTTCTGTATTGTTATATACACAATGTTTCGGACAATGTGTCCTCTGATTATGGCATGAAGGCTCCTGAATTCAAGGAGAAGGTTCCGGAGTTCAACACAAAACACCTGAAGAAGGCCAGAGGACACATCCGCTTGAATAATACAAATAATACAAACTGATGGAATTATGACAATGGCTGATGTGAGAATTTTAGGAAGGCCAAACAACACATCGGCCAAAATTGGTGATCAAAATAGAATGAATGATGCCTAAATAAAATAAGAATAATGACTCTAAATAGAATTTAGATCTATTCTAGGAAGGGCAAGAATACAATTAATTACACAAACAATAAAGATGAGAACGCTAATCGAAACAAATTATTGTGTGCTGATAAAGACACATCTGATAATTCTAAGCAATGATAATGGAAATGGTGTTGATGCATAGAGTAATGATAATTTTGATGAGGAACAGTAATGATAGCGGCAAGCTGAAGTAAATTAAAGACAATAAATGACACGATAATGTGTGGCAATCGTTATTTTCTGATCCTATCAACATTATTGCAAATGTCAGCAAAATTGTCAGATTTTAGTGCCAAACACAAAACTGGCCATGCATTACATGTTGAGTGCATTCAATTAAATGCTGAAATGGTGCATGTCTATGTATCTATATGCATATAAAAATTGTGTTATAAATATATATATTTACCAACCCCACCGCACAAGCAGGATGCAACACAAGGTCAATTTCTTGGGTTTAACAGGTTTGAATTCAGAGTTTTTCTTCTCCTAGACTAGTTACCTAGCTATGGTTGAAAAGCCCAGTCTGTTCTGCTATTTACTCAAAGCTGGAGGGATAATTGGATTCATACTTTTCCCAAGGGTATTAGCGCTATGTGAAATACAAACAGCTTTGTCCAGAAATTCAACTCGGGTTGACGAGTCCATTTTCTATGACTCTAGCCATTAGACCATGCTCCTCCATAGTGTTATAAATATATGTATATGTGTGTCTGGGCATATCTATCAAGCAACCTTAATCTGTACTTCATAATTTGCTATATCTATAAATAGTGCTCAATATTGGTGCTAGAGCATATCTAGGTTTAGGTTTGTTAGTTGGTTTTTACAGCATGTCAACCCATTAGGTCATTTTATGCCAAAGACATTTATGTTTTATTCATTCTTGATGGGTACTCAATTTTATGAACACATTTCCTTTTCTATTTAACGCATAGATGGGACCCTAAGAATAGACCTGTGAGCAATGGTGATGAAGGGGTAATCCACAATTCCCAGACCTCCAGAACTGGAACCTCACCATCAGATAGAGTTTAACATCATACCCAGGAAAATAAGACCCTCAGCCACTGCCTTCTAGCACATATGATAAAAAGGACTGGGGCTTGTTATAAGGGCAATAGTGTTGGGACAATCATATAGGTGCTAGGGCTTGTTCTAATCTGGAGGGGGTCTCCAACTGCTCATCAAGCCTAAGTAAGGGCAAAAATGTAGTATGGCATGTGATGGACTACTCAGCCACCAGGGTTCCATCCTTAAGCATCACCAGTCACAACCCACTGTCAACAGGTGGCCCCATTGGTGTGAGGGATCTTACCCCTCTGCAAAGGTGCAGTTGGTGTATTCTAAAGCCCCAGCTGACAGGGCTGTAAGTCTAGGTCGCAATAGTATAGACACAGAGTCAACAATACTTTGTGACTGTAAGTTTCTCACCATCAAACCATTTGACATCTTTCATGATCACACATAGGCAAGAAACTGACATTCACCCAGTGTTGTTATCTCTATGTGATTATATATGTGTATGTGTGTGTATAAGTTTCTGAATATATATATATATATATGTGTGTGTGTGTGTGTGTGTGTGTGTGTGTGCATGTGCATGTGTATGTATGTATATAAACAAACATCAAAACACGTTTAGTTCACACATACGACTGACAAATTTTATCTGCTTTTTTTCCTTTTTACTCCCAAACATCCACACCCATAAGGAAGTTCAATCTGAATTGTGAAGGTTAAAATAACACCCCAGCTAATTACTAACCTTTATTGGCTAATTTCATTTGGTCTATTTTGCATTTAACACAACCGTTAATTAAACAGGGAGAGAAAAAGAAGCAGTAGAAAGTTAATTAAACAGAGAATCAAAAAGAATACACTTTTCTAAAAAGATGTAGGCATTAAAGAATTGTTTGATTAAAGCTTTAACCTAAGTTAATTCCAAGTCTTTTTTTGTTGTTGATCTAGAAACATGCTACCTAGTTTTATTTTAAACAAAATAGCAAGAATATGTGCCCTCTGCCGGATGTAAGTATTTAAGTTTTAATGAAATAAAATATATTAAATTAAAAAGACAACTGAAATTCAATAAGAACACATATAAAAAGATTACACTTATTTCAATTATATATTTATTTGGTTTCTATAAAAAATCATTTATAGGATTGATTTTGATAAGTTAGAGAATAAAACTATAATGTTAAAGATCAATAATACCAAGTAATTATATATTAAACCCAGTTTGGTTAAAAACAGTAAGCAAATTAACTATGCCACATATTATGTAATCCTTCATTTCTTAGAGATATATAAGACATTGCATGATTTTAAATGAACTAATAACATGGGCTGTTTTGAGGCAAATCTAGCTCAGATTTTCATTGAGACATTGTTAATGAATAAGATTTATTCTATGTTGTATTAATTAATGATTTCAACTATAAATAAATTAAATACTCATTGATAAGCTTATGCAATTCCTGAGGGTATTGAGACAGTTTCAGTTACAGACAGGCATCAAATCTTCATTATTTAAACATATGGATTCTGTTGTCTTTGTTCCCTACAAAGATAGCAAAATAATTATCTTCCCTTGCATTGTTGGAGTAGTGTTCCATGTCATATGTCCACTAATCACATGATAATTCAACCCCTCAAAACTTTCTGTTTAGTCTCCAGTCTTCGAAGAGATAAGATCTATCTGTGTCTGTTTTGGCTTGTGGAGTGAAAAGGACATGTTTTCCAGTTTGGTTCATAGAGTAGATTAGTGATGATTAGTATCCAACTTTCTTGCCATAAAAACCATGGAAGTCTTTTCTAATTAATATTTGGTACCTCTTAATTACACTGTATATGGAACATATCGTATAATTAACCTGTATGAGACATACTTATTTTGTTGTTACATGTTATGTATATTAAATATCCATATGATATTGTTCATGCAAGTTGTTTGTTTTTTCTTACCAAATGTTCAGTGTTAGTGTGTCCTTGGATGCTGTAATACATTACAAGGATTTACTGTTGGATATAAATTAATACCCACTACTATACTTATATATTTATCTTATCTACACATAACTGATTTTTAATATAATATTGATTCAATAAACTTCTCTTGTGGAATGCCTTTTTACTTAATTCCATGAACTATTATAATAAAAGTTGTAGAATTCAGGTGGCTGAAAAATACACATGTTATCTATAAAGCCCTACAAAGCTGTTTCCTTTTTTTCTCCTTTTTTTTTGGGGTGCCAGATGCTAAACTTTTGATGGAAGTGTAAATGTGGAATATTTTTACTTCATTTTGATATTTTTTTTATTAATGCTTATTTTTTAGTTGATGTAAACACAGGGAGTTTTTTCAAGGTAGTGAATGTAAACTATATAAGAATAAATAGAATAAAAATATCAGACTCGTATGATTTGAGAAACCATCTTTGCAGTTCTGAAATGAATGCAATGATTTTTTTTACTTCACTTGGAAAAATAAACAAAATCCAAGAATTTAAAAAAAATCCAAAATGTCTACAAAAATTCTTAGTTGAAAATAAAAAAAACAAAACAAAAATTGTTTGTGATGCTAATTGCTAAGAGCTTCTATTAAGACAAACAAATGAAATGCTTATAGTTTATATTTTTCTGTTCAGGCAAGTTGTGTGGTTTATTTTCACTTGAAATAAAAGAAAATGAAAAATGAAATTTTTTCATCACTGTTTTCCTAGAAATGTAAAATTTAAAGTATCAATATAATTATGATTAAAATAACGAAAAACGAATTCCTTTTTTTAAATGTTTTAAAAACAAAGCCCTAAAAAAAAAAGAAAGAAAAAGATCCCCACCATCAATAAACAAAGAAAAATGACTTTTTAATGAAACAAACATGTTTTCAATCATTTCAACAATTGTTTTTGGAAACTGTTGCCGACGGCTATGGATCATGATTTCAAAGAACCTGTAGCCATGTTTTAAAATAGAATTTTTTCTCCAGTTTTCCTGGAGATGTAGAAATATTTCATAAACCTTAACAGTTCAATAGAACGCAATGAAAATTCCTTTCTTGATTTTTTTTCAAATCTTAGATTCAAAATCTATTGTGAATGTCATAGCAAAACATTATATAATCAAAAGAAGGGGAGTCCCTGTAGCATAGGGGTTAACATGCAGTATTTATTAGTCAAGGTTCTTAATGGGTGTAACAGCACTCTACTGGTAGTATTATTCAGGCGAATAAGGGATTACGGGAGAGAGCTCTCTCCTTATGTGATCACCTAGCTACTCGTTTTTTTATCAATTGCAGGATGCAGTAATTTTATGTGATGATATCTGGTGATGGGTCAGAGAACGAGGATGTGAATTAATACATTTTTAAAAGGCATTAGTGAAAGAAATTATTTTAAAAAATAATATGAGCTACCTCGGTTGAAATTTGAACCAGGTCAAGACTTTGATTACAAACAATATACCGATTCCTGAGTAATGATAGTGAACATAATGATTGATTAATTGATTTTAACGGCAGGTCAATCTGTCTAGGGTTATTTAATGGCTGAAGATAAGGTAATCATATCTATTTTACATTTATTCTCACCTCCAGTTATCAGTTTTTTAGTAATCAATAAAATAAAAAGAAGAATTTTAACCGCAAAGAACTTACAAGTGTCTTGGATTTGTTTGTTTTTTAATTATTGGTTTCACATAAGGAGAGAGCTCTCCCATAATCCCTTATTTGCCTGAATAATACTACCAGTAGAGCGCTGTTACACCCATTAAGAACTGTGAAATCATAGTAAGTGAGTTTACACTTTAGCCATGCTATTGTGTACACTTTTGGGCTAATGGCCTTGTCATAAAAGGAAGATTCCAGTTTTGAGTTGATGAATCTTCTGAAGAATTTTTCCATCTGTTGGAACTACTTATTTGACAAGGAATATTGCTTAGAGCCAAAACAATGGAGAGTCTTGCAGTGACATGCCTGAATAATGAAAAATTTCTCACTCCAGATTCATGTTCAATCATTGTGCTTCATTTCTAACATAAGAACAAGGCGCTGTTATGCAGCAAGATTGATTCCTATGTTCAAAGAAAAATCTTTTTTCTATAAATCTATCTTGGACTATTATCCACATCTTGGTTATAAACAACAAGAGAAACACACAAATGATAAAAATAAAAGTTCAGTGTAAAACAATTCATTACCATTAATTTCCAAGAATCTTCTAATTAATCAGAAAATAAATTTAAAACGTTTCATTGTAACATGCTTTTATTAGGAAACTACAGTGTGCGTATATATACATATATATATATATACACTTCTAAATATGCATATGCACATCTGTACACATGTAGTATATGTATGTATGTACAATAGACATTGATAAAAATGATGTTCGTTTTCTGAAAACATAGTTTAAGCATGCTCATATATATATATATATATATATATATATATATATATATATATATATAAACTGAGATGAAGAAAAAGCAATAAGACAAACAGGAATATTCATTTTATGTTATTCATTATTTTTAATTGTTCTCAACCAGTTTCAATCTTAGGTATCCGTCAGGAGAAAATTTCTTATAAAAGAAATTGCTTTGAGAAAGTTTAAATAAGTTTTCTAAATGTTTGACAAGCCACAGAAATTTGAGTGAAAGGAGTGGAAGTCTATCTGTTCAGGGAAAACCATCTTCAGGTCAAATTCATTTGAAATATTTTATATATACATGAGGAATTTTAAAAAATCTCTCTCTCTTTCTCTCTCTCTCTTTCTCTATATATATATATGTGAGTGTGTGTGTGTATGTTTATGGTGAGGGCACGTATATATATATATATATATATATATATATATATATATATATATATAGTTTATGACATATATAAGGGTTGGCTGAAAAGTTCATAGGTGGACCAAGATACTCTCATGGAATGTGACCAAATGAGGTTTATTTTTCAACATAGTCCCCCTCATGGTTTACACACTTCCTATATTTGTGTTGCTTTGATCTCATTAGTCAAAAAGTCATCAATGATAGATATACTGTCAGCCCATGATCTTTTCAGCCCACCCTCACACACACATATATATATATATATATATATATATATGGTTTCTTCTGAACCCTGTATTCAGTGGCTTCAGCCATTGGGCTGGTAAAATATCAATATCAGCATGAATCCCAGGGGACCATCCACCCAGGAAACGAAAGCACCTTTGATTTAAAAGGGCATGGCTGTGTTTATTGCCCAGTACTTGGAAATTACTCAAAAGAGGAATGCCAAAAGGATACAATCAATTTTTTAGCATTGACCATGCATGGGCTTCATTTTGTGCATGCTCCCCTCATTAATTGATTCTTTTGTTCAACTGACATGGTAGGATGTCAGTAAATAATGCACACACACACATATATATATGAAAATTTAACATTTTGAAAAAACATATGATGTTTGTTATGTGATTGCTGACAGATCTGTTTCGACCAAATCGATAAGTTTGGTCTTCATCAAAGAGCGACATAGACGAGAAGAAAGATATCCGTTAAAAAGACTGTTTACAAAACGAATGCTGAATTCAACCGCTGAAATTTTTGAAAATGCATGTTCTGTTTTTAAAAATAAAATAAATTGTATTTTTATTTTTTAAAAAAATCAGAAGCATTATAGTTTATAGTAAAACTCAAAAAGAGTTTATTGTAAAAAATATATAAAAAATGTAAAGTGGTATCAAAATAGTATAGTATATATTTTCAGCTGTTAAAAATATACAAGTCCACATTGTCAAAACAGATCTGTCAGCAATCACATAACAACATCATATGTTTTTTCAAAATGTTAAATTTTCATACTGTCGGATTAATTTCCATCTATTTTTCACATATATATATAAGTTTGGATTGTGTACACAGAGACAAAAGTATTGAATGCAAAAGGGGTTGTATCATTGAGTGCTTAATATATTTATTCAAGACTAGTACCCAGTGCTAACAGCTACATACAAAAACACAGAACAATAAGTTACAAACAATTAACAAGACAAAACTTACAAGAAATAGAGGAGGGTCAAACACATTGAGTCAATCTAATATTATTCAGCTTATCAATCCATTTAATTGTAGACTAATTGATTTAAGGCTATGAGCCAGTCCATCTGGAGAGTGCTGAAGGGTTGCTAGCTACTCTACAACAATTGGCACGAAACTGTCAGTAATTAAGTTATCTTCTCATCATGACCTGATGATGATGACTCTTTGATTACTCTTCTCATCTGTGCAGTTTTTTGTCACTAATATTCTGTCTGATCTGTGAGTTTCCAACAATGAGAAAGGCTAAAATATAAAATACACTGGCTAAAATATAGGAATGAATTCAACAAGGATTATGAGACTATTATATAACCTCAGGATAGTAATGATTTATCTAAAAATATCAGATCATATTTAACCTCATACTAAAGCCTAGTAAGGGCAAAAATGTAGTATTGGCATGTGATGGACTACTCAGCCACCAGGGTTCCATCCTTAAGCATCACCAGTCACAACCCACTGTCAACAGGTGGCCCCATTGGTGCGAGGGATCTTACCCCTCTGCAAAGGTGCAGTTGGTGTATTCTAAAGCCCCAGCTGACAGGGCTGTAAGTCTAGGTCGCAATAGTATAGACACAGAGTCAACAATACTTTGTGACTGTAAGTTTCTCACCATCAAAACCATTTGACATCTTTCATGATCACACATAGGCAAGAAACTGACATTCACCCAGTGTTGTTATCTCTATGTGATTATATATGTGTATGTGTGTGTATAAGTTTCTGAATATATAATAGACCAAATGAATATTAGCCAATTTATATATATATATATATATATATATATATATATATTATTATATATATATTAATATGTGTGTGTGTGTGTGTGTGTGTGTGTGTGCATGTGTATGTGTATGTGTATGTATATGTATAATAAACAAACATCAAACACGTTTAGTTCAAACATACGACTGACAAATTTTATCTGCTTTTTTTCCTTTTTACTCCCAAACATCCACACCCATAAGGAAGTTCAATCTGAATTGTGAAGGTTAAATAACACCCCAGCTAATTACTAACCTTTATTGGCTAATTTCATTTGGTCTATTTTGCATTTAACACAACCGTTAATTAAACAGGGAGGAAAAAGAAGCAGTAGAAAGTTAATTAAACAGAGAATCAAAAAGAATACACTTTTTCTAAAAAGATGTAGGCATTAAAGAATTGTTTGATTAAAGCTTTAACCTAAGTTAATTCCAAGTCTTTTTTTGTTGTTGATCTAGAAACATGCTACCTAGTTTTATTTTAAACAAAATAGCAAGAATATGTGCCCTCTGCCGGATGTAAGTATTTAAGTTTTAATGAAATAAAATATATTAAATTAAAAAGACAACTGAAATTCAATAAGAACACATATAAAAAGATTACACTTTTTTCAATTATATATTTATTTGGTTTCTATAAAAAATCATTTATAGGATTGATTTTGATAAGTTAGGGAATAAAACTATAATGTTAGAGATCAATAATACCAAGTAATTATATATTAAACCCAGTTTGGTTAAAAAAGTAAGCAAATTAACTATGCCACATATTATGTAATCCTTCATTTCTTAAGATATATAAGACATTGCATGATTTTAAATGAACTAATAACATGGGCTGTTTTGAGGCAAATCTAACTCAGATTTTCATCGGGACATTGTTAATGAATAAGATTATTCTATGTTGTATTAATCAATGATTTCAACTATAATAAATTAAATACTCATTGATAAGCTTATGCAATTCCTGAGGGTATTGAGACAGTTTCAGTTACAGACAGGCATCAAATCTTCATTATTTAAACATATGGATTCTGTTGTCTTTGTTCCCTACAAAGATAGCAAAATAATTATCTTCCCTTGCATTGTTGGAGTAGCGTTCCATGTCATATGTCCACTAATCACATGATAATTCAACCCCTCAAAACTTTCTGTTTAGTCTCCAGTCTTCGAAGAGATAAGACTATCTGTTCTGTTTTGGCTTGTGGAGTGAAAAGGACATGTTTTCCAGTTTGGTTCATAGAGTAGATTAGTGATGATTAGTATCCAACTTTCTTGCCATTTATTACACTTGCCATAAAAACCATGGAAGTCTTTTCTAATTAATATTTGGTACCTCTTAATTACACTGTATATGGAACATATCGTATAATTAACCTGTATGAGACATACTTATTTTGTTGTTACGTGTTATGTATATTAAATATCCATATGATATTGTTCATGCAAGTTAGTTGTTTGTTTTTTCTTCCAAATGTTCAGTGTTAGTGTGTCCTTGGATGCTGTAATACATTAAAGGATTTACTGTTGGATATAAATTAATACCCACTACTATACTTATATATTTATCTTATCTACACATAACTGATTTTTAATATAATATTGATTCAATAAACTTCTCTTGTGGAATGCCTTTTTACTTAATTCCATGAACTATTATAATAAAAGTTGTAGAATTCAGGTGGCTGAAAAATACACATGTTATCTATAAAGCTCTACAAAGCTGTTTCCTTTTTTTTCTCCTTTTTTTTGGGGTGCCAGATGCTAAACTTTTGATGGAAGTGTAAATGTGGAATATTTTTACTTCATTTTGATATTTTTTATTAAATGCTTATTTTTTAGTTGATGTAAACACAGGAGTTTTTTCAAGGTAGTGAATGTAAACTATATAAGAATAAATAGAATAAATATCAGGCTCGTATGATTTGAGAAACCATCTTTGCAGTTCTGAAATGAATGCAATGATTTTTTTTACTTCACTTGGAAAAATAAACAAAATCCAAGAATTTAAAAAAAATCCAAAATGTCTACAAAAATTCTTAGTTGAAAATAAAAAACAAAAACAAAATTGTTTGTGATGCTAATTGCTAAGAGCTTCTATTAAGACAACAAATGAAATGCTTATAGTTTATAAATTTCTGTTCAGGCAAGTTGTGTGGTTTATTTTCACTTGAAATAAAAGAAAATGAAAAATGAAATTTTTTCACACTGTTTTCCTAGAAATGTAAAATTTAAAGTATCAATATAATTATGATTAAAATAACGAAAAACGAATTCCTTTTTTTAAATGTTTTAAAAACAAAGCCCTAAAAAAAAAAAAAGAAAGAAAAAGATCCCACCATCAAATAAAAAAGAAAAATGACTTTTAATGAAACAAACATGTTTTCAATCATTTCAACAATTGTTTTTGGAAACTGTTGCCGACGGCTATGGATCATGATTTCAAGAAACCTGTAGCCATGTTTTAAAATAGAATTTTTTCTCCAGTTTTCCTGGAGATGTAGAAATATTTTATAAACCTTAACAGTTCAATAGAACGCAATGAAAATTCCTTTCTTGATTTTTTTTCAAATCTTCGATTCAAAATCTATTGTGAATGTCATAGCAAAACATTATATAATCAGAAGAAGGGGAGTCCCTGTAGCGTAGGGGTTAACATGCAGTATTATTAGTCAAGGTTCTTAATGGGTGTAACAGCACTCTACTGGTAGTATTATTCAGGCAAATAAGGGATTACGGGAGAGAGCTCTCTCCTTATGTGATCACCTAGCTACTCGTTTTTTTATCAATTGCAGGATGCAGTAATTTTATGTGATGATATCTGGTGATGGGTCAGAGAACGAGGATGTGAATTAATACATTTTTAAAGGCATTAGTGAAAAAATTATTTTAAAAATAATATGAGCTACCTCGGTTGAAATTTGAACCAGGTCAAGACTTTGATTACAAACAATATACGATTCCTGAGTAATGATAGTGAACATAATGATTGATTAATTGATTTTAACGGCAGGTCAATCTGTCTAGGGTTATTTAATGGCTGGAGATAAGGTAATCATATCTATTTTACATTTATTCTCACCTCCAGTTATCAGTTTTTTAGTAATCAAATAAAAAAAAAAAGAAGAATTTTAACCGCAAAAACTTACAAGTGTCTTGGATTTTGTTTGTTTTTTAATTATTGGTTTCACATAAGGAGAGAGCTCTCTCCATAATCCCTTATTTGCCTGAATAATACTACCAGTAGAGCGCTGTTACACCCATTAAGAACTGTGACATCATAGTAAGTGAGTTTACACTTAGTCATGCTATTGTGTACACTTTTGGGCTAATGGCTTGTCATAAAAGGAAGATTCCAGTTTTGAGTTGATGAATCTTCTGAAGAATTTTTCCATCTGTTGGAACTACTTATTTGACAAGGAATATTGCTTAGAGCCAAAACAATGAGAGTCTTACAGTGACATGCCTGAGATATCCAAAACAATCTCCTTGGTCTAGCGCTATTGAAAAGGGGATAGACACCCTCGCTGACTGGCTGATACTGACATTAGGCCGCCCCGTCGACTTTACTTTTTACTTTACTTATTAGTGGATTAAATGCATAATTGATGGAATAATAGAAATGACTGTCTATACATTTTACATTCTGAAATAATTTAAACTACAGAACATGATTAGTAATTACTTTTTAATCAGTGAATTACTTATCAATCATTTGTGATGTTTCTTGGCCAATATTTTATGTTAGGTCGTACAGGAAACCAGCAATCTCATTTTCTTTATAAGGCACATACGTTTTTCTCTTTTTTTTTTTGTATTTAATGTTAGCAAATATGAAATGTTAAACTCAATGAAAATAATTCAAGCATTTTTTAACGAATGAAATCCAAAATGTATCATTTGATAACTCCTCTTTCTTCTACTGGATTTGGATTTCTTATTTCATATAAATAGGAAGTGAAATTTTGAAGAAAGTATTTCAAATCCAATCCTAATCATTTAACTTTAATGATGGAAACAAGTGTTTAGGTTATTTCCTTTGAGTCTAACATAAACAAAGGGGAACCACTCTTGACTGATGAATTATTTATGTATTTATTGATCTACTAGGAAAAAAGAAAAGGTTTTAGGGTTAGTTTAATGAGAAAATAAATAAATAATTTATCAGTAAAGAGTGGTTCCCCTTTGTTTATGTTAGACTTATAGGCAATAACCAGTTTTAATTCTGTTCTTTTTATTGTGTCCATATATAAATCATAACAGTGTGTCAAAGTTTCTTGGAAGTGTTTATAATAGATATTGCATTGAATAATCAAAGAAAGAAAGTTTATAACAACCAAACTGTTCTCCTAGCGTAGGGCTTTGACTAAGCTTGTTAAAAAAGAAGTGATTGAAACAGAAATGACGAGATGATTTGTGCAAATAACTGATGGAATTTCTCTGAATTTTTGATTATTTATATTATTTGGAATATTGTCCTTATCTGTATTGTTATATACACAATGTTTCGGACAATGTGTCCTCTGATTATGGCATGAAGGCTCCTGAATTCAAGGAAAAGGTTCCGGAGTTCAACACAAAACACCTGAAGGAGGCCAGAGGACACATCCGCTTGAATAATACAAATAATACAAACTGATGGAATTATGACAATGGCTGATGTGAGAATTTTAGGAAGGCCAAAGAACACATCGGCCAAAGAACACATCAGCCAAAATTAAGTGATCAAAAAGTGGATGATGCCTAAATAAAATAAGAATAATGATTCTAAATAGAATTTAGATCTATTCTAGGAAGGGCAAGAATACAATTAATTACACAAACAATAAAAATGAGAACGCTAATCGAAACAAATTATTGTGTGATGATAAAGACACATCTGATAATTCTAAGCAATGATAGTGGAAATGGTGTTGATGCATAGAGTAATGATAATTTTGATGAGTAACAGTAATGATAGCGGCAAGCTGAAGTAAATTAAAGACAATAAATGACACGATAATGTGTGGCAATCGTTATTTTCTGATCCTATCAACATTATTGCAAATGTCAGCAAAATTGTCAGATTTTAGTGCCAAACATAAAACTGGCCATGCATTACATGTTGAGTGCATTCAATTAAATGCTGAAATGGTGCATGTCTATGTATCTATATGCATATAAAAATTGTGTTATAAATATATATATATTTACCAACCCCACCGCACAAGCAGGATGCAACACAAGGTCAATTTCTTGGGTTTAACAGGTTTGAATTCAGAGTTTTTCTTCTCCTAGACTAGTTACCTAGCTATGGTTGAAAAGCCCAGTCTGCTCTGCTATTTACTCAAAGCTGGAGGGAGAATTGGATTCATAATTTTCCCAAGGGTATTAGCGCTATGTGAAATGCAAACAGCTTTGTCCAGGAATTCAACTCGGGTTGACGGGTCCATTTTCTATGACTCTAGCCATTAGACCACGCTCCTCCATAGTGTTATAAATATATGTATATGTGTGTCTGGGCATATCTATCAAGCAACCTTAATCTGTACTTCATAATTTGCTATATCTATAAATAGTGCTCAATAATGGTGCTAGAGCATATCTAGGTTTAGGTTTGTTAGTTGGTTTTTACAGCATGTCAACCCATTAGGTCATTTTATGCCAAAGACATTTATGTTTTATTCATTCTTGATGGGTACTCCAATTTTATGAACACATTTCCTTTTCTATTTAACGCATAGATGGGACCCTAAGAATGGACCTGTGAGCAATGGTGATGAAGGGGTAATCCACAATTCCCAGACCTCCAGAACTGGAACCTCACCATCAGATAGAGTTTAACACATATACCAGGAAAATAAGACCCTCAGCCACTGCCTTCTAGCACATATGATAAAAAGGACTGGGGCTTGTTATAAGGGCAATAGCGTTGGGACAATCATATAGGTGCTAGGGCTTGTTCTAATCTGGAGGGGTCTCTCCAACTGCTCATCAAGCCTAAGTAAGGGCAAAAATGTAGTATGGCATGTGATGGACTACTCAGCCACCAGGGTTCCATCCTTAAGCATCACCAGTCACAACCCACTGTCAACAGGTGGCCCCATTGGTGCGAGGGATCTTACCCCTCTGCAAAGGTGCAGTTGGTGTATTCTAAAGCCCCAGCTGACAGGGCTGTAAGTCTAGGTCGCAATAGTATAGACACAGAGTCAACATACTTTGACTGTAAGTTTCTCACCATCAAACCATTTGACATCTTTCATGATCACACATAGGCAAGAAACTGACATTCACCCAGTGTTGTTATCTCTATGTGATTAATATATGTGTATGTAAGTTGTATATAATTTGAATATATAATAGAAATTATATATATATATATATATATAATATATATATATATATATATATATATGTGTGTGTGTGTGTGTGTGTGTGTGTGTGCATGTGTATGTGTATGTGTATGTATATGTATATAAATAAAAAACATTTTAGTTCACACATACGACTGACAAATTTTATCTGCTTTTTTTTTTTTTTACTCCCAAACATCCACACCCATAAGGAAGTTCAATCTGAATTGTGAAGGTTAAAATAACACCCCAGCTAATTACTAACCTTTATTGGCTAATTTCATTTGGTCTATTTTGCATTTAACACAACCGTTAATTAAACAGGGAGAGAAAAAGAAGCAGTAGAAAGTTAATTAAACAGAGAATCAAAAGAATACACTTTTCTAAAAAGATGTAGGCATTAAAGAATTGTTTGATTAAAGCTTTAACCTAAGTTAATTCCAAGTCTTTTTTTGTTGTTGATCTAGAAACATGCTACCTAGTTTTATTTTAAATAGCAAGAATATGTGCCGATGTAAGTATTTAAGTTTTAATGATAAATATATTAAATTAAAAAGACAACTGAAATTCAATATATATAAAAGATTACACTTATTTCAATTATATATTTATTTGGTTTCTATAAAAAATCATTTATAGGATTGATTTTGATAAGTTAGGGAATAAAACTATAATGTTAGAGATCAATAATACCAAGTAATTATATATTAAACCCAGTTTGGTTAAAAACAGTAAGCAAATTAACTATGCCACATATTATGTAATCCTTCATTTCTTAGAGATATATAAGACATTGCATGATTTTAAATGAACTAATAACATGGGCTGTTTTGAGGCAAATCTAACTCAGATTTTCATCGGGACATTGTTAATGAATAAGATTTATTCTATGTTGTATTAATCAATGATTTCAACTATAAATAAATTAAATACTCATTGATAAGCTTATGCAATTCCTGAGGGTATTGAGACAGTTTCAGTTACAGACAGGCATCAAATCTTCATTATTTAAACATATGGATTCTGTTGTCTTTGTTCCCTACAAAGATAGCAAAATAATTATCTTCCCTTGCATTGTTGGAGTAGCGTTCCATGTCATATGTCCACTAATCACATGATAATTCAACCCCTCAAAACTTTCTGTTTAGTCTCCAGTCTTCGAAGAGATAAGATCTATCTGTTTCTGTTTTGGCTTGTGGAGTGAAAAGGACATGTTTTCCAGTTTGGTTCATAGAGTAGATTAGTGATGATTAGTATCCAACTTTCTTGCCATTTATTACACCTTGCCATAAAAACCATGGAAGTCTTTTCTAATTAATATTTGGTACCTCTTAATTACACTGTATATGGAACATATCGTATAATTAACCTGTATGAGACATACTTATTTTGTTGTTACGTGTTATGTATATTAAATATCCATATGATATTGTTCATGCAAGTTAGTTGTTTGTTTTTTCTTACCAAATGTTCAGTGTTAGTGTGTCCTTGGATGCTGTAATACATTAAAGGATTTACTGTTGGATATAAATTAATACCCACTACTATACTTATATATTTATCTTATCTACACATAACTGATTTTTAATATAATATTGATTCAATAAACTTCTCTTGTGGAATGCCTTTTTACTTAATTCCATGAACTATTATAATAAAAGTTGTAGAATTCAGGTGGCTGAAAAATACACATGTTATCTATAAAGCTCTACAAAGCTGTTTCCTTTTTTTCTCCTTTTTTTTGGGGTGCCAGATGCTAAACTTTTGATGGAAGTGTAAATGTGGAATATTTTTACTTCATTTTGATATTTTTTTTATTAATGCTTATTTTTTAGTTGATGTAAACACAGGGAGTTTTTTCAAGGTAGTGAATGTAAACTATATAAGAATAAATAGAATAAAAATATCAGGCTCGTATGATTTGAGAAACCATCTTTGCAGTTCTGAAATGAATGCAATGATTTTTTTACTTCACTTGGAAAAATAAACAAAATCCAAGAATTTAAAAAATCCAAAATGTCTACAAAAATTCTTAGTTGAAAATAAAAAAACAAAACAAAAATTGTTTGTGATGCTAATTGCTAAGAGCTTCTATTAAGACAAACAAATGAAATGCTTATAGTTTATATTTTCTGTTCAGGCAAGTTGTGTGGTTTATTTTCACTTGAAATAAAAGAAAATGAAAAATGAAATTTTTTCATCACTGTTTTCCTAGAAATGTAAAATTTAAAGTATCAATATAATTATGATTAAAATAACGAAAAACGAATTCCTTTTTTTAAATGTTTTAAAAACAAAGCCCTAAAAAAAAAAGAAAGAAAAAGATCCCCACCATCAAATAAACAAAGAAAAATGACTTTTTAATGAAACAAACATGTTTTCAATCATTTCAACAATTGTTTTTGGAAACTGTTGCCGACGGCTATGGATCATGATTTCAAGGAACCTGTAGCCATGTTTTAAAATAGAATTTTTTCTCCAGTTTTCCTGGAGATGTAGAAATATTTTATAAACCTTAACAGTTCAATAGAACGCAATGAAAATTCCTTTCTTGATTTTTTTTCAAATCTTCGATTCAAAATCTATTGTGAATGTCATAGCAAAACATTATATAATCAGAAGAAGGGGAGTCCCTGTAGCGTAGGGGTTAACATGCAGTACTTATTAGTCAAGGTTCTTAATGGGTGTAACAGCACTCTACTGGTAGTATTATTCAGGCAAATAAGGGATTACGGGAGAGAGCTCTCTCCTTATGTGATCACCTAGCTACTCGTTTTTTTATCAATTGCAGGATGCAGTAATTTTATGTGATGATATCTGGTGATGGGTCAGAGAACGAGGATGTGAATTAATACATTTTTAAAAGGCATTAGTGAAAGAAATTATTTTTAAAAATAATATGAGCTACCTCGGTTGAAATTTGAACCAGGTCAAGACTTTGATTACAAACAATATACCGATTCCTGAGTAATGATAGTGAACATAATGATTGATTAATTGATTTTAACGGCAGGTCAATCTGTCTAGGGTTATTTAATGGCTGGAGATAAGGTAATCATATCTATTTTACATTTATTCTCACCTCCAGTTATCAGTTTTTTAGTAATCAAATAAAAAAAAGAAGAATTTTAACCGCAAAAAACTTACAAGTGTCTTGGATTTGTTTGTTTTTTAATTATTGGTTTCACATAAGGAGAGAGCTCTCTCCCATAATCCCTTATTTGCCTGAATAATACTACCAGTAGAGCGCTGTTACACCCATTAAGAACTGTGACATCATAGTAAGTGAGTTTACACTTTAGTCATGCTATTGTGTACACTTTTGGGCTAATGGCCTTGTCATAAAAGGAAGATTCCAGTTTTGAGTTGATGAATCTTCTGAAGAATTTTTCCATCTGTTGGAACTACTTATTTGACAAGGAATATTGCTTAGAGCCAAAACAATGGAGAGTCTTACAGTGACATGCCTGAATAATGAAAAATTTCTCACTCCAGATTCATGTTCAATCATTGTGCTTCATTTCTAACATAAGAACAAGGCGCTGTTATGCAGCAAGATTGATTCCTATGTTCAAAGAAAAATCTTTTTTCTATAAATCTATCTTGGACTATTATCCACATCTTGGTTATAAACAACAAGAGAAACACACAAATGATAAAAATAAAAGTTCAGTGTAAAACAATTCATTACCATTAATTTCCAAGAATCTTCTAATTAATCAGAAAATAAATTTAAAACGTTTCATTGTAACATGCTTTTATTAGGAAACTACAGTGTGCGTATATATACATATATATATATACACTTCTAAATATGCATATGCACATCTGTACACATGTAGTATATGTATGTATGTACAATAGACATTGATAAAAATGATGTTCGTTTTCTGAAAACATAGTTTAAGCATGCTCATATATATATATATATATATATATATATATATATATATATATATAAACTGAGATGAAGAAAAAGCAATAAGACAAACAGGAATATTCATTTTATGTTATTCATTATTTTTAATTGTTCTCAACCAGTTTCAATCTTAGGTATCCGTCAGGAGAAAATTTCTTATAAAAGAAATTGCTTTGAGAAAGTTTAAATAAGTTTTCTAAATGTTTGACAAGCCACAGAAATTTGAGTGAAAGGAGTGGAAGTCTATCTGTTCAGGGAAAACCATCTTCAGGTCAAATTCATTTGAAATATTTTATATATACATGAGGAATTTTAAAAAATCTCTCTCTCTTTCTCTCTCTCTCTCTATATATATATGTGAGTGTGTGTGTGTATGTTTATGGTGAGGGCACGTATATATATATATATATATATATATATATATATATATATATAGTTTATGACATATATAAGGGTTGGCTGAAAAATTCATAGGTGGACCAAGATACTCTCATGGAATGTGACCAAATGAGGTTTATTTTTCAACATAGTCCCCCTCATGGTTTACACACTTCCTATATTTGTGTTGCTTTGATCTCATTAGTCAAAAAGTCATCAATGATAGATATACTGTCAGCCCATGATCTTTTCAGCCCATCCTCACATATATATATATATATATATATATATATATATATATATGGTTTCTTCTGAACCCTGTATTCAGTGGCTTCAGCCATTGGGCTGGTAAAATATCAATATCAGCATGAATCCCAGGGGACCATCCACCCAGGAAACGAGCACCTTTGATTTAAAAGGGCATGGCTGTGTTTATTGCCCAGTACTTGGAAATTACTCAAAAGAGGAATGCCAAAAGGATACAATCAATTTTTAGCATTGACCATGCATGGGCTTCATTTTGTGCATGGCTCCCCTCATTAATTGATTCTTTTGTTCAACTGACATGGTAGGATGTCAGTAAATAATGCACACACACACATATATATATGAAAATTTAACATTTTGAAAAAACATATGATGTTTGTTATGTGATTGCTGACAGATCTGTTTCGACCAAATCGATAAGTTGGTCTTCATCAAAGAGCGACATAGACGAGAAGAAAGATATCCGTTAAAAAGACTGTTTACAAAACGAATGCTGAATTCAACCGCTGAAATTTTTGAAAAATGCATGTTCTGTTTTAAAAATAAAATAAATTGTATTTTTAATTTTTTTAAAAAAATCAGAAGCATTATAGTTTATAGTAAAACTCAAAAGAGTTTATTGTAAAAATATATAAAAAATGTAAAGTGGGTATCAAAATAGTATAGTATATATTTCAGCTGTTAAAAATATACAAGTCCACATTGTCAAAACAGATCTGTCAGCAATCACATAACAAACATCATATGTTTTTTCAAAATGTTAAATTTTCATACTGTCGGATTAATTTCCATCTATTTTTCACATATATATATAAGTTTGGATTGTGTACACAGAGACAAAAGTATTGAATGCAAAAGGGGTTGTATCATTGAGTGCTTAATATATTTATTCAAGACTAGTACCCAGTGCTAACAGCTACATACAAAAACACAGAACAATAAGTTACAAACAATTAACAAGACAAAACTTACAAGAAATAGAGGAGGGTCAAACACATTGAGTCAATCTAAATATTATTCAGCTTATCAATCCACTTTAATTGTAAACTATTTAAGGCTATGAGCCAGTCCATCTGGAGAGTGCTGAAGGGTTGCTAGCTACTCTACAACAATTGGCACGAAACTGTCAGTAATTAAGTTATCTCTCATCATGACCTGATGATGATGACTCTTTGATTACTCTTCTCATCTGTGCAGTTTTTTTGTCACTATATTCTGTCTGATCTGTGAGTTTCCAACAATGAGAAAGGCTAAAATATAAAATACACTGGCTAAAATATAGGAATGAATTCAACAAGGATTATGAGACTATTATATAACTCAGGATAGTAAAGATTTATCTAAAAATATCAGATCATATTTAACCTCATACTCATGTCCATGCCCAACCTCCCCACCTCTGTCCTTGTAGAAATCTGATCACAGAACTTTATTAAGTATCATCGTTTAAATCGGCAAAGGTCAGGTTTTTCAATGAAAGGAGAGATAGATAGATTGAAATGTGCACCTAAATTGTCATTAATACCATTGTGCGCTCAATTTTCTTCAAACATCATTTTTCCTTTTTCCGAGTGGGAATTTTTCACACAAGGCTCTTTATCAAGTAATTACATTATTAACACTTGATTGGCGTTCATTTTTCTAGAACGTTGGACTGAAAATTTTGGCAATAAATACCTTGAAACCTTAAACAGAAAGCACACATTGATTCAGCTTGAAAGAATTGATCAGCGTTCTATCGACTGACTGATAAGTAGAGATAGTAGAACAAGAAGAATGGAACAATGGAACAAAGTATTTTCATTGATTATTCCGTGTGTCTTTGGTGTGTAGGAAGAAGAAGAAGAAAAAAATAAAGGGATGGGTTCATAAGGGTTTTATCATTCAAAGCGCTTTATTTCCATTTTCTTCTTCCTGTAGAAAAATCTTAGAGTCATTTCTCATTACTTGTTCTATTATCATTTCTTTTTCTTTTTTTTAATGTTTAATTAACTATATTGATAGGAACATGAAGAAATTATCTAATATAAATTAGCTTATTTGATGACATACAAAATGTACGAAATGTTCTCATTTGAATAAGAAAGATATATACATATATATATATATTTTAAATTTCCATTAGGCAAGGCTCACTTTTGTCGTATTGAGAGACCTAAATATTAAAAATATTGAGTGATTCTATATCTTTCATATTGGTAGAAAATATGCATCGAATATATATATATATATATATATATATATATATTGTGTGTATGTGTATGTATATCTAAGTTAAGGTAGTGCAAACATGGCATCAATGGATATAAATGCTCTATCCATGATATTGATATTAAATGTTTACTTAAATATAGCACCCATATTATCTATATGAGGAATTTTGCTTATTTTATCATGGAAGGTAATTGTTCATAGTTTTAAACAAATATTATATATATATATATATATATATATACACACATTCATGCATGCATACATATATGTGTGTATGTATAAAACA
This sequence comes from Doryteuthis pealeii, assembly GCA_023376005.1. Taxonomy (NCBI): domain Eukaryota; kingdom Metazoa; phylum Mollusca; class Cephalopoda; order Myopsida; family Loliginidae; genus Doryteuthis; species Doryteuthis pealeii. The sequence goes on from CM042138.1 coordinate 114,551,606, forward strand.
TACATATTGTATGAAAGGGAACTGGTGACCTGAGTTCAAATCCTGGATGAGGCTGGTTTGGTTTTTGTTTAATGGCATATCAACCTTCATGTGTTATTTAAAAAAAAAACAGAACAAAATCATTTTCCTGACCTCCCAACAAGCCGGATTAAAACAATGTTGTTTTTTTTTACAAGGGTATTTTTATGGGGCATCCAGTGAGGATTAAACTCGCTCTTCAGTAGTAATAGATCTGTGAGACTAATTTGATAACCAAACTTTCATGTTTTTCTTTTAATGCAAAAAGCATATTTGTAGAAAAAAACAAAACATTATTGTTACTGTTTGACCCATAGCTGGGGGAATGATGGGGTTCAAATCTTTCCCAAATGTTATTTATATTTCCTTAGGAAAGATATGGATCAATTTATTCTCCCTCCAGTATGGGTAAATATCACAGCAGTCTGGGTTGTTGGAAATCTATGAATTCAAATGTCCACTTCTAAATTGACTCTGTATCACATCCTGAGGGTTTATATATATATATATATAACCAACCCCAGGATGGGAAACAAAGTCTCTCTCTCTCTCTCTCTCTATATATATATATATATATATATATATATATATATATATGAATACACAATAAAAATTGGTACAATTCTCACCATTTGACAAAGTCTTAAACTAAAAAAAAACATCACAGTGCTCAATACACAAAATTTGAAATTAACAAAAGTGTGCAGTAAATATAAGATTAAAATATTAATTTGAAGGGGTCAGCTCAGCTCTGTTGGTAGAGTATTTGCTTAGGAAGCTCAAGGTTCCAGGTTTGTTAACCGTCCCCAACAGCTCAGTGCATGAATAGCACAGCTTAGGTAATCTGATCTGTGCGATAAAGCATTGGGAGATTATGGTTAGCATGGCACTCCACCTCAGCAAAACAGTCTCCTAGGTCTTGCACTAGCAAAAAGGAGATAGGCCCCCTCATGTTTAGCTGATACCAACAATAGGCAATTCTGCAGACTTTACTTTATAATATTAAAATATATTCAGAAATCAAACAACACATAAATCCAAGGGAGCAAGCTGTAACTCAATACAGTACCTGCATTGCTAGAATCAATGCAGAATGATGGATATTCACCAAGCACCATATCCACACTGAGACCAGCGGCTAATCAGGACTCAAGGAATGAGATCACACATGAAATATTCCAGTGCTATAAATACCAATTGCTTTATGTACAGATTCGATTATACTTAGTTCTTGTTGCTCAATTCAACATTTTTATATACATATACATATATGTATATGTATGTGTGTGTGTGTGTACTGCCTGTTATAAATGAAAGGTTTATTCACATATGAACACAATAGATTCTTGAAAATTATGTTTTGTTTTTGCACTAAAAATTTTATGGAAGGAAAAAAATGTTTGACCAAATTTTTAAATTTTACCTCAAAGGAAAAACTTGTGATATGGTTTGTCATATTTTGTCTGCAAAGGCTATTTTTATAGTGTCAAAACAAAGTACACAAGATGATTATGTTGAAAAATGTCTAAAAATTTATCACAATTAGATTACTTGGTATGTCTGATCTCTTTCTCTCTCTCAATATATATATATATATATATATATATATATATATATATTATATATATGAGGTCAACTCACAACTAAGCTTAGAAAATATGATTATCAAAGTGTGTGTATATATATATATATATATATATATATATATTATATACATATTAATTATATATGTTTGAGCAGAGAACCCATTTCTAAATATGTGTATATTCATGGAAGTGCACATATGTGTATGCTTACTATAGTCTACAAATAAGACACACACAAATTTATATATATATATATATATATATATATATATATATGGGTTCTATATTTATAAGTATACAGTGCTCAAGTTTATGGATAGTGTTTATATCTAAGAGTAGTGTGGTCATGAAGTCAATGGGTCTTGGATACTGATTGTTTGTTGCCTATGTGATTATTCAAACCAAGACTTGGTTTGAATGATCATATAGGCAAGAACCTGTCAGTAACCAAGTGCTATTTACTCCATGTCCACACAACCCAAACTTTATATATATATATGGTAAACAAAAAGGTATTAATATTGGTCATATTAGCAGTTATAAATCTACATCTACCCATATGTATTTGTATATACCCATGAGTTTCATCAGACTGACAATTCTATTGAAATGGTAACAGAATTAATGGAATATTTTATATATTTTGTGGGATTTCTGAATAAACTCTGGTTTCAGTTCTTATCATCCTAGGGGGCTAGCGTTTTATATCCAGGAGCTTATTATGCTTGGGGTCAAGTGTAAGGCCTTATCCTTTATGGACAGGTTTGCTTGATGTTGACCAACTCATTAAAATCTCATTTAGGGGTATTGGTTACTCTGCTACAAGCTTTTGTGGACAATGAAAATCTGAGGAAATATCTAAATGTATTCATACAACTATAATTACATATCATATACATGCAAGTGTTTATAAATGTACTATTATGTGATCATATAGAGGTTACATGTAACATCACACATGTGTGTGTATGTGTGTTTGTATAAAAGAAAATGAAAACATGGTCATAGATGTCTTATCTTTCTGGCCACATCTTTTGTTTAATTAAAAATATATTTTGGTCAATGAAAATACTTTCTTTCCTAATGTTCTGCTGATGATGTGAACAAACATTGAAATAGTGAATCAACCACTCTTCTTGCTTTTCAATTAAATACTGATTACTTACAGATATATTATTTAGAGATAACTTCCTCCTTTAACTCTCTCTCTCTCTCTCTCTCTCTCTCTATATATATATATTATATCTTATATATATATATATATATATATATATAGTTTGCTATATTTATGAATAGAGAGTGTTCAATATCAGTGATAAAGTGTATATATAAGTTAGGGGACCATAGACATAAAGTCAATTGTGCTTGGTAATTCAATTTTTTGCATATGTGATTTTCAAACCATTTGAAAACTACATTGCCAAAAAACTGACAGTTACCAAGTGCTGTTGACTTTATGTCCACACTACCCATATATATATATATGATAGAAATAATATAGTGCTCAATATCATTAAGAGAGTATTTATCTTTCAGTTAAAGTAGTGTGGACATGGAGTCAACGGTGCTGGGTTAATAGATTATTACTTGAAGCAAATTCAAAGTGTTTTCCTTCACTTATTCAATCACACACACACACACACACACATATAAGTTAGTGTAGTGTGGACATGGCAACAGTTTCTTGTCTATGCTATCTTCAGACCAACCAAGATCGCATAGGCAAAAAACTGTCAGTAACCAGGTGCCATTGACTCCATGTCCACACTTCCTTAACTTAAGTAAAGTCGTTGGGATGGTCTTATGTTGATATCAGCCATAAAGTGAGGGAGTCTATACCATTTTCACTAGTGCTAGACCAAGGAGATTATTTTAGCATCGGAGTAGTGTGTCACAACAACCATCAGCTCCTCATTTTACTGCACAGATCCCTGTGCTACTCATACGCTGAGTTGGCGAGGGATGGTATCGGACCAGGAACCTTATGATTCAAAGTGGATGCTCTACTGACTGAGCTAAATAACTAATGAGATAATGAAATTTGATGTTAGAATTTCAGACAAAACTAAGAAGCTCTAATGTACTGATCAAAACAGAAAGGATAAGATATATTTTATTATCTTGTTGAATACACACCCATGTTAGACAGTCCTAGCAAACACAATTTCAATATAAGTCTTTGAACGTGTATATCTGCATTCAGGTGTGTTTCTATTTTAACAGCAAATTTTGTCTTGTATATTTGATTAGTTTTAATTTACTAGTTTTTAATTTAATTTTTCTTTTTCTACTTAGGTAATGATTGTATTATCCATTCAAATTAATAATATTGACCTCGAGTCTATGTTAGCATTTCAGTATTTTTATTATTATTATTACACGTCTGAGTTAAAATAAAAAATAATAAGGTGAGAAGATAGAAAGACGAAAGCTTTAATTTACTGAAGACATAAACAAAAGTTTTAGACAAAGAAAAAGAAAAAGTTCAAGAGAAACAATTCATTACCATTGTTGCCAAAGAATCTACCAATTAATCAGAAAATAAATTTAAACATTTCAATGTAACCTGCTTTTATCTGGAAAATATACTATATATATGTGTGTGTGTGTGTATGTAAATATATGTATATGTATATTTAGGCAGGTATTGTTAAAGACCACAGAATATTTATCTTATATATATATATATATTATATATATATATATATATATGGGTGAAATAAGATGGAAATTAATCTGATAGTATGTGGAGAAAGGTAGACAAACACGGAATGTTGTAGAAAATGGATGTTTATTGTAGGTAGTGATGTCAACATTATTACCTACAATAAACATTAATTTCTACAACATCTCGTGTTTGTCTACCTTTCTCACACACACACACACACATATATATATATATATATATAGTGTATTTTGGTTACTATTTAGGCAGCTATTGTTAATGACCATGGAATATTTCTTCTTTATGACCTTCAGTTATAGCCATTCAAGTTTTCTAGTAGTTTCATAGATCAGGACCTAGATGGTGGAGAAATTGTCCTATATTTTTACCCAAGCGCTTTCAAACCATTTGCTGGTGGTCCTAAGGTTATTGTTGTTTGGAGTGTTTGTTTGTTTCATTCATTTATTTATTCATTTAGGAGAGTCTATATTTTCTTAGAGTGTTATTAAAGATATTTAGTATATCATTGCCAGTATTAAATGCTATTTTATGTTAGGCTTGTTGCTATATATATATATATATATATATATATATATATAGAGAGAGAGAGAGAGAGAGAGAGAGAGAGACACACACACACACAAAACCTGGTTAAAGTTCTTTAAGATTATATATATATATATATATATATATATATATATATATATATAAAGAACAGATGAGAATAAATAATTTAAAAACCTTTGATAAAATAAAAAGTGTTCAAATGCTATCCAGCAGAGATATTTAAAAACTAAAAGAAAAATCTGACCTTTTTACTATAGTTCCATTAATAAAAGTTTTATGTATCAACAAGAGAATAACAAAGTCCAGACGAGGGTTTGTTAAACAAACCAAAACGTTATAATGGCTCCTATAATAATATATCATTCATCTGAATACCTGGTCTTTTAATTTGTTTGATATATTAACATAAAGCTGGATTTATTTCCATTTTTCCTTTATATATATATATATGTAAATGTGCACATGTATTTATATATCTATATACACATATAAACATTCATATATAACTGTTTGTAGACTTCATAATACCCAAATAAAATACATCTATTCATAGCCAAAATATATATAACCCAATTTAACAAACTATACAATGCAGTAAAAGAAAAAGAAAAACAACTTGAAGGAGTTTTCATCTAAAATATGTTTTACATCTGTTTTTAATCCTCATTGTTGGTGAAGACTTATTTCTCACTCTTTGTTGATGTTTCAACAATGAATTTCTCAGACTTTCTCCAAATGTCTGTTGTGTCTCTGAAAGTGCATACACTTCCTTTCTTATACATATCACATCTGGTTGCTGCATCTGTGTATTCTTGGAATTGTGTCCTTCCAGCCTATGCACAGAATCTCATTGGTAGAGACCTGAAAAATTCTAGATTCCTGAATCTAACAGATACCTAAGGAAGGGAGAACTATGTGAAAAAAAAAAAACTCTTTTGGTCACATTCCCTGATAGTATTTTGGTCAGCCTCTGAACTTTTCAGCAAAACCTTGTATATGAAGAATTATATATAAACTAGCAAGACCTGTGGATATACAACAGTCAGATAATTCAATTATTACAATGTTTGTTATGTTTACTTAAGAGCTACTGCAATATAGCTCAATAATTAAAATGTATAATAATCACTCTCACTCTTTTTTTCTTCTTTTCATCTTTTCATGATGTTTGATTGAAATAGATCAGTGTTATCAATCCTGCGCATCCATCAAAACTATCTTTCCCTACTCTCTTTCTTTCTTTTTTATCATATTTTTTTGTTTAACATGCCCTTTTTCTTATCTTTCTTTTTTATAATAAAAATGGAATGGTCCATTATTCAGCTGAGGTGACAACACTAATAAGAAATAAGAATTCAGCGGATAAGCAACACCAGATAATAAGGGTTTACATTTTTGCATTTCATTTTGGAGGATTTGGATGGTCTTAAGGTCGTAAAATTAAGGAACACTAATATTGATATATAGATTTTACAAGTGAAGAAATAACACATTGAGTAAAATCCAACAAACGTGATTAAAAGTTGAGGATCAAAAATAGATAAAACAATATCGATTGAAATTGTTTGTGTTTTATCCACTTTTGTTCCTCAACTTTTTAACTGATTTTACAAGTATATGACTAATTACTGTGTTTAATGTCTCATGATGATATGACAGAGTTTAAATTAACTTATTGAATAGTCAACTTCTTTCCCAGATGAGCAACAACCCTTATCAGCCAAGAAATTAGATAATTGTTTGTAGTAGTAGTAGTAATAGTCGTAATGAAGCATGGGCAAATAGCCAATTTCTCTTAATAATTTAAGACTGCTGTGGCATTGATGAGTCATGTACTCATCCATTTGTCTTTCTTTGTTTCTTTCATTCCTCGTTCTTAAGAAGGGATTACATTGAAGGAAGCATCAAAATGACAACTAATTCTCAACCAGTAACAAGATAAAAAACAAAAAAAAAACAAAGATTAAATAAGAAAATGTGTCATGTGACAATGTAGCTGTATGGTTGCAGGTGTGGACGTTTATCTACAAGTACAGTTAGAAAATAATTGTGTCCACAAAAAGGTACACCTGCTTAAATGTAGAATGCACATTTAAAAAAAAAAATATATAAACACATGGAGGTGTGGTGTAATGGTCGAGGGAAATAGACTCATTTGATAGTGAATGAGACTGTTTGCATTTCACATAATGTTAATACTCTTGGGAAAGGTATGAATCCAACTATTCTTCCTCCAGCTATGGGTAAATAGTAGGCTAGACTAGGCTCTTTAACCTTGGTTAGCGTTATGTACTCTACCTATGAACCTTAATGGGTATGTCCCAATCCTCATAAATATGGGAGTATTATACTGACTGGTAGTCTGATACCACTAGCAGTGGTTTACTTTTCTTCATGCGGCTAGCAAGTATTGTATTTTGTTAATGTTATAAAGATTCCATTTCATTTCCAAACTTTGTTTTTTATTTCTCATTAGTAAGCTTTTGTAGGTTACATCAGTTAGGCAACCAGTCTAGAAGAAGGAAAATTCTGAATTCAAACCTGTTAAACACTGCTTAATAAACTATGTGTCACATCTTGCTCATGTGGAGGAGTTGGTAAATATGCCAAACGAATAAAAGAAAAATTATCTATGATGCACTCAATTTTGAATGTTTTTCTTGTATTACATTTTTTAAAAATCAACAACGCTGTGTCCTGAAGAAAATCTATAGTTTGCTTGCCCAAAATTTTGTTTTTGTTTGTTTTATATTAAAAATAATTTCAAATAAAATATTTCCATACATGTAAACAAAACCAGATCGAAACATGTGAAAATTTCATCCTAACCAAAGTATATATATATTTTTTCAACATATGTGTATGTGTGTGTGTGTGTGTGTGTGTTTACCTAAACCCTCCACTACAGGCAGGATGTGACACAAGGTCAATATATGCTGTGTGTGCCCTGAACAAATCCTGGAAACACCATCCCACAAGAAAGCAGCTGGATAAGTAAGGATGATCTCATAAGTGACATTCTGTGGACCCCTACTCATGGACACACCAGAGTGGGCCAACCAGTAAAGATTTACATTGATCAGGAGGTAACAATTGCTTTTTTTGTGGGGTGCTGCTTCCAGGATTTGTCAAAGACAGCAAACTGCATCCTTGTGCAGTTCTCATCTAGCTTTTTCTACAAGCGTTTGGTTGAAGTCCAAGAGGTGCAGCCATACAGTAGTAATGAAACGGCTTGGAAGAATTCATGCTTTATTAGAGAGATCAGATTTCCATATGATCGATAATGTCAATGGAAGTCCATGGGTTTTCTATGTGTATAAGGATATCTCTTTCTGTAGATGAGATATTGCTACCTAGGTACATAAACTGGTGCATGTATATGTATGTACATAGGGGTAAGGTTTTGAATAAAATCTGACTGTATGACTGTATGAGAAAAGAAAGACAATATGAAAGGTAAAACTGACATGTTTCACCATGAGATTATAAATATATATATATATATATATATATATATATAGTATTTAATAAGTAGATGTATGTCTGTTTGTGTGTGTGAGAGAGTGCTACTTGTATGTGTATGAGCTACATGTGAGTGTGTATGTGTGTGCTACTTGTATCTATGTGTGTGTGTTACTGAGTGCATGTGTGTGTGTTTGTGAGCTACCTGTTTGTATGTTACTTGTGAGTGTGTGTGTATGTGTGAGCTACTTGTGTGTACATTTGTATGTTATTTGTATGTGTGTGTGTGTGTGCGCACTACCCATGCTTAGAGGTACATTTGAATATGTACACATAAATAATACAGCATATTAGCAAGTTGAACATTTCCCTAAAGCAATGTCTACTAGTTCTTATAATACCTTCTCTTTATATAATTTCACATTATTTTTCAATGTAAAAACAAAACAAAAAAAAAAACTGACAAAAATGAAAACATAAATTATCTTTATCAATGTAAAAAGCTAATTTAATTAAGAAAATCAATTACTTAATTACTTTTGGGAAAAATTTATAATTGCAGGAAATATCCCAAGGGGCCAATTAATTAGCAGTGAAAATCTAGTGGCTCACTGATATCCTTGAAATAGACAGTGAGCGTACATTTAATATAACTGTTACTTACCATTGATATATCTATAAGCAAGAGCATCCATCAAGACTAAGTGTTAAGAAATGGAGATCTTTTCTTCTAAGATCAGCAGTGAGGTAGTGTTAAAAAAAAAGATCTGAAGAACTAGATATTAAATTATTGGATTATGAAACTACACGTTTGATGTATAGATATATGGATATATATTTATCTATATCATATATATATATATCTTATATCAGATATATATATATATATATATATATATATATATATATATATATATATGATGTTGTGAAGTTAAATATGCTTCTTTGTTGGTATATCTAATGAGTCTATTCATATGTGTATATATTATACATGTGTGTGCGTGTTATATCTATATGTGTTAATGGGAAAATAATTTTGGGGTTGTTTTTAGAAGAATGAAAGAAAGGAGTGAAATAAATGAAAGAACTGGATAAAATATTGTTCTAAGTTTCATTTACTTTCCAATATTTTGAGGAAATACATCCCTCTTCTTCTGGGGTTAGTTTTAGACTGACTGGTTCTTCTTGTCCCTAGTCATTTTGAGGTCAGGTGAAATATTGGAAAATAAATGGAACTTAGAAAATAATATTCAACTCAGTTCTTTGTTTATTTCACTCATTTCTTTCATGCTTCAAAAACATAAAATATTATTTTCACATTAACATATATATAATATAGATATAAATATAACACATACACATATAAAAATATATATATACATATATATACTGGAAAATTTTTTAAAGTGTTTAAGAAGCATGAAAAAATGAATATACATATATATATAAATATATATATAGTCATCAAAAGACACCATGTTTCAATGTTTCCCATCTCTTCAGTGTGGCTAGTAGCAACTTCAGTAGTTAGCAACTACTTCTAGCTGGGAGTAAAACCCAACTGACTTTTCATCAGTCTGATTCCTTAACCCCTCGGCCATCTTCAGCTTATATATATATATATATATACTAAGCAGGGATGGCAAAGGTACATGCACAACAAACACAACAATGTTGCCAATAGTTGCACAGTTTCCCTGTGTCCTCAGCTTTGGAGACCTTACTTTTAAGATTACCCTGTATATATATATATACAAAAATATAAAATGAGTGAGAGAAAGCTTTAAGATTAAACTGATAGATGTTTGTTTTTTAATCTTTTGCTTTGTGCAATTGAATTTCTTGTTCATTTGTTCGTTTTCAATTAAAACCATTTTTTTTTCTTTACTCTGGTCAAATGACTGAATTCTGAAGGTTTAGGAACGGTGCAGTGCACATAAGCCAGCTCTTAACTGATGACGATTAAAAAAGATAAAAAAGAAATTAACTTTTGATTCTTCAAAGAAATCAAATAGTTTATTAAAAGCTGCTATCTTTTCCAGCTGTTAGTGAAAAATAAATTGCTTAAAGTGTGTTGGGTCTTAAAGTGAACCTGAAATCAGAAAATGGTTAACAAAAAAAAAAAGGAAAAAAAAAAAAAACCTCCTCAGAAAATCTCCGGGTTAAAAAGTAAAAAAAAAAATATCTGTTGTCAGTTTGAGATCTTCTTCACTGACCTTTGCAGGCAGATTTTGAAAAAAAAAAAAATGGCCTTCCACTTCAGTTCAGATAAAAACGACAAACAACATTGTTTTTTTTTCTTCTTCTCTCCTGTGATGTAAACTTTCGTCTTAAACCTTGACAGAACTAACTTGTCATAAGTATTTTTATTCTAATTTCTTGATTTTTTTTTATTCTTTGATTTTATTTTTGGAAAAAATTCTTTTAATTTGGAAAGTAAGAAAAATATAAGGATGTTGCTTAATCTGGATCAGAATGGAAGGATTTGAAGATTAATAAAGTTTAATGTTCTAAAATGAGTCATTGTCATTATTCTACAAGTTGTTTCCATTAAAATTCCTTCCTTGCTATTACGGTTAACTCACGTTGAAAGCACCGATACCTGCTAGATCACTGAAGTTAAACAGAGATATGCCTGTTCAATACTTAATTGGGTGACCACTTAAGCAACAGCAGATACTGTAAGCAATTTGAGTCTTTTCATTATCAAAATAACTTGATTTGGTATTAGATAACCAAAAAGAGTGTTAATATGTTGTAAACAACCAACCAACAGTCACCACTGGTTCCTGCTAGATCACTGAAGTTAAACAGTGATGTAAAACACTTGTGAGATCACTTAAGCAACAGCAGGTACTGCAAGCAGCCTGAGTCCTTTGTTTATAAAAAAATAACTAGATTCTGCATTAAATGACCCAAAAGGGTGTTGATATGTCAAAAACAAAACAATCAAAAGTCGAGCATTATGCCATTAAAGTAAGAAACCGAACCAAATGTTAAAAATAAAAACATAGTTCAAAAATATTTACATCAAAATTTTGGAATATAAATTGTTATGATGACTATGAAACACAAAAAAGAAGTTAAGCAATGATTAGCCTGTTCAATACTTAATTGGGTGACCACTTAAGCAACCTGAGTCTTTTGATTATCAAAATGACTTGATTTGGCATTAAATGACCCGGAAAAGGTTGATATGCCATTAAACAAAAAACAACAGTTTTTACAAAATATATGCTGTTCCTCATCTCTCTATTTATCTATCTTGGGTGACCACTTAAGCAACAGCTGGTACTGTAAGCAACCTGAGTCCATTGTTTATCAAAGTGACTTGATTCAGCATTAAATGATCTGAAAGAGGATTGATATGCAATAAAACAAAACAACCAAACCAAACCTTCCTTATAGCTGCATTATTCACTACATTTTACTTGATATTTTCTCAACAGTTAAATTCATTCAAAACTAGGATTGTTTTCTATTAAATATACAGCAGTTCTGTTCAGTTAGTAATTCCTGTCTTATTTCCTGACCACTGACAATCCCTTTTTTCCTCCTCATCATCAAAACCATTCACAGAGAATTTCTCATCCATCACAGATGATAATTTAAATGACCAACCCTGGGTAGAGGGTGGTAAACCCTGGTGTTTGATTTATTTACTTTTGAGATTTACAAATGCTGGATATTTTTATGTAGAATTTCAATGCTGTTTCTATGTATATTTTAATTTTTAAATATCTTTGAATATAAATAAAATCTTCATAATTTTTGCACAAAAAGCAACAACCATTGATATTTAATGTGTATATATATTTACTTTGTCATTAATTGTTTTAGTTTCATAGTTTCATCCGGACATACATTCATTCATATATACTAATTGTATATACATATATATGTATAGATAGGTGTGTTATGCCAGATAAATATATGCATTGATGTGAGTACATTTTGCCAGATAAAGATATATATTAATATGGGTGTATTGTTGTTGAGCAACAGACAGTTACTATTAACATGAATTTGATCCTCACTAAGTTCCTCATATTTTCACCCCTTGCCAGACTAAGATGAGAATCACAGAAAATTTCTATAGATCATACGGGTATCTCTTAACAAAATTGGTAATTCAAATTTTATATATTTTAAGTTGTATTTTTACTGCTCACATGCATTAACTCTGGCATTTTATTTTAAAATAAAGCACTTAAAAAACATCAGATGCAAGTGTATCATTTTTATGGGCAAGACATTAACTGGATTTCATTTCTCTAATAAACAAAATATAAGAAATAAACAAGTACAAAAAACAACAAAAAAAAAACAGAAGAAATAATAATCAAAGCGATATTAAGAAACCTATGATGCATTAAAATTTCAATAAAGATGTAATTTATTCATTAATTTTTCTGTCTCTTTCCCTCCTGATCTTTCTCTCCATTTCAATTTAATGATTTTGACTGTTTGGCTGACTATTGTGAAGGCACATACACAAATCACATATAAAATGAGAATTTGCACGAGTATGCCAATTTAGTTTTTTTATTTCTTTTGATAATATACATTATTGATGGAAGATATAATTTAGAGAATATTAATGTGAATCATATAACATATAATAATAATGATATATATATATACATAGGTGTCTATATATTTTTCATTTGTGTATGTAAATACATCATATATGATAATAATGATATTTATACATCAAGAGGTATATATGTATATTTCATTTGTGTATGTGAATACATTATGTATAATAAAGATATATATATATATATATATATATATATATATATATAGAGGAGTGTGAGTATATTTAAATAGTATATGTGAATACATTATATATAATAATGAGGATATATATACATAGAGAGGCGTGTATGTGTGTATATATATATATATATATATATATATATATATATATATATATATATATATATATAGCCGGTTTAGCTCAATCGGTAGAATGTCTGACTAGGAACCACAAGGTTTCTAGTTCGATACCTGCCCTCGCCAACTCAGCTTTTTTCCTCCTCATCATCCTCCTCATCAGATCCCTGTGCAGTAAAGTAAGGAGCTGATGGTAGGTGTGTCACACCACCTCAGATGCAAAAACAATCTCCTTGGTCTAGCATTAGTGAAAATCTTGCAATGCCCTCTGATTAAAAATGAGACCGTCCTAATCCTCCAAGATGAAATGCAAAAATGTAAATTCTGATTATCAGGTGTTGCTTATCTGCCAAATTCTTATTTCTTATGAGTGTCGTCACCTCAGCTAAATAATGGACCATTCCATTCTTATTACAAATGAAGAAAGGTAGGAGAAATACATGGTACACAGAAAAAGAAAGAAAGAGTAAGGAAAAGATAGAGAGGGGAGTTGAGCACATGGAAGCGATAACGTTATTCTGTTTTAATCAAGCATAATGAAAAGAAAAAAAAGTTTGAGAGAAGGTTAGATCAAGATTGTACTTTTTACATATTGAACACTTTAGCAATAGCTCTTAAGTAAACATATCAAATGTTGTGATAATTAAATAATCATAACTGTGGTACACCCACAGGTCCTGCTAGTACATATAAGATAAAATTACAACACAATTTTAACCAAAATATTGCAATTGGTTTTTGGTAAATAAATCTTTTTATTGATTTTTCCATATTTTGATGCCATGAACTCTTCATAAATTTCAACTGCAACTCCATAATTCCTAAATCCTTTAATTTTGAATAAAAACTGATTGTATTTGAAAAAGAAAATGGAAATTCTTTGGGGATGTGGCCAAATTTCATCTGCCAATTGTGTTGATTTCTGAATAGTTCTTAATGAAACATATCATTGAATGATATTATAAAGAAGAAATGGTTCAAATCTTTTGATTAGTATTGGTTTTATTGATCTTTTTACATATATTCAGTCTCTTAAACTTACTAGTAAAAAGAATATTAAATAACCAATGATAATAGAACTGACTTTAAGCATTTTCAAAAAGAACACAAAGAAAAACGGTTATTAATGGTAATAAAAAAAAGAACTATGGAAATATTTCTTAAAGAGAATGCATAGAAGATCAAGAGGTTTTTAACAGTAGTAATATATATATATATATATATATATATATATATATATATATATATTGTTGCTGTTGGCATTCTTCCATCTATGAAAGACGATGGAGTAGTGTCTACTTTTTTTTATGAAACTATGTAGCCTGGGCACTTTGATATGGAGGATGAGCTGTTGCCCAAGCAGCAAATCCCCTCTCTTCACACTTTGATACAAAGGAAAGGTAAGAAACCAATGCAGTTTGGCAACGGTAGTGTCACAGGAGTTGCTGAGTAACACTGGATTTCAGCATCATACCACCTTAGGGACTCCAGCTCTGAATTTGTTTTGGGGTACATATTTGCTGTTACTGATTTCTATTACCATCATGTTATTCTCAAAGATTAAAAGCAATCCTATATATAATATTATATAGAAATAAATTAAAATAACATTAAGATAAGTGTAATATTTTTATATATTCGTTTTTATTTAGTTTCGTTAGTCTTTCTAATTTAATATAATATTTTATTACATTAAAATTTAAATACATTTTCCAGGGGTGCACACTTTTGCTAGTATGCATAATGGAGTTGTGTTATTAAAATCTGAAAGGTAAAAAATATGTCATTGTTTGTTGTCATACAAAAGCTTGCATCTATTTGAGAAATGTTTGTTTGAAAAAAAAAGATGTTGTTAAACTTTATGGAAGAATCTTTTAAAATTCATCAAGGAACAAAATGTTCAAGTATAAAATATTCTGTTGTGAATGATTGTGTGAGATAAAAGATTATAGGATTTACCTATCCTCAACACAAAGTCGGTTTAATCAGGGGACCCCCAGAAAGTAAGCCTCCTGGGTGGAAAGTGCTAAAACAGTCCTAATTCCATTGGCATACCCTCTTATTATGTATGTGCCTCAGCTGTCATGCAATAAGTCTAACCCTTAACCCTTTTAGGCAATGGTGGCAGGTGCCACCAGAGGGGTCAGCAGAAACTGGACATTGACAAATCTGCATCTTCCGGCTAAAAAAGGCCATGATGATGATGATGATGATGATGATTAGCATTGAGCCTCGTTGATGTTTAAATTCTGACTAAATAATAACAATGTTCAGAATTTTTTACAATTCTGGTTACCATTTTAAGCATTTGGTTCTCCTGTTGGTAAATCCAGTGGTAGAAAGGGTGTACGCTTAGTAGCAAAAGGTCTGTTATATTCCTTGAAATCCAAAAGTGTAGTTCCTTGTAGCAGAAGATTTAGTCAGCAACTAATTTGAGGACAGTTGCAAAAGATCTTAAATGCTCAAATGCTTTTCTGGGTTCGTTTCTGATTGACCCATTTTACAAGAAGTGCCTGTTGCTGCTATTTGGGAAAGTCCATAAATAAAAGTGGTGATTAGCGATTACTAATTACTGCTCAGTAAACCTTTTCTCCTATTCTTAATAATCATTGTGTTTCTCCCTATTATTTCTTTGTTAACTCTGATTCTTGAGTTACACCAAAAATGATTTTATCATAGAAATACATTGTAAATGATTTTAGTTTAAAAATGCATTGCAAATGATTTTATTATAGAAATACATTGTAAATGATTTTATTATAGAAATACATTGTAAATGATTTTAGTTTAAAAATGCATTTAAATGATTTTATGATAGAAATACATTGTAAACGATTTTATTTTAAAAATGCATTACAAATGATTTTATTATAGAAATGCATTGCAAATGATTTTATTATATAAATGCATTCTAAATGATTATAATGGAAATACTTTATGAATGATCTTATTATAGACATTGAAAATCATGAAACTTGCATTTTGGTGGTTAGGAATTAATGAAAATGTAACTAAACAAAGGAGGTAAGGCAATTATATGTATAATTTACTTTTATTTTAATTGTATTGTAAATCTTCAAGTTCATCAAGTGTAAGGGAATCTTTATTTGGTGATAATAAAGCAATCAATTGAGAAAGAAACAAAAATTATTGAAAGACTGTTGAAAGAATCTTAAATTAGAGAATAGAAGTTTCAAAAGTTGTGGATTTTTTTTTGACTATCACACAATTGGTTCCAAGAATTACCAGTTAAATTATATTGAATGGCTAGATAAATAGGAATAAACAGTTAAAGAAAAAGAAAAAGTCAATTAGAATTTCAAAATATTGGCCATTTATCAGATAACTCTGCAAACGAATAAGCAGAAATTCTGAAGTTAATGAAAGATTATTTTAACTAGCAGAAAAATAACCCCACAGGCAAGATTAAAATTAATAACAGCAAAGTGTTTTTATGATGACTTATGAGTTAATAAATATCATTGGAAGGTTAACTTTAATTTAGGGAATAGAAGATTAAAGGAGTTCTGTATTTTTTTTTTTTTTTTTTTTTTTTTTTACTATCACACAATTGTTTCCAAGAATTACCAGTTAAATTATATTGAATGGCGAGAGAAATAGGAGTCAACAAAGAAAAAGTCAATTAGAATTTCCAAATACTGGCCATTTATCAGATAACTCAGCTAACGAATTAACAGAAATTCTGAAGTTAATGAAAGATTATTTTAACTAGCAGAAAAATAACCCTGCAGCCGAGATTAAAATTAATAACAACATAGTGTGTTTTTATGATGACTTAGGAGTTAATAAATATCATTGAAAGGTTAACATTTATAAGCTCCCTGGGTTGGTTTGGTTTCTTTGTTTAATGACATATCAACCTTCATGTGTTAATTTAAGGTTGAAGCCATCCTTGTAGAGTAACAGTAGTGGTACTATCTAACCCATAGCTGGGAGAATGAGGGGAGTTCACCTTTCACAAGGGCATTCATATTTACCAACCCCTTCACATGGTTGATATTTTAAGTGGAGTTTAACAGGTTTGATTGTGAGTTTTCCTTCTCCTTGATTAGTTGCCAAACCAAGGTTAAAGAGCCCAGTCCATTATAGAATCATTGGATTCATACATTTCCCAAAATTATTAGCAGTGTGAAATGCCTTGTCTAGGATTAGAAGGATATTAGTCCGAAAGTAAACATAATAGCACAACTAGAGTTTGAATTTGCTTCCTACTATGTCATAGTCTTGTACATTAGCAACTACTCCCACTGGGACATCCTAGTAGCCACTGCGTGTACTAGAAAGGAAAAAAACAAAGTACAATTTTTAAAGTTATTTTTTAAAGATCAGCAAAAAGGCATTGGAAAAAATTTAAAGGTCTGAGTAATTCTCAGTTAGGCAAAAGTATGAAGATCTAGTTTATTCAACCGGATAGATCCAAAGTAAGGGTCCAGTTTAGCATTATGTTTACAGTAAAAAATGTTTGTTTAGTGTTAGCATATCATGGATATACTAATGCTAATATCATAGAATAACAAACATCACCACATGTGGGAAGGATCCCTCAAAGAGTCAAACCTTTCCTCAGCCCCCAAAAGGTTCAAGTTATTCTTTTGTATTTGTGGAATTCTACTGTAGAAAACAGTGAATATGAAAAGAATTATGAATAATTGAACTATAATAAAAGCAGAGTATGTCAAGTTGGGCAATTCCAGGTTACCTTGCGATGTTCAGAAAACACTGTGAGTGGAGGCAAATAGATGTAATGATTTCAGGATGTGAATAATTGGCCAGGAACGACCTTAGTTATTAGAAAATTCCCCTGGACAATTTACATAGATTGCTCATCAAACAAAACTTTCTCAATATTATTCTGCAGTCAGCAAGGGGAGATAATCCATATATCGCTTCCTGTCTTAATCTTTGAATGATGGGTATCAATAGACTTACAAGGAATGGGAAAACATCCAAACATGTCTCCTTTTGGGGGGAACGAACATTCAGAGGACAGAAAGTAGAAATTAATCATTTTCAGAATTCGAGCAATGGACCGAAATTCATATCAGAATGACCCAGGAGAAATATTAGAACAAACATCATCGCATGGCACAGTTCAAGGTAAATACTGTGTTATCAGTGAGTGAAATTATGTCAAGAAAGCAGGGAGGTCGACAGATGTTTGCTGCGTATCAAGTGGCTGATGAATACTGCTTAGTGATACAATCTCTTGAGAACTAGGAAGTAACTGTCATGTGCAATGGAGAAGGGGGTTCAATCCTTCTCGTTGTTTTTGCAGATTAGGGTTGACCTTGATGTTGCTGTTGCAAGTGGGTGTGCTGCTTTCAAATGTCAAAGTTATGGCTCAACTGACCACTAATGGATGAGGGGTTAGATTTCGCTTTTCATTTTGGATCAGAAACAAAAATAGAAGCTTATCAAAAGAGAAGTATGCTGTGTATAGAATTAAAAGGGTTTCCTCTTTATATATATATATATATATATATATATATATATATATCTGGGAGAAGGAAAAATTCTAGTTGGAAAGGTATGAACCCAACTACTCTCCCTCCAGCTATGGGTAAATAGTAGGGCAGACTGGACTCTTTAACCCTGGTTAGGCAACCAGTCTAGGAGAAGGAAAACTCCGAATTCAAACCTGTTAAACTTCATTTAGAATGGTCACTACTAGAATAGACTCAGTCTA
>CM042138.1:114575509-114605509 GCA_023376005.1 Doryteuthis pealeii
AACTCTGAATTAAAATTTGTTAAACTCCACTTAAAAATTGACCTTGTGTTACAACCTGCTCGTGCAGAGAGGTTGGTGAATAGATAGGAAATTACAATAAGTGGTGTCAATATCAAAAGAAAATGGCAAATATTGTTAACTTAAACTTTTGATAGGATTCATGTTGACTTTTTCTATTTATGTTCTAAACCTCAGAGATCATTCTGTAAGACCGTCTATAAAACTATATATATATATATATATATATATATATATATAGTAAAGTTTGTGGAGTGGCCTATTGTCGGTATCAACTGGAGAGCAAGGAAGTCTATCCCCTTTTCAATAAAGCTATACTAGGGAGATTGTTTTTTTTCCTGAAGTCGAACACTATTCCAACTGTCAGCTCCCCCACTTTACTGCACAGATCCGATTACCCAATGCGCTGAGTTGGCGGTGACCAGTATCGAACCAGTAACCTTGCGATTACTAGGTGGGTGCTTTACCAACTGAGCTAAACCAACCTTTGAATATACATATGTATATATATATATTTGTAGAGAGAGAGAAAGAGATATATAAATAGTAGAATTCTTCACGTTGAAGAAATGGTTAACAAGATAGTGTTGTAGACCATTACTAATGTAGTAAATTTTGATCTTGTTCGGACGGCTAGGGTGTTTTTTAAATATCATTAAACTTGGAAGTTTTCTACATCTTTTTCTGACCTTCTGCCAAATGAAAATTTAGGAAGTATTTTCTCTGAGTTTTTAATCATGAATATTCAGATGCCACTTAACATTTTACCTTTCTGGAAAATTGAGTGTATTTTTAGTTTGTTGTTTACGTAGATACATTAAAATTGGTAAAAGGTCAGAGAACATCATGTTTTTGTTAATATAATTATTATTTTGTCTTCTTTTGCTTTTAAAAATAGTTTAAGACTTTTACGTTAGAAAAAAAAATTTAGACAAAGAATAGTTATATATATATATATACAAGAGAAGGGAGTGTTAAATAGTCACCCAACCAAGAATAGAATGACTTGAATTTTGTTGAATTTTTTTTTTTGTAAGGGTTAAAGAAATCTGAGTAACTATGTGCCAAGTGTGTTGAACTTGATCAATATGTGAGATTGTCTATACATTTCCTGACCATTGATCATACCATTCTCACATTGATTTGATAACATTTTATATAATATTGATCAATGTGAAATAGTGCTTTACATCCTTAACTCTACTTGTGTGCTCATAAGACAAAATTGACAGATGAGTCCATGATATATATATTATATCAAATAAATTATATATATATATATATATATATATATATATATATATATATACACACACATGTGGCATAATGGTTATCATCCTAAAGATATAAACCTTGTGAGCCACATTTACATCTAGGACAAGCCTGTTTGCTTTTCTCTTTAGAAAGGCATAAATCCATCCCTTCTCATGTTATGTATAGGTAAAAGATAGCAGACTGGGCTCTCATGCTTTGGTATGGACGCCAGTTTAGGAGAAAGAAAAAACTGCTGAGTGTTGTTTGGTAGAAACTGTGGAATATTGGTATACCATTCTTCTGTTATCAGCTCATCCAAAAGTATGACTGGTTCTACATATATGTGCTAGAAGGTGGTAGCTGTCCTTGGGTATGACATTAAACCCTATCTAATGGTGAAGCTCCCATTCTGGAGCTCTGGGTAGTGTGGAGTACCTCTTCATTACCATTACTCCCAGGTCCACTCTGATCTAGATTGGTAGAACCTATTTCGGTCCCATCTATGGGTTAAATAGAAGAAAAAATCAGTTTTAAAAAAATGTGTTTAAAAAGAAAATGGAGTCTAAAAAGAAAAATAAGTGCCCATCAAGAATGGATCAAACAAAATGTCTTTGGCATAAAATAACCCAACAAGGTTCCAACTTTCTTGATATAAATAAATCCCATATGTAGATAATCTAATGGCTCATATTTTTAATTGCATATTTGAGCACTCATATGTCAAGAATAATGGGAGAGCTCATCACATGACAACATATATATATATACATATACACACACACACATAGAGACATCAACTCCTCTACCTAAGCAGGAGGTTGAATATCAAAGAGAACTTGTCTGACGAAGGTTTAACTCTTAACATCCTGTTGAGAATTTTCTAAGTCCAGTGCATTCCTATATGGATATGAGTAAGAAAAGGTGGAATGAAAACATCACACAATGCTGTTAAAGAAGAAAACAATTTATAATATAATCATAGCTGATATTGATCAATATTTCGATTTTACAAAAATCATCATCAGAGCTCATTCACTCCCGTAGTTGTTTGGGTCAGAGCTTTCCTCTCCGACCCAAACAACTACGGGAGTGAATGAGCTCTGATGATGATTTTTGTAAAATCGAAATATTGATCAATATCAGCTATGATTATATTATAAATTGTTTTCTTCTTTAACAGCATTGTGTGATGTTTTCATTCCACCTTTTCTTACTCATATTGTCGGATTAATTTCCTTTCTTTTAACCTATATGGATATATAAAAAAATGGCTAAAAATGACCTTTGCATCTAAAGTTACCTATTATTTCCCTTAAATCAAAGACTTGTAAATATGTTTAATATTATATTTAAACAAAAGCTATCAGTTGGGGTAGATTGGGAAAATGAATGAGACTTCCGGCTGGTGGAATGAGGTGGTATAGGATGTTAAGAGTTAATATAAACCAAAATGTTTAAATGTCGACTTTACCAGAAAAAATAAATTCATCTTTTTTTGGAATACTTTGTTTTTCAATTTTCTATATATTGTCAGATTTATTTTCATGTGAAATTACTATTGATTATTTTATATGCATTGTGCTTCCCATTGGTTGTTTCTGGTATCTTTGTCATTGTACGCATCAAATGAATGCAAATTCCCTCACTTATTTCAGTCCTATCCATTATTAATTTCCAACTAGTATTTCTTTATCTTAATTCTACTTTCACTTTCATTAAAACTTCCATTTTGTAACCATCAACAAACATTACAGTTAAGAAATAAAGAATACAAGATGTTTTCAAAAAGTATCGAGGCTGAAACCGTATTTATCCAAACAAAAATGAGCAATGAATAAAAGGTTAATTTTCTTCAGAGTTGTCCCCCTTGGCATTCAACACACCTATTCAAGGAATTTTTCTATTGATTAAAGCACTTGTGAAACTCCCCTTTTGAAATAGTGTGAAGATGCACTCTCATATTTGTTTTAATCGAATACCTTACCCTTGAGATAAATTTTCAGTTTTGAAAAGAAAGAAAAATGAAGTCTCATGGAGCTAGGTCTGACAAGTATGGAATTTGTTGCTCTTGTACAATACTGAGTTTAGTTGAATACATTTTGTTCAAAAAGTACCGAGATGGCTTCAGAATCTTTTCAAATTTGTATTGACTTACCTAGAAAAAACTTTATCATATACATATCTACCGACACCTCCACATGAGCAGGAGGTGACACAAGGTTCACTTCTGAAGTTGGAATTAAACAGATTTGAATTTAGAATTTTCCTTCTAGACTATATAATTTTCCTTCTACATGATTTTTTTTTATCTGTTGTTTTAATTACACTTAATCTGTCTATAGAAGCCTTTGAAAAAGGGTGAAGGACATCCAAAATATTGGATAGAATTTTCCTTCTAGAATATATGATTTTCCTTCTATATGTTTTATTTCATATTTTGTTTTAATTACACTTAGTCTATCTATAGAAGCCTTTGAAAAGGGTAAAGGACACCTGAAATAGTGGATATGATAAATGGAGATCAAAAGCAATACAACATTCTTTCTTTAAAATTTAGTTTGTCTCTCATATATTTTCGGATACTTCTAATTTAACCAATAACATTATATATATATATATATATATATATATATATAGATGAAAGGATATGAAAACACACAATGCTGTTAAAATGAAAATATTTTATATCATATTCATAGTTAATATTAAACAATATTTCAATTTATAAAAATCATCTTCAGAGCTTGTCGGATTCATTTCCTTACTCTTAACTTATATATAATCTACTGAGTCAGACGAACCTACTATTAGTTTTGCATAAAGCTCTTCAGGGCTAAAATCTGACTGAAGATATATATATATATATATATATATATATATATATATATCTCATCCAGGTAGAGAGCATAGTTATTGATAAATTGTCTTTTTGTTAGTGGGAACAAATTTCAGATTAAATTTATGCTGATAAATATTTGAATAAATAGATAGATAAATAAATGTTTATATAGATAAATATTTGTCGAGTATGCAAACATTGTCCTCTATAGCAAAATATTATGGCAGATTTAAGAAGAGGTTGCAAACAAGGGCATCTATAATTTCTCTTTTCACTATTTTGAAAATGGTTTTTCAGCCTAAATTATTCTGCTTATTCTTTAATGTTCCTGTATTTTCTTTTTCTCCCATGTTTTCTGTCTTTGACTTAAAGGTTCACAAATCAGGCACTTCTCTCAATTCTGGTTCTTAATGTTTGCTTCATGTGATTGCCTTTTATTTATCTTATCCTATTTATTTATTTCTTTTAGTGAAATAATTTTTATCTCAGACTTATGTTTATAGAGCAAATGTGCAGTGTTCAGATTAAGAGTCTTTTTTATGATTTATTTAGAGAAAGGCCAGAAGGAAATATTTATTATTATCATTAATATAATCTCAGTTTGTGGTTATTTGTATGGTTTGCAATTCATTTGAGGAAGGATGTCATTTTTTCTTAAATCACCATTTACACTACCTTCTGTGATTCTACTTTTTACATAGTTCATTTAGATGTTTTTTTTAAAGAATTGTAAAGCAATGGTTTTCTTCCTATTAGGTTCTCTTTTTAATCATTTCTTTTTAAGAAACTAGGAAGATTACATTCATTATAATGAACTCTATTGCTAATAACTTGGTAGAAATGTGTCACTATCTTTACTCTTAAACAAATTTTGATTTTGCACCCTGACACTTCTGATGATTATTAACCTTTATCCTGCCAAACATGCAAACAGTAATTCAATTATTAGAGTGGAGTCAAATTTACTTTGGGAATATTTTCTGAATTCTATCATGTCTTTTTCAACTGAATGATAAATGCTCAGACACAAAGATTCTGAAACTGCTTTAATTATTCTTTTTTCATTCCTGAACTTACAATACCAAAGGTTTTTTTTCCAAACTTTTAATAACTTAAACTTCAAGTTTTAAATTCTTAACAGGTTTTGTTCAGCAAATTAATAAAACTATAATTAGTAAATACTTGTTATAATCAGTGATAAAGTTATGAATGAAAAAGTTTAAAGCATTGGAAAAAGGTACAATGGTAGGCAAAAAAGTTAAAATGCAATATCTTCACCAATGAATGTTTGAGATGAGGCTTAAAGATTAGTATTATTAGTGTTATTCGGACTATTGTCCCCATCTTCATTGTTATTTGTACAACATTTCGGCCAATATACCCTCCGGTTTTTGTCCAATTGGACACATGGCCGAGTGGATTAGGCAGTTAGATTAAAAGACAGTTCTAAGTGACAGTTATCTCTGGTTCCCGAGTTCAATCCTGAGTGAAAGCAGTTAGAAAAATAATTAATTAACACAACTCATACCCCAGCTATGGTTAGTGGAATGAGAACAGGATACTCCCGTGGAATAAATAAAGGGTTAGGTTCAAAGTTCCGTGATGGCTACCGAATACGACAAGTAAGTTCCCGAGTTGAAAAGAAGGTTCCTGAGTCCGAGAAGGTTCCCGAGTCCGACAAGAAATACCTGAAGAAGGCCGGAGGGTATATCGGCCGAAACGTTGTACAAATAACAATGAAGATGGGGACAATAGTCCAAATAATGCTAATAATACTAACCAAATTAGTTGGTTGAGTTTTACGGCATGTCACCCCATTGGGTTATTTTATGCCAAAAATGTTTTGTTTTATTCATTCTTGATTAGCACACAATTTTTTTTTAACTCATTTTTTTCTATTTAACCCATAGATGGGACCCTAATAAGCACTACCCATCCGGGTCAGAGTGGACATGGGATGCCTAATTAAATGTTACAAAATAAATAGATAATTAAGGACTAAATACAATTGAATAAAAAGAGAAATAAGGGTACTTGTGCTGAAAAAGAAAATATCTTATAGTTCTTGTAGTTTATGAGAACTTGAAACTTAAATATTAACCAAAAATTGGCTCCTTTTGTCCTGTTTGATAATTACAGAAACAAATGGATATGATGTGTTCAAAACAAAGAAATTACCAGTGATATAATTTAAAATTAAACATCAGTGAAATGGCAACCAGATTCAAATATTACCTCGGGATTGTTGTAGATTTCAATCAACAGACAACAAAAACATAAGAATTGATCATTTTGGCACAGATATATTGGCACTTGCATTTTGGCACTGGACATTTTGGTGCCAGATATTCTAAAGAAAAGGGGGAAAAAAAGAAGAATTTTGTAGCCCACACACTGTGGTAAAATTGCAACTTTTATTTCATAGAATTTATTAAAACTGGCTTAGTCTGGTACACAGGCGTCAGATTACTTACAGTACCCTAAATGTTCGCCCATCTAAGTACTGAGCCATCTTGTTACTGCCCAATCTTGATGTTCTCAAAGAAAATATTACTTAAAGCCTGACTTGATAGTAAGTCACAAATTATGAATATGTAGCAGTTAACTAATAAGTTCTTATATATTCATGCAATTTTATTTTCTTCTAAAAAATGTATTTACAAAAAAGGGGCATGGTTAATGTCTTTTGATATTTAACAGTTAATGAAGTTGGTTGGTTGAGTTTTTTAACATGTTAACCCATTGCCAAAGACGTTGATGGCTTTGCCATTTAATAATCCACAAAGGTTGATATGCCATTAAATAAATAAACTAAACCATTGACATGTAGGCCAAGAAGAGAAATTGAAGTTAAGGTGCAATTTACAAAAAGGGAGGTGGTGTATATATATATATATATATATAGTGATACTGATAGGTTTTTGATTTAGTGAGATGCATATATTTGCTTTGAATGAGTCCCGGGGAAAATTTATGGGTCACAACTAAAGTTTTTATAAATTGTAGGGTTTTCATTTATGATCCGGGGAAACAACTAAAGCCATCTAACTCCTACGTTGTAACCTATCCTGTGCAATTAGTTTCTAAGAAACTATTGAAATGTATTTACAGTTAGCTTGAAATGGTGAGGGAAGAAAAAAGAAAAACACTGGAACACATGTATATGATTTTACTGCATCCTTTTAGATTCTAGGGCATCAGGGATGCTGAATGCGTACCTATCAGAATCTCTCTCTCTCTCTCTCTCTCTCTCATATATATATATATATAGTTAATGTCCTTTGATATTTAACAGGTAAAGAAGTGAAAATTATGAATTAATGTACTTTGGCACAGAACATATTAAAGACGGAGATTTTATCTCTTTTTCAAAAAAAAAAAAAAAAAAAAAAAGAGAGAGAGAAAAGAAAATTCCAAAGATTTCAAGTCTCTCTCTTTTTTTTTTCTTTCATGGACTTCTTCTTCAGTGTGAATTGAGCAAGCAAACCAGATTGATAACACTCATGATCGCTTGATAAGGTCTTGGCTTATGAAATTTCGGGCTTGTCTGTGGCGACTCAGTCAAATGCATCAGGAAACAATAACCTTGTCAAGCAATCTGTGACTGCTATGGAAATTGAAGCACAAATCATAGTCTGTTCTCTGATCTGCACCCCCCACGGGCAGCCCCCACCCCCATTCTCTTTGAGGCGGAAAGGTGAGAAGGACATGACAAAGACCAGCAATAAAGACATTGCTCTGGCAAGGGTAGGGAGACCTGTCAAGAAATTCATTGACCAGTTAGGAAGATGAATGAGGGAACCCTTACTGAAACACATGCGCGCACACGCGCACACACACGCACACACGAGTCTGTTAGGACCTTCCTCCTCCTCCTTTGCCCCACCTTGTCAGATTACAAAGCAATGGTTTTGAACATGCACTTTCCCTCTCATTTAATCTCATTACCCTCTTGCTCTTTCCTGTCTTTTTCTCTTTCACACACTCTCTCTATCCTTTTCTAGCTCTCTAAAATTCATATTCTCCTTTATTCATTGTCTCTCTCTTCTATTATTCTTTCTTTCTTTTAATAAGTATATATTATTCTTTTTATTATTATTCTTTTAGCTTTTCTTTTTTTTCAGTTTCAAATTCTCTCATCGCTTACACTATCTCTTTCTTTCGTCTCTTACACAATCTAAAATTGACCTTTTCCTTTATGTACTATCTTTCTCACATACTTTCTCTTCCTTGTTCTCTCTTATCCCTTACTCTATCTAAAATTCATATTCTCCGTTATTCACTTACTGACATACTTTCTCTTTCTCTTCATTTCTCTCTATCTTCTCAATAAATTCTCCTCTTTCTACTAAATATCTTTCTCTTGCCTTGAAAGCCTCTCTCAGCTATTTATCTCATTCGGCTTTTATCTCTTCTTTTTTTTTCATGTACTTTCTCTCTCTCTCTCTCTCTCTCTATCTATCTATCTATCAGTATCATTCTTTCCCTCTCATTTTATTGTTTAGCCTCCTTCTTCTTTCCCTCTCTTCCATCACCCTCTCTTTCTTTTGTTCACTCTTTCCCTCTCGACCTTTCTTAATAATTCTTGGCTTACTCTTTCAACCCTACGTTCTCTATCCCCCCTCTTTGTCTTCTTTATTCTCTTTTTCTTTCTTAGCTTTTTTTTACAGTTTCAAATTCTCTCATCTCTCTCTCTCTCTCATGTCTCATCTACTCTATCTAAGATTCATATTCTTTTTTATTCTCTTTCTCTTCCTTGTTCTCTCTTTCTTTTCAATAAATTCCTCTCTCACTCTGTCTCTCTTTCTATTGACAAGAATCCTCTTTTTCAGTTTCAATTTCTCTCAATTCTCTTTATCCCCCCCCCTCTTTGTTATCACACTCTTTCTTCCACTTCTTTATCCCACTCTCTTTTGCATCTCCACTTTTCTTTTCCTCTCAATCAGCCGTTCTTCATCCCCCCACCCCCGAACATCTCTAGATCAACCCACCCTGATTCATACTTCTTCCCCACCCCCAAACTTCTATCCCACTTCCCTCTTCTCCCCTGGGTACTCTTAAAATCTAACAACACTTAAGCCTCGTGTCATGATGCTAATTTGCTGCTTGTCCTTAATGAAAAGGCAAAGCCTGTGAGTGTTTACCAATACTCTATGAACGCCCCACACCACAGACGACAGGTAAATGATCACATTTGTAATGAATGAGGGAGGCGGATGTTATCACAACAATTTGATTTATGGATAAACAAGTCTTGGTTGGGGGGAGACGAGGTGTGTAGGTGTGAGGGGTGTAGGGGATTTGTGGATTTTTGCTTTGCTCTTAAAAAGAACAGGCCGCTTATGATCAGAATGTAATGTCGAATTTTTTGCAGACGGAATAAAAATTCGGTCAAATGTAACAGACTTGTCATGAACATAATCATTATCATGTCCGATTGTAATGGATTTCTAGATTTTGCAGCCCTCATTATTATTTTATTTATGTTTTTGTTCAATATATAAAAATTATAATAATCTTGATTTAACTCTTTCACTCCTTCTTTCTTTTCGTCACGTTCGATTGAAACAGATTAGCCTCATCGCTTCAACACACTCACCCCCAATCTATATTTCTCTCTCTTTCTTTCATATTTTTTCTGGATAGTCTTCTATTTCTCTTCCCTTCCTTTGTTTATAATAAAAACGGAATGGTCCATTATTTAGCGGAGGTGGCGACACTCATATGAAATAAGAATTTGGCTGACAAGCAATACCAGATAATCATGATTTACATTTTTTGTTTTTCATCTTGGACTATTTGGACGGTCTTATTCTTAACCAGAGTTTGTTGCAAGATGATAACAGTCTTACTTTTAAGTATTATTATTATTATTATGTTCACCCCTGTGAGATTTTCATACCATCATTTGTTGATAGTCTTTCGCTGGAGTCTGAGTGACATGTCTCCTCAGGTGGCCTGGACTCTTCTCAACTCTTCCTCTTATTTTCAGTTCCTCCCATCTTTTTTCCAAGCTTTTTGGGATTATTATTATTATCATCATCATTAAACTGTAGCTTTGGCTACTAATGGTGAAGACAATTGCTGAGATTCTAGCAAGTAGGAATCATTATTGTAAACTGGGCCCCAAATCCTCTCAAGTTGCTTAGACAATTTAGAAAGTGGTAGAAAATGGAACAATTCTGCTCAAGACTAGTTTAAGTGTTTTAAAGGTAGTGATTTGTCCCTTAATTATTTCTATTTGGAGAGAAACTGAGAAGTGAACAACCACTTCTGTAATTTCTTCATAGATACTTGAAAAGACTGAGATAGACAGATAGATAGATAGACTGATAGATAATTGATTTCTTCCACAATTTTCTTTGCTTTTTGATTGACTTTTATTTTACAATTGGTGAAGTAAATCGTAAGATAAAACTTATGTCGGATCAATAAATATATTCATATATTTGTGATTATTTTATGTTCATTTAGTCTTTCTAGAGTTTTATTTTATTTTTTCTTACCAAAAGGATGTAAATTTATGGCAGAAAATCCATTTTAATGTTTGATTTCATGATGGCAGCGTAGACACATCGGTCAAATTTGGTTCATGGAAAATTATTTTTCAGAGTAAAAGAGACATGACATTGATCACCAAAGTTATTTAGTTACCATAATGTAACATAATTGTTTGGCTGTCATTACAGATTTATTTTTAAAAAATAAATGATAATAAAGACAGAATTAAACACCAAGATAGTTCATTAGATAGAATGATAGAATAAGAATAATTTTAAAGTTTTAAGTCTAAAGTTAGCGGAGTGGCCTAAATAATAATGATAACAATAATATTGTTCCCTTTTCTGACAAGATACTATGAAGGCAGGATATAGTTGCTCATTCAATAATAACCATGAAAAACATTGGCCTACTGTCGATATCAGCCGAGCAGCGAGGGAGTCTATCCTCTTTTTTTTTAGTGCTAGACAAGGGAGATTGTTTTTTGCTGAAGTGGAACACCACACCTGCTGCCAGTTCCCTACTTTACTGCACAGGTCATATTACCCAATCTGTGCTACACATGCGCTGAATTGGCGGGAACCAGTATCGAATCAGGAACCTTTGATTCCTAGACTTATGATGATAACCATTGCACCACACACCTCCAACAACATTTTGAACAAGATAAGCTTATTCCCAATGAAATAATGTACAATTCGAAATGTTGGTGAGGAAATTGGATCATAGCTTTTTTTGCAAGAACCGAACCAATAGTAACGTTTTTTAGTGTGAAATGTAGGTATTTATAGAGAAATGATTGGATTCCAAAAGTGTCAAACTTGGTTGTTTGCTGACTGCTTAATCAGCTGCCTATTTTTGATTGGCTAGAAAAGATTAATAGTGAAATTCAATTTTTTTCTTATTCTATGATCCAATTTGTTATTCATTTTTTTTTTGGTATTTATAGTAAAAATAGTATAAAACTGTTCTCTACATATCGCAGCCCAGTTTCTAAATATAAAATTCTTCTTATCGACTGTTTATTACTTTTGCTTTGAGACATCTTGTTATGTAGTTGCGGTCAGCCTTGAAGATGTGTACGTCTTTGGTGAATTTAGTCGCTGGGTGCCACAAAATTGTCCCCCTGTACCAGACAAAATTAAGTTTAGTATATGTAGGAAAGAAGAGTTGTATAGTAGTAAAATTTTCTTGCAAATTCTTATCAGTGTAAAGAGTTCGTTATTATGTGCTTTATATTCATGACCTTGTGCCAGATTAAGCTAAGCTTACTAAATATGTGTTCTTTCTGATTTTATATACTGGTTGGTTGGTTAGATTTTACGGCATGTCAACCCTTGTTGGGTTATTTTATGCCAAAGACATTTTGTTTTATTCATTCTTCAGGGGTATTCGATTTTTTTAAATACATTTTTTAAACTCATGTTTTTTTTAATTAACCCATAGATGGGACCCTAACAGGTACTACCTATCCAAGTCAGAGTGGACCTGGGAGGAATCAGTAGGTAACTGGAAATTATCTTACAATTTCATGAGTAAACTTGATTGACTGATTGATTTTAATGCCATGTCAACCTATTTAGAGTTATTTTAGGCTTAGTGGTTAGGGAATCGGGTTCATTTTTATTTACATTTTTGTGTAGTTGTTTCTTTTGAGTTATTTTTTGTACACAGTTATATGATATGAAGTATTTCTATCTATTACAAATAATTTTTGCATAGTTTCAAGTATTTCTACTAATAATTCATACACAATTATATGGTTTCAAGTAATCATATCTATCAAGTAATAATCCTTTGTTTTCATAGTTATATGGTTTCAAGTTACTAATAATAATAAACTTTGGGGGGAGGAGGTATTACCCCTCTGCAGTGTATTTTATGCCTCACCAACAATGGGAAAGTAAAATGGTTCTGTATGAGAAACAGAACCAATTTTCCCTCTCGTATTATTCAGCTGGCGTGTTTTCATTTCACAAAACACAGCAGGATCCAAACAAAACAAAAATAAAAGATTAAGTTTGTTTTCACATCCTGTAAACCCCACATAGAAATGTTTACCTGCCAGACATTTCTAAGCAATTACTTAGATTCCCCTAAACATCCAATTTTTTTTCTTTTTCTTTTCCTTCTTAAAATCCTAAGGAATTCTTTACCACTAGAAAGAATTGGATTCTTTTCCCGTTCTTTTCAAGAATGGCATATTTCTTCATTTTTCACTAGTTTATCTTTTGTCTCATTTTCAATCACAATGCCCAGGTCATATTACAACTTGCATCAGAAATAAAGAAATCATCTCCAACGAGATTTTGAACTCAAATCCCATGAGTTGAATAAAACATCAGTAAAAACGTAATAATGAAAATATTTTATTGAAAAGTGTTGAGCAATTTAAGTTTAGTAAATCTTGGTAATATTCTAATATCTCATGTCCCTTTCTGACACAGACAACATCCTTACCAATTTGGGTCAGGTTTGGTTTGGTTTCTTTGTTTAATGGCATATCAACCTGCATGGGTTATTTAACCCTTTATATACCAGAAAACTCCAAATTGCCCAACAATCAAAATACTGAACCACCCAAAAATGCTAAAAATTGTCAGCTCTTAGAAAATGGTTTAAAGTTAAAAAAGAGAAATGAATACAGTTCTATTTAGTAGTGAGGAATTAGCAGAACAAGGCTATTGCGAATGGCTGTGGTAGATAGAGGGTTAATGCCAATTTCATCTTTGTAGAAGAACAGTAGTGGTATTATTTAACGCATAGCTGGGTTGATGAGGAATTCAAACCTTTCCCAAGAGTATTAGTCCAAAAGGGAATATAATTGTGCAACTAGAGTTTAAACTATTATGAATAATAATGATAACAACAATATTGAAGGCAGGATATAGTTGCTCATTCAATAATAACGATGAAAAACATTGCTTAACTTTCATAGCCAATCAATAAGTACATTGGAATTATTGCTCTTGAAAGGGCAACAATGAACTTTGAAATATATTAGCCAATCAAATTGCAAGTTTGAGCTTTAGTTCTTGTCTTCTTGGACTAATACTCTGCCAGAGAGTAACAACATCCTATATCTTGTTTGCATGTTATTAGCTCTCAGTGCCTCAATTGGTTGTAAACATTGTGTTGGCATCTAACAAGTTGAAGAGAAGAATCAGCAACTTGAAGAGGAGGATGATGGTTTCATGTCCCCTCAATCAGTAAGTGTTCCAGATACTTTCTGGCAACAGCCCAGTGCTATTATAGCCGATAGCAATCATGTGACATTGTCTTCAGACCCTCGATGAAATCATATTAGGAGGGGGTTGGCCCTTCCTACGTTTACTGTCCTACAAACTTAGTTATTGCAAGAAGAAAAATGGATTACACACTATTTTTCTTAAAGGCATGAACAAATAGAAAAAAGAAAACCCAAAAAACGTATAATTTGTTGCTTCAGGTGAGGCTGAGTCCTGAACTCTTAAAATGAGAAAGCAATAAAAAATGTTTAGGTTGTCTTGAGATATCTGAGCTGTTTTTTTGTTTTGTTTTATGACAACATTTTCAGGGAAGTTTTTGTGCACAAATAATTGGCTATAGAAATATCTTAAGAGAACAATACTGTTGGAGCACCTGGCTAAAGTACAATAGTTGGTTGGTTGGTTTACAGCACATCAACCCTTTTTGGGTCATTGAATGCCGAATCAAGTCATTTTGATATTCGGTTTACTTACAGTACCTGTTGTTGCTTAAATGGTCACCCATCTAAGTATCGAATATACTCATCACTGCTTAACTTTGGTGATCTAATGGAACTGGTGCTGTCAACATGACTTGACTGTAAGCTGATATATTGTATAGGTTGGCTGGTTGTATGTCTTGTTTTACAGCATATCAACCCTTTTTGGGTCATTGAATGCCGATTCCTGTTGTTGCTTAAATGGTCACCCATCTAATTATAACAGGCTCATCGCTGCTTAACTTTGGTGATCTAGCAGGAACTGGTGCTTTCAATGAGAAGCAATAGTTAGCAAGCTTGCCTTATAAACTGCTGCAGTGAACTCATTTGTCCCTTATACATATTTGTTTTAATTGATTAATCACAGATACTGCTGACGATCTGAATGGTGAAACCTGGGTAGGCTTTCTGACTCTACCCTTTTACTATATATATAATTTGAAACACTCCCCTTCTATTTTTAATAAATGCTTCTCAGATGAAGAGCTCATTGCCAGGTATCCTGACAGCACATGTATAAAAGTCAGTTGAAGACAATTGGATACCAGAAAATTTTCATTGAACAAACGGATATGCTATGTCACTCAGTACATTTTTAATTAATTCTCTTTTAGCACATCAACTTTGTATTCTTTTTTATAAAGTCTGAGACTGACGTAAGGTGAAAAAAAACTTTATTTTAGGTTTTATCCTGCTCTACTGGCCAGTGTTTGAGCACTTTTCTGATTTAAGAATAAATGTTTATATAACAATTTGTTCATTTCAGCTATATAAGTATAACTAGAAGGGGTTATTCAGTAAATGTGTAGGTAAAAGTGGGGGAGGACTCTGATGTATTGATTTCTTTACTTTTAGCATTTACAATTGCCGAACATTTTAAAGTAGAATTTCAATGCTATATCCATGGAAATTTTAGTCCGTTTTCTAAACTTTTTTTAGGATCCAAGTGCACCAAGTCCAGTAGGTATCACTTTCACCCTCATATTCCAAAGTTTATTCAATTCACAAGAAGGGTCCTTGTATTAGTCTATCTTTTTGTTTTCTTTCATCTTCACCCTGTGATCTGCTGGGACTGCAAAACCTACCAGTTGACAAATTTTCTTTTTTTTTTTTAATCAGTACTAGGTCCAGTCTTCTGTCTGGCATAGACAATCCGTCTGTATCTCAAAGTCCTTTGTCTATTCAGCCATGTAAGATTCAAATTAACTGCAAGAAGAATCGACTATATGCATATTGATATTTGCGTCTTTTTCAGTGTACTTTTCAGAATACATGCACTTATATATCTACATATATATGCCTTTTACTTATATATATATAATAATATATATAAGCCTTCAAAATCAATCTAAAAACCATATATATACCTGCATGGTTGTGTGTATGAGTGTAAATATATGTGTATCTATATACATAGATATATGTGCATTGATATGGATATGTGAGCACTATGTGACCTAATATTTTTCCCCTGCCTTTAATCAAGTATCATTGTCACTGCATGGCCAACCAATGCTTACCCCCTCAGTCCCCCCCACCACCACCACCTGATTTGCTCATCTATGAACTCATCATATTAATTGTTCTCTGCTAGGAAATGCATTTACTTTCTGCATTCAGCTTTAAGGAACTGCAATACAATGATTCCAGAGGAAATTCCTTCAAAGAGATTTCTTTATGTAAAGAAGCACTGATGCAACTGTTTAAAGTTGTGGACAACAAGTTCATTTTTTTAAAATGGACAAATTGACTAGTCTTGACCTTTTGGACGCGATAGCTTTCATGTACTTATTGATTTCAAACA
This sequence comes from Doryteuthis pealeii, assembly GCA_023376005.1. Lineage (NCBI taxonomy): Eukaryota > Metazoa > Mollusca > Cephalopoda > Myopsida > Loliginidae > Doryteuthis > Doryteuthis pealeii. The sequence continues at coordinate 114,591,653 of CM042138.1, forward strand.
AATAAGTAAATACATCAACAAAGACAGGAATCCGCTTTTTAATAAGGATTTTTTTTATTATATAATTATTATTATTAATAAATAGGAATAGTTACTTGAAACCATATAATTGTGTACAAATTATTTGAATTAGATAGAAATACAAGAAACCATATAATTGTGTACAAGTTATTTGAATTAGATAGAAATACAAGAAACCATATAACTGTGTACAAATTATCTGAATTACATAGAAATACAAGAAACCATATAACTGTGTACAAATTATTTGTATTAGATATGAATACTTGAAACCACAAAATTCAACAGAGGCTTTTAGCATATATGGGGACAATGCACTACTATATACAAGTGTGTATGAGTGGATAGAGAAGTTTAAAAATGGCCAGAAAGTGTGATGCATGAAGAGGGGGCAGGATTCCATCAACCTCCACCACTGATAAGAAGATTCAGCAAGGTCAAGAAATGGTAACGGTGAACCAGTGAGTTATTATGAACAAGGAGGCTTGTTCTCAGCAGATTAGTTATGGTTCTGCAAATCAAATCCTTCACGATGAGTTCAGCTTCTATAAAACAAGAGTGAATAATTTTTGACTTTCAATATACTTTTTGGAAATAAATTAATGCAACTTGGTGACATGAGTTACTATATAATAATATAATATAATAATAACTTACCAATACAACAAGTTAAAGTGAAATTCTTCTAAATTGTAGTTGTATCAGTACTACTGTATGGCAGCACCACTTGGACCCTAGCAAAGCACTGAAAGAATTAGCTAAATGGGAGCTGCACAAGAGTGGTGGGTGTGATATTAAATCATGGAAACAACACCCTCCAAGAAAGCTGCTGTATGGCCACTTGCCCTTATCACACAAACCATTTGAATGATAAAGACAAGACATGCTAGGCACTGCTGGAGAAGCAAGAATGAACTCATAAGTGACATTAACCTATGGAAACCAGCATATGGACCGTCCAGCAAAGACCTACATTGACTAGCTCAGTGTGGACACTGAATGCTGCACAAAGAACCTCCTGAGAGCAATAAATGTTAGGGATGGCTGGTGAGAGATTTTCATGGATATCTGTGCTACTAGTGCAACATAAGAATGACCAATATCTCATATATTTTTTTTAAATAATCTATATCCTTTTCTATATTATACAAAATAATCACCCGACAAAACAAAAAATAGATAAATTAAACTTTACATTTTTAGAAATTTATTGGTAATAAATCGAAATAAATTGATGCAAAAGAGTTTTCAGCTATTTCTCAAATTTGTCCCTAAACTCACACTGATAATTTAGCTGTCATGAAATAATACCACATTATTTTCCTAACTCTTATCTTTGGAGAGTTCCAATTCATCTTCATTATATAGTATACTAAAGAACTGATTTATTGAGAAGAAATCAAGAATTGTGAATAAGTTTATTATGTGACCAATCAAAATTGTCTATTCAAATTTATTATCTATTTTGCTAAATTATTCCAAAGGCCGTGTTAGGCAATTTTATTTCAGTTAATAATAACCTCAACAAATCAAAATCTCATCATTTTTGAATACTTGAATTTTTAGTCGCTCTTCACCTCCTCGTTTAGGTTAAGTGAGATTTATCATCAGCCAAGAACAAAAATAAATTAATCTGCAGCTGAGTTGAACATTTCAATAAAATAAAAATAATATTTAAAACCATCTTTTCAGACTATCTGCTGTAATATCTCCAAAGTCTGTCTTTTTCAAAATTTATTTTCAATAAAAGTTTCTTTGTCCTCTTCCTTCCCAGCTTGGATATCAGTAAATGAAACAAGAAAAAAAAACTTCTCCATTATTATCATCACCATCATTAACAGACTTATATCAGTGGATGAATAGTTTATTTGAAAGACAACCTTTTCAGTATAACACTAGCTTTATTTCTACATATCTTTACAATTTATTGACCCCACCCTTCTACAAGGGCAGGATGTAACACAAGGTCAATTTTTAAGCAGAGTTTAATAGGTTTAAATTCAGAGTTTTCCTTCTCCTAGACCAGTTACAATACTAAGATATAAACACCCAGTCTGCTCTACTATTTACCTCGACTAGGAAGGAGAATAGTTGGATTCATACCTTTTCCAAAAGTATTAGTGAACTAGGGTAGACGAGTCCATTTCCCACATTTATAACTGTTATGTTCCAGCTTATGATCTAATCATGTTGAAAACATTAGTTTCCATGAGATCACCAAAGTTAAGCAGCGATGAACCTGTTCAATGCTTAGATGGGTAACCATTTAAGCAACAGCACTTACTGTAAGTAAACCAAATATTGAAATGACTTCATTCGGTATTAAATGACCCGAAAAGACTGATATGCACTAAATCAACCACCAACTACCTCTGAAATTAGAGGCAAGAAAAACTAGTCAAAAATTAATAATGGCTGACAATGTTTTATCTAATAATAATAAAATTCAAGATAATATTCTAACACCACTCCAGGAATACCAAACTAGGTTTCCTTGTGATTGTTAAGAATTTTAGATATTATTTTTGATTATCTTGTCTCTATCAGTTCTGTGCAAGTGTCATTCATAATTATATTATCAAGAATGTTGGCAGTTGGAAAGTTTTAATGTCTAATAATAGTGAATGCACACAATGTACATGTTTTGATTAATTAATATTAATAATGATTAATAATAATTAATATCAATAATGATGCTGAGGCTATTTCAGCAGATACACTCAGAAGATACCATTAATGTGTTAATGCCATTCATTGGATGAATCTTTTTGTATCATTCTTTTTTTTTTTTTCACCAAGAACATAAGACTTAATCTACCAAATAAGAAGACATTCTCAGAAAACTAATGAAGGGATTACATCCATTATCAATTTTTCACTTTCTTTCATCTTAACTTCAATTGCTTTTCATTGCAGCTACTCATACCATTAGTAAACAGCATAGATTAGAAATAAAGAGCAAGTGATGAAAAGCAACTGAAATTAGGATGGGAAATACTTTTAAAAAAATAATAATGGCTGATAAGGCTCTGTTTCATAGGAAATGTGTTACATAATTCGTTGGTTGCATATGAATTATGACTGTAAGTGTACTAAGATTTAAATTATCATATGGTAAATGGAAAGTTACCATTAACCATTACTGATTAGCTAAAGGCAAGTGTAAGAAAAGGACTAACTGAGATTTAGTCAGATTTTTGCAGTTAGAGTTAGCAAGGGTTGTCTATACCCAAGATGCCATCTTCTCATCACACGGTTAAAACACTTTTGTGCTTTGGGTTTTGATAAAAATGTCTTGAAAACTAAACAAAGTCTTGCTTCATTATTAAAAACAAAGAAATGAGCATAGACAGCAGAACAGAAGCCGTATCGACCAGAGGAAGAAAGAAACTCAGAAGAAGATGGTCAGCAACAAAATAGACCCACTTAAGAACTCATCTGCACTCTCTCACGCCATTTATATACTCAATACTAAAAGGGGTATATAACAAATGGACATGGTGACATGATTTCAAATTCTGGATGAGGCTGGTAGCATTTCACATTTCCCAAAGACCTGGACATTGGTTGAACTGTAGACCTTAAGAAAAATAGAGACCATCCAGATTAAAATCAGTTTGAAGATTTAGAATAGTCCAAAAGAGACTTGCTGTCACTCTGATTCCAGTGACAAACCACAAGTTAAAAGACAATAATAATAAAATTCAAATCATTACATGCTGGTTGCAGGTTCAATCCTGGCCAAGGGTGATAAAAACATAGAATACTTAACATAGCTTAACACTTGTACCCAGTCATGGTTAATGGAATAAGAACAGACTACCCCTATGGATTGAATAATGGGTTCAGTTTGAAGTTCTGTGAAGGCTCCAGATTATGACATGAAAGCTCCTGAGTTTGAAAAGGTTCCTGAGTTCAGCAAGAAAGGCCAGAGGTCACATCAGCCAAAACTCTGTGAATATAACTATAAAGATAAGGTCAACAGTGCAAAAAATCAAATGATAAAATTCAAATCATATTACTTAACAAAATGCTCAGAAAACCAACTAACCAACTTTTCTTAAAACTAAAATAAGATCTTTTCATTTCTCTCGCTTCTATTTTTCAAATATAGGCAATTTGTATACAATATAAGTTCAGCTTCACAAAATACTGCATAGATTTTATGGTCTGCTTCTTCTGCTTTTATTCCTAGTTCAAAGTCGCACAGTAGATAAGCTTTTATAATCAAACTTTGTGCGACCATATTGATTTAGCTGACAGGTATAATCTTCTTAATGTTATCTGTTAGTAAATGATGTGTGTATGTTTCTGGTTAGAAAAAAATGCTTATAGACTGTTATAAGATTCATCATTTTTCCTGCTTTATTTTTAAAGCTAATAAAAAAGAAGATCAATGAAAAAACTGCACTGACTTTTTTTGGTCAGCTGATATTTATCGAAGCCTAAAAAAAATGGTACATATTACTCAGCCAACCCTTTTAAAGATAGGAACATTAGGTTTTTTGAATTTGCTTTTATTATATATCTTTGCATGCTCGATATAATTCTTAATGTCTGTGTCATTTTGACTAGTTCTTGCGGCCACAGACACAGAACAATTGAAGCAATTAGTTATTTGGTGCAGTATTTTCAGTTACTGTACAAAATGCTCGTTAGTTAGCAAAAATTTCCCCTTAGCAAAAATTAAAAGATTGTTGTCTAGTTACTATCTAAATTAACTATTGTTGATTGTGTATTCCTAACATACATGATAAGCATTACTGACTCAAAAACAAAAAACAAAAAAAATACAAGATTAAACATTTTTTTTCCCTTCTTGTGTAAGCATTTTTATTTAACTGCCTGAAGTATTAATTCTCAAGTTGCAATCAAGGCGTTCAGAGGGATAGAAAAGTTTCTCACTGCTAATTCAAAGCATTTTTCTTTTATTTATTGTTAATTACTGATTGTAGGTCTCCTTAAAAAAATAGGACATTGCTCATGTGGTTTTATCAGCAAAAATAAAATATTTCGAGGGCGATATTTTCAAAGATAAGATGATTTAGTTATTAAACGGTCCTTTTTTGTTGTTGTTATACTGCTATTCTGTTATTCTGAAAGGTTTTTGTTTAAATTTTATCTCTGATGGTTTTGTTTACAGAAATCTTGAGACTGTATTGTTTTTTTTTTTTTTTTTTGGTTAAGCTCAGTCGGAAGAGCATCAGCCTAGGAATCACAAGATCCCGGATTCGATATTGACCCTTGACAACTTAGTGCATGAGTAGCATGGCTTGGATCTGTGCATTAAAGAGGGCAGTTGATGATAGGTGAGGCGCTTCACCTCAGATGCAAAAAATCTCTATGGTGCAGCAGCCATAAAACCTAAAATATATAAATTATGTTCAAGTTGAGTCAGTTAATTAAAGTTTCAGGTGAATCCCATAATTATCTGATGCAAAGCTGTTGAAATAATCCCTCCCCCATATATATAAGTTTGGGTAGGAAAGACAAAGTCAATGAAATATATATGTTCTATTAATGATATTGAGTCAATAAAACTCATATATACACCAAACTATATTATCAATATGAAATATATATGTATGTGTGTGCATATATATATACACATGAGCTGTTAAAAGAAAATGTCCCTATATATATATATATATATATATATATATGGCAGGGGGGTATTTCAACATCTCATCCATGTTCAAGTACTTATGTCAGTAAGGCAAGACCCTTGTTAACCAAATGATTAAACCCTAGCTATTTCCTTTTTCTCTTGTGTATGTACTTTGTGCAAAATTTATCTGTCTGCCTTGTTCATCTGCTCACATCCTGCCATGGTTGTTCATCCGCACAGCCAACCCCTGTTCACCTGCTGAAGCGTATCGTTACACATGTAATTAATGGTTAGAGCTAATCACTGACCTGTAGTCACCCACTCCAACATGCAAAAACATTACAAAAAGAAAACAAAAATTAAAAAATTGACAGCTGTGAGATCATGTTGTATTTTTATGTTGGCTTAGTCACCTTTGCTGACTTTGTGTGCTAAGTATGAGAAAGTTTAACAGACCAGATGGCGTAATTCTGCTAATGAGGCTGGAGACTGACACACCAAAACGTTTGTGGAGGAACGAGAGTTAACAGGATAGATTTCCTATCAGTGAGATGTCAACACCTAGCTGGTAAAAAGGATTGTTTTGCTGACCATTAATTCTTGGTATTTTTTTACTTTACAAATATACTAGAAGAGGCTACCCAAGAGGGGAAAAAAGATAGTGTATTGATTTATTTAATTTTTAACTTAACAAATATATTACTATTTCTTCAATGTTAAACATTTCCACATAGAGCTTGGAGTTTTTGCTCCAATCAGAAAAAAAAATATTTCAATGCAAATAATATGAGGGATCTGTTTGAGAATACTAACTTGGATGACATTTTATCATTCTTGAGAGAAATAAAAATATATTGAAAATTATGAATCTGATATAAAATATATATGCTCTATTAATGATATTGAGAAATCAATAAAACATATATATCTATAGACCAAACTATATTATCAATATGAAATATACATGTATGTGTGTGCACACACACACACATATATATTATATATATATATATATATTATATATATATGAGCTGTTAAAAGAAAATGTCCCTATATATATATATCTACAAAAATGATACTAGTAAAGGAAACTTGTGTACCAAATTATATGTCACAATTTTATATAAGCAAAATTAATATTGTTCAGTCAGAAAATATCTGATGCACAATTATGTATGTGTGTATATATATATATATATATATATATATATATATATATACATACATACACACACACACACACACGTACATAGCTATACTTTTCTAGATTTTTGCTTTAAATTTATCTATATACATATATATATACATATATGTATGTATACATATGTGTATATATTTTCAGAGTGTCTATTTCTTTTTATAGTAATAATTGCACTGAAACTTAAACTGTTATTAAATCAAATTACCAAGCTGTTTCTGGTTGAAAAACTTAGTAATTGAATTATTAAAACTGAAGCCTATAACTTTGATTACTGAAAAAAAAAAAATAACAATTCAAAAAAGGTTTATATATGATTACTGAAATTGACATCAAATTGTCAAAATAAGTTTTAGTAGAGAAATTAAATCAATATCTGTAGAAACTTTGAGTTATTGATAAAATTGATTTTTAATCCATTACAAAACTGTCAAAATCAATTTGTAGATCAAAACAAAAAATTTTATAGTATAATATATTTTCATTTCAGAAATTTTAGGTGGCAAAATTCATGTGAATAGGAATTGATTAATATTTACAGACAATATGTATACATAAATGTATGCATATTATTATATTGTTAATATTTTATAGAGTTTAGCTCAGTTGGTACAGCTTCTGCTTTGGAACCACAAGGTTCTGTGGTTTGATACCAGCCCTAACCAATTCAGTACATAAATAGGAGTCAGTTAATATTTCATACAGTTTAGCTGTCGGTAAAGTATCTGCCTATGAACCACAAAGTTCTGGGTTCGATACTGGCCCTCATCATCTCAGAGTATGAGCAGCAGTCAGTTAATATTTATATACAGTTTAGCTCAGTTGTCATAGCGTTGGCCTTGAAACCACAAGGTTCCAGGCTTAATCAGTTCCTCCCCAACTCAGAACATGAATAACAATCAGATAATATTTCATACGGTTTAACTCAGTTACTAGAGCATTTGCCAAGGAACCACAAGTTTCCCGGTTCAATACTAGCCTTTGCCAACACAGCATATGAGTAGCATTCAGTTAATATTGTACAGTTTAGCTCAGTTGGTAAGCATCCATCTTGGAACTACAACCTTAGATGCAAAAATAATTACCTGGGTCTAGTGCTATGGAAAAGGGAATAGACTCCCTTGCTGTCCAGCTGATACCAACAATAGACCATTCTGTCTACTTTACTTTAAATTTTGGATGATTGGTGTACCACAGTCTTCCTTCTCTGTTTTTTTATTTTTTTACCTTGTGCAGTAGGTGGCTAATCTTGATCTCCATTTATATCTTTTTATAAGAAAACAAAATTGTTTCTGTTGTCTCAATCGAGACAAAGTTTGGAAATAAATTCTAGATGAATGTTTTTTCTATGGAAATTATCTGAAAATGTTTTCATGTCAAAATTATTCTGAAATAATTGAAAATTTACTGAAAAATATTGGTAACAGGAGTGCAAACCGGAAAATGTCTGCAGACAATGTTCAATGAAAGACTTTAAAAAAATAAAACAATAAATTAAAAAGAACATTTGGGTGTACTCCATAAAGAAAAATAACATCATACAAAAAAGAAGAAAAAATAAAGATTGAAAATAGACAAAATTTTATGTTCTTAAAATATGAAAATAAAAATAAAGTTCTAATAAGGAATAGAAAGGTTTTAATAGAATAAGTAGTTTTACAAGTTTTATTGAAAATTGAATATTTTCAATTGACTATTTCTTATAGGTAAGACATCATTTTAGTGTATTAGGCTGAATAGAATTTACTTATTAGTTATGTAATTATATATATGTATATGTGAGTGTGTGTGTGTGTGCACATGTAAATATATGAATGATATGAAGTACAAGGTCTTCATACAATGATTTTATCACAGATTGAAATATTAGCCAATGTTAAAACATTTCGGTCTGTATATCAAGCCAACATCAGGGCATTGAAAATATAGCTTGTAAATTCTGAATAATATATAATTATAAAAAGCTAAGTTTTGTCACTTTTTCTCTTTCCATATTGACTATTATTCTTACTCTGTAGGTCTTGTTTTTCATATTCATCTGTATATTTACATAGTGTAGGATTTATTTCTATTTTCCCATATATATACATATTTGAGTTAGTGATCATATGTATTGATACCCTTTCTATGCACTTTCACTATGATAAATTTTATTCCATTATTATTATCATTACTGTCTTTCTTTTCTCCTACCATTGAATACTATTCCAATCAATCCATATACATATATACATATATATATATATATATATATATATATATATATATATATATACATACATACATACATAGGAGGGTCTAAAATCTCACTGTTTGTGCAACATTGTTCACAAGGTTCTTTATATTTTTCTAAAGGCTGTAATTCACTTATCTTAGCTAAATTTGGCACAAGTACAAAAGTATACTTCACTCATTCATTAATAATAGTTTGAGATTATATATATATATATATATATATATATGGTAATTGTATTGAAAATAATATATGATAGAAGGGTAAGAAATAAAACTTGGAAGCCCAAAGGCGGTGTTATGACTGTTTTATAATATATATATATATATATATATATATATATTGCATTTAATATTCAACAAAATTGCAAGACTGAAGTTGATGTTAAAGTTTTTAATATTCTGTTTAACATTTTGTTCTTCATCATAAGGGCATTTTCAAACAACTGAAAAAGTTTAGAATTGCTAAAATAGATAATCATACTGTTGTTCTATTTATCATATGTAAATGTATTTTGATGTTATGTGAATATGTATAAAACGTTTTTAAGAGATTTTTGCAACTGAAAAACCCAAGTTTCACACCTAATGACCGATAATGATCAAAAGTACTTTTTAATAAAGAAAAGTTTTAGACACTTGTTTACAAAGTCTTGATCCATATTTTTGGCATTCTATTTGACAGCAGAAAAAGAAATAAAAAACTGAATAAATAATCCTTGTCTCTCATTACTCATGAAAAAAAAATTACTGCCTAAATACACACACACACACACATTGTTCTTTTGTTCACATTTTCCCTCTATTCTTTAACCACATTCTGTCAGATTTACTCCAATCCTCCTACCCTCATATATATATATATATATATATATATATATCTCTCTCACACATACACATATATACACACACTAGAATTAAAAGCCACTTATATTTCTTGAATTGAATCAATGGAAGAAAATTACTTCCGTAATATTTTACCTTTCACAAATTATACTCACCTTGAATATTTTTAAACCACTCAAAAAGAAGATTTTTCCTTTGTTTGATCAGCCATTTGCTCTGTACTTCCTCTGACCTAATAATCTTTAAATACTTGCAAAATGTTCAAGAATATTCAAATCAATTTGTAGAAATTAATAATCCATTTGTTCACCAATGAATGAACTAATCTTTTCAGTATTAAAATGATTTGCATTTTTTTTTCACTAAATTGGTCAAGGGAGTCAGCTTAATAACTCCACATCTAGACTATATTCAGATTGACTCTTTACATAATAGTTGAATATTCCTGTTTTAAAATAATCATAATTCTTTATGAAAAGAATTGGAAAAGAGAGTCCATTTAATAACTTACAGAATTGGTTCAAGATTATTTTTTTCCAAATAACCAAATATTATTTTCCTCAAAACTGAACAAACTTAATAAAAGTTCACAGTCTCCCAGATTCAGGTTGAATGATTCCACTACTGTTCTTATACAATGATGGCTTTGGCATTAAACAACCCATAAAGGTTGATATGCCATTAAAAATAAATAAATAAATCAAAGCCCAAATCTCCCAGCTCGGTTAAATAATATCACTACAGTTCTTCTATGAGAATAGCTTTGGTATTAAATAACCCACAAAGGTTATTATTCCATTATAAATAAAGAAATAAACCAAAGTCCAAAACTCCCAGCTATATAATAAATAGTACCACTGCTGTTCTTCTAGGATGGCATTAAATAACCCATCCTATCATTTTTGTATGAATAACCTCACATATTTGTATCTTTATATGTATTCCATTGGACAAGTCCAATTATCTTGTAGGGGAAATATCTTCCCTTACAACACAAAGAAAACAGTCTCAGCTGAAATTTGAACTTGGATTTTCAAATTCATTTTTATTTGATCCACTGAGTTATTTTGATTTCAACAAAACTTGAAGGATCAAATGTCCTGTGAGAATGACATCAGTTGAGTGAAATTGAACACAAATTGAAACCTACTCTTTTGAAATCCTTAAAACTTTTTGACATTCATCAAAGGTGTAACATTGGTGTGAGATGAAAACACAACCATTGTAAGGCTTAGGGCCACAATGACTACAAAGACAAGAGATTTAAAAGAGGTCGAAGGATAATATGGGTAAAAATGGAATAATTTTAATGATATATTAGATGGAATCTAATATAAGTTAAACTGATAATACTTAATTAGATTTACTAATATAATGATCATCAAGATTTCATTTAAGATAAATATAATAACATTGACTTGGTACAATAAACAATTATCAGACCACTTGCTCAAATATCTCAGTGTGAGCACCTGCCTTTGAATTGGAAGGTTTTGAGTTTGATACCAGTCCTCACCAAATCAGCCTATGAGTAGCACAGTAGCACAGATTGGATAATCTGATCTCTACGGTAAAGTGGGAAGCTGACAGTTGGTGTGGTGCTCCATCTCAGCAAAACAATCACCCTGGTCTAGTGCTAGCAAAAAGATGATAGACTCCTTTGCTGTCTGGCTGATACTGACAAGAGGCTACTCAGCCAATTTTACTTACTTTATATATATATATATATATATATATATATATATATATATATTCTTGCCCTACTTTATTTAACCTGATCATCTTTAGATACTTACAAATCTTTAATTCAATTTGTATGTCTTATTTTTTAAAGCAATGACAAGAATGATTGCAATTAATTATTTTCCTAATATTGATAAAAGAAAACATTTTTGATGATTAAATTTTGAGAATTCATTTTATGACATGACATTGCTTTAGTGCAAAATTTTATTTTAACGTTTAATTAGAAATTAAAAAAGAATAACTGAAAGGTTAATTAAACTTAGTTCAATAGGTTTATTTTTTCATTTTATCTATATGATTTTTAACTGATTCTGAATTCAATTTTTGATTAAAAAAAAAATTGCTTATACACAGGGTGTCCATAAAGTCCTACAAAGAAAGTGGTCATGTTGAAAGGCTTTAATCAAACAGTATATTAAAAATACGAATTCAAGAGTTGGACTTTCATTTGGTTTTGACTAAATTAGTCTATCATTCGTATAACAGGAGTTATTGAATTTTAAATTTTGTAAGTGCTACAGGAATCTATAAACACTATATATATATATATATATATATATATATATATATAATCCAAAGATTGAGTGAAAAAATCTCCCTTGTGACATAGATGTTTACATTGTTGTAATTTATAGAGCTCAATGTGTCCTCTTATTGTTACGGTCACATAGCAAAAATATTAACGTAGATATATATCAGGAAGGAGGATTGGAGTAAATCCGACAGAATGTAGTAGAAGTTTACGACTGATGATGCTGAGCTTAATGCTTAGCAAAATATATCTCCTACATATGCTTGTCTGAGTTTTGTTCCTGTGTTTCACATACTTCTACTATATATATTATATATATATATATATATACCAAGCGTGTTGGTAGATCCTTGCGGAGAGAAAAAACCCGGCAGAGAGTTTGATTGTAAAAATATACTACCAAACATCAACCAGGAAGAAAAAAATTTTTGAAAAAAAGAAAAGACCAAGATATTCGTACCAACAAAAAATAATCTATTGGTATAGTATTTGGCCAAAAGAAAAAACAATTTATATGCATATATATGTATATAAGATATATATATATTCATATAACCGCTAGGAGAAGCTAATTTGTAAAAAGTGCTCGATACCTAAGTAGAGCCAAGTAATAAGGATATCTACTGAGTCAGACGAACCTACTATTAGTTTCGCATAAACTAATAGTAGGTTCGTCTGACTCAGTAGATATCCTTATATATATATATATAATATATATATTTATAAATTGATACATTTGATATAGGTATTCTCAGAAACAAACACTAATTTAAAGTGAATAAAAAGCTTTTATTAGTCCATAAATTTTTAGATTAATTCCTCAAATCTCATGCATCTCACCTTATTTTTTCTCAACTTTTTAACCTTGTATGCTTATTTTAAGCATTATGACCTGAGAAATTTGCTTTTTATTATCTGAAGAGTTAAATTGAATGAAACTAATCAAGCAGAGAATGAATTAAATCCTTTCAGGCTCTATTAACATAATTAAATTGATTTGATCAGGTAGTTTCAAAAACTAATATGCTTTAACTGAAAAGTTGAACACACAAAATCAGATTCAACCAAGTGGATAAATTTAATTGAAAATGCTTCAATGGAATTTGATTTTAATTTTGAAATTATTGTTTGATTATTCAAGCTTTGACATGTTGATTATTACCCTTTCTCTTTCGAATTTATAATTATTCAGACTTCAACCACTTGCAGCCATTTTGAATAATAATTAGTCAAAGAGAAACAAAGACTTTGAATAAAATGATTATCTCAAATTTTCTGTAGCACTGTATACAACATTATAGAGGAGGACCTGTGGACATACCACATATACAGGATGAACCAACAGTTTGAATATGTAGATAATATTAGGCATGAGCTGTAATGTTTATTGTCAGTGGGAAATTGACTTGGCAAACAGAGTTCAAATCCTGGGAAAGACCTCCCCTAAAGTTATCCTGGATATGACACTAAACTGCATTTGGTAGTGAGTCTGGAGCTTTGGGAAGTGTGTAACTCTTGTCATTACTCCCAGGTCCACATTGGCCCAGGGTGGTAGTATCTGTTAGGGTACCATCTGTGGGTCAAGTAGATCTGTTTGTAACATATTTGTATTAGTTAGGAAATATTTATGGTGTAATGGTTATTGTCATGGACTTGGTAATTTGAGTTCAATCC
>CM042138.1:114610509-114645509 GCA_023376005.1 Doryteuthis pealeii
TTTGAGCAAAAATAATGAAGATTTGATTTATATTCATGAAGATAATTAAAAAATAAAATTTAAATGATAACAACATGGAATTTTTTTTTGCATTTAATATTTTAAATAGAAGATATTAATCTTTCTTTTCAGGGTGTCTGGATCAACACAAGGTCTTTTTATGTAGGGATTTTTAATGGATCCAACTTGCGATTCAACAATAGTGGATTTGTGAGAATACCTTTTTTTACCCCCCCCCCCTCTCCCTAGGTGACGCTGGGTAGCCGCTTTTAGTAATAACTAATGGAATAATAGTAATGACTGATTTGAGAGTTTCAGACAAATGAGGTAGGTTAAAGAACACACCAGCTAAAACGAGGAGATTAATCCAACTGACTAATGGAAAAATGGCAATGACTGATGTGAGAATTTTAGACAATATGAGGAAGTATTATTTCTATTATTCAGACTATTGTCCTCATCTTTGTTGTTATCTATACAACGTTTTGGCCAATGTGCCCATATTCAATCCATGTGAGGGCTCTAAATCATGACAAGAAGGTTCCCAAGTTCAAAAAGAGTTTTAGAAGGCTCTCGAGTTTGACAAGAAATACCTATAGAAGGCCGGAGGACACATCGTCCGAAATGTTGTACAGATAACAATAAAGATGAGGACAATAGTCCGAATAATCCAAATAATACTAATTATCAAGTCTCACTTCAAAAATCCAGAGAAATAATATGAGGAAGGTTAAAAAACACACCAGCTGAAATGTAGTGATCAAAAGAGAAAGGATGAGGAGATTAATCCAACTGATGGAATAATGACTGATGTGAGAATTTCAGACAAAATGAGGAAGGCCAAAGAACACATCAGCAAAAAAATGTAGTGATCAAAACAGAAAGTATGAGAAGATTAGTCAAAAATGTAATGTGGAAAAATAGAAAAAAAAAAAAAAGCACCCTGCCCCCCCCCCAAAAAAAAAAAAATCAACAACACATGTATGAGAAAGTAGACCAAATTGCTGATGAAATATAATGACAATTTTTGTATCTCAGAACTTCAGATAACATTAACATCCTTTGAAGTTTCTCTACTGATTTGTTTTCATCTATTTTCTTTATTTTCTTATTTATTTATGGTTAAGAACATTGGAGTGGGGGGGTGATATATAATACAATTATAATATCACTTTTCTTGGAGTCTTTAATATTCAAACCAAGTTGTGATATCTAATTCTTTTTTTTTTATTCTTCATAAAGAATTTCCTTTACTTCTATTTCATCAGACTGAAAAATATATTACTTGTTAATTTTCTTTTTACATTTTGTCAATCTCAATTCAGATTGATTGTCTTGTTTTCTCTTATCAAATTCTATCCAATCAGTGTTCACCTACAAATCCACTGACTCATATCATTTCTATTTTCTTTTTGGCCATTGACAACACAGACAGAACAATAGGTGAAAAACTAATATCTTGAATGCTGATTTTCTAGGCAAATTAGCCCTCCCCATACTTACAGGATTTTTTGCTGGTTTGGTTTGTTGCTGTATTAGATTAAGATTTAAGATATCTATATAAGTAATTAGGAAGTCTATCTGTTTCCTATAAATGGGCAAGCAGTTTGATATACAGTTATCAAATTTCAGAGTTCAAATCTTTGACAAGGCTGTTTGCATTTAACATAGGAATATTACCTTGGGAACTGTATGCACCCAATTGTACTCCCTTCAGCTATAGATATATAGTAGGAAGGACTGGGCTCTTTAACCTTGGTTAGGCAACCAGTCTAGAAGAAGGTAAACTCTGAATTAAAACCTGTTTAAGTCTGCTTAAGAAATTGACCTTTATTTTTTGCTTTATTTTTCCTTAAAATTACTTTAAAACCAATTAGCTATGTTTCCTTAAATTTAAAAGCAAACTAAAGGCAAATCAATGGTTATATACTCTGTTTTTTGTTCTGTTTTTGTTCCTTTTTTATATATTTCTTATGCTTTCAATATTACCAAAAAACGTTCACAAGAACAATAAATTGATATACAACTAAATTCATTTATAAAGAAGCATACATGGGCTCAACATCAACCAACAACATCATGAATTATATATATATATATATATATAACTGTGTGCAAAAGATCTTGAAAAATAATGGTACAATGAATCCAATTCCCTGAACCTCTAAATAGAAAATAACCCCAGATTGATTGGCATGCCGTTAACATCAATCCAAACCTAATCTAATTGATTTCACCTTACTAGAGCCAGGTAAATAAGAATTTACTGACATCAGTCGAACACACGGATCATTATAGTGGGGAAATATATATATATATATATATATATATATATATATATATACATACATACACACATCAGGAAAATATTATTGAGTGCCAGGTAAGTAAGTCTGTAACTATTCAATATAAATTTTAATCAAAAACAAAGATTGTGAAATAATGACCATCAATTCTTAATCTTCTAGATGTGTATTTTAGCTAGTATCAAGATAGAATGTTGTGAGTTCAACTGTTTTGGGAGGTTAAGATTTTCTTTTTTATTCTATAGAGAAAATAAAGATAAAAGAAGGAAAACTTTGCCAATTGGCATAGAATCAAGAAAGCCATTGGGATAGAGAGTAAGTGAAGCACATAAAGATATCAATAGGGAACATAGTTAGCTAACTGGTTTTAAAATAAGTTGATTGCTTGGTTCTTTAGTTAGTTAATCAAGTGAGACGCCAGGTGACATAGTGAAATGTCTTGGGAATTGTCTGTTTTTCTTTGCTGATTTTTATTTGGAAATTTCCCGATGCACTTAGTTTATTACACATACAACAGAGTGTAATGATTATTATTGAAGGGAATAAACACAGGAACCCGAGTTCAAATCCTAGACGAGCTGTTTGAATTTCACATAGTGTGTTACTGAATCCAATTATTCTTCTACCCCGAGCTATGAGTACATAGGAGGGAAGACTGGGCTCTTTAACCTTGGTATAGCAACTGGTCTAGGAGAAGGAAAACCTAGTAGGCAGCACTTAAAAATTGACCCTGTGTCATATCCTGCTTCTGCAAAGGGGTTGGAGAAAATATATATACATGCAATAGAACACAATAAATTAAACTGATAAACTAGAAAACGAAAAAAACATTCGGCTCATTTAACTCTTTGCCTACCAAATTCAGCAGATGGAGTTATTGGTGGGGCAGCGGTAAACAAGTTAGACACTTTAAACAGGTATTTAGATGTATTAAGTTGTATTTCTGACTATACATTTCTTTTCATAAAGATAAAGGAAATTGATTTTAATATGAAATTGAATGGCTTAAACAAACTGAAACAAAATAATTTTTTATTGTTATGTACTTAGCTTAGCCTGGAACAAAGGTTTCAGTTTTCTTATAGTATCTCTGGTTCCTAAAGTAGTCACCCACCTGGAAACTGAAGAAGTTCATTACCACCTAACTTTGGTAATCTAATAGGAGCAGGTAATTTCATTGTGACTTCACAGTAACCAAAACTATATCACAATACCATCAGGAATTGCGTTGAACTTATTAATACATATAGAACAAATCTTATCTATAAAAGATGTCTCCATGAAAATCTGAGTTATATTTGCTTCAAAACAGCCTATGTTATTATGTGTTTAAAATCCTGCAATGTTTCTTATATATCAATAAGAAATAAAGGTTTACATAATATATGGTGTGGTTAATTTGCATACTGGTTTTAACAAAACCAAGTTTGATAAATAATTAATTGGTGTTATTGATTTCTAATAT
This sequence comes from Doryteuthis pealeii, assembly GCA_023376005.1. NCBI lineage: Eukaryota > Metazoa > Mollusca > Cephalopoda > Myopsida > Loliginidae > Doryteuthis > Doryteuthis pealeii. Next base: position 114,614,281 of record CM042138.1, read on the forward strand.
TATTATTTTATTCTCCAATGTATTAAAAATAAATCTTATGAATGATTTTATATAGAAACCAATTAAGATATAATTAAAATAAGTGTAATTTTTAATATGCATTCTTATCTAATTTTGTTAGTCTTTATAATTTAATATAATTTAATATACTTCATTAGATTAAAACTTAAATACTTATGCTTGGAGGGTGCATAGTCTTACCAGTGAGGATAAAGGATTCTTCTTGTATATATTTAATTATGTACTTATAAAATCCAGGATTCATTCAAAAAGTCAGAACTAATGAGGCTCCAACTAGTCTCCTTTTTTTATCTACTGTATTTCTCCCACTTCTATTTGGCTAAATTTAAGCCTTTCTTTTATGTACAGTCTATCTAATTGAATGTGTATAAAGAAAAAAAAAACCTTGTGCAATTGGTTTTCTTCTTCAGGGGATTATCACATATACACATTAATAAAAGAAATTAAACAGTAAATAAAGAATTCCACCTTGCGTTTCAATAATAATTACCTATCATTATTGATCCTTTTGATACAGCTAAACACCCACTAAAGAAAAATAACATCTTTTCTTTTGTTGGTCTCCGTTTTATTTTTGCCTGATATTGGTAACATCACCTATACAAATGGACGTAGCCTTTACCGTGAAAACAGTATCAGAGTCTCCCAGATTCCACTTATATTTTCTACTCTTTGCAAGCATTTCAATGCTCTTAACAATACCCTGTCTCACCTTTCTTTACCTGTCTGATACAACCGAAAGCTGTGTTACCTACATACCTGCCAGCACTTCCCATTCTTCATCACCTGCCATTATCAAGTCATCATTCTTTCGTAACATTACCTGTATCATTAAAGCCCGTTAACCCCTGTGGCAAAGAAAGGTCTTCTTTTGTTCCCATCTTCTTCCACCTACTGCTACCCAATCTTAGGCTTTTCTTTTTTAAAGAGTAGACAGCTATTATGATCTGGACACTATTTCAAAGTAGCTGATTCAGTGCATTAATACTCACTTGGTAGTTCTGTCTAGTTCTTGTTATCTACGATGCCACAATTAAATTACTGTTCTATTTAATATGATCACAGTGAATATTGTTATTTAATTTCTATCAGCAGAAAAGGAGTTTCAGCTGTTGTGCAAAGTTCCTTGGCCTTAGGTAAGTATAGCTTTATGGTAAAGCATCGTACTAGAGGTCACTCTATCTTAGATTTAGAATTTGCTCTTGATTGAATTTATTGTGCTGTACAAGACTAAAACAGGAAAATGAAAATCAAATTTTAAACAAAGCAGAAATGTCTTCACTTCCATAATATAGGTGGTTCTGTGTTTAGTTAAAAATTAAATCTGTTCTTTCTCTTTTAACAAGATGTATATACCAATGGACAATCCATTAAGGTGTTCCATCAATACCAACCATATACTTACTCAACCCCTCCACTTGGATGTGACACTAGGTCAGTTTTAAGTGAAGTATTATTTCAGTCAGTAGAGTATCTGCCTAGGAACCACAATCTAAATGTAGAATCAACACGGAATGGCTGTAACTAGAGTCCAGTTACCAGACAAAAGGAACAGGCTGTAATCGAATACAGGCCCTGTACTAACTATCAGAACATAGCCATGTGTTGAGTATTTATGGATCAGTGTCTACACTGAAAACCGGCAGCTAATAAGAGTTCAAGGAATGAGCTTGGCCAAAATACATAATGGAAAAGTCCAAACCTTTATATAAACTACCTACCAACACTCTGGTACTCAGTGCAGATTCAACTTGCAATACAGCTTGATACTGATAGGAACTTCCACAGGTTCCGAGTTCGATACTTGAAATGTCTTCCACTTCCGTATTTAGTTAATAATCAATTCTATGCTTTCTCTCTTCTACCAAAATGTTGTAAATGTGCATGGTGTAATGGAAATTATTAAAGGAAATGAACTTGGCAACACGTACCAATCTTGGATGAGGCTGTCTGCATTTCATATAATCCTTTTGGGAGTTTTTTCTTATATAGATCCGTTGCTGTATCAAGGCCAAACAGTCCAGTTTACCCTATTATTTACTCATAGTTTGGGAGGGGAGAAAGAAATGGACTCATACCTTTTTACAAAGGCATTGGCATGAAGTGAAACTCCAACAGCCTGGTCAAGGAAATGAACTTGGTTCTAGAAATGTAAATGAATGCATATATCTGTACACACCACAGAAACACTCTCTCTCAAAATTTATATTCTCCTATAACAAAAACGTAAAAGAAAATCACATGATGTTCCCACCTGACACCTATGCAACTCTATAACTAATCAAAGTGTGGATCTGAGACTAATGTATTTATAAGTAAGTAGAATCTACACTTGAAATTCGTGATACAGCCAGTAATGTTTTAGTAGAAACTTCTCAAACACTATTCTAACTCGGAGATGAATTGTCTCACTAATATCATTTACTTCTAATTGATTTCATTTCTTAAGAAAATCTCCAGACTGAATTTTCTCGTCTGATATCTTGAACTTTTTAAAAACCAGTCAGACATGAATTCTTTGGAAACTGCTTTTCAATGCATTCATTTTTTGTTTTATGATTTCTTTTGAGGGTAACAAGAAAATGTTTGAATCAAAGTTGAGCAATCCACAGTGGCATAACAGATATTATCATAGAAAATGGACTTGGTGAATAAAGTTCAAATTTTAGTGAGACTGTTTAAATTTTACATTGCGCCAATACCCTTGAGAACGGTCTGAATCTAACTATTCTCCCTCCAACGTTGAAGTTCATATAAGGTGATCAAGTATTCAGCTGTGTTGCAAGCTGAGTCCTGTTCTGAGAAATCAGACTTGGTAAGTGGTTTAAATGGCAGATTGGGCTATTCCACTGTGTACCTTGGCCAAATCCATTCCCAGGATTCTCATTGGCTGCTGGTTTTAGTGTGGATACTTTTATCCATATATATGCAACACTTGACTGTGTTCTGGTAGTACAACCCTGTATTCGGTTATAGTCTGTCTTTTTTTTTTGTCTGGTAACTGGACGCTAGTCTCAGACTTTCTGTGAAGGTGAGTATGATGTTGATTTTATACAACTATAGTTAAATCAGTCGGGCTCTTTAACTAGTGTACAGCAAGCAATCTAGGAGAAGCAAAACTCTGAATTCAAATTGTACTTTGCTTAAAAATTGACCTTGTGTCACAGGCTTTTAGTAAATTCATATACTATGGAATTTCCACAGTTCAGCTCATTAGAACTGAATTTTGAAGTAGTTGTAAACAGATTTTCCGATTTTACCCTTTATCTACCACTGTCATCTGCAATAGATGCAATGAAATGGTCGACAAATTAGTATTTATCGTTGATCCTTTACTGCTGAATAGAAATGTATTCATTTAATTCATTCCTCTTTTTTAATTCTAAACCATTTTCTAAGAGCTGTCAATCTTCGGCATTTTTTTTGGTTGGGGTCAAGCATTTTGATTGTTGGGTGGTTTAGGTCATTTTGGTAGATAAAGGGTTAAAAAAAGACCACACAGATAATGCCTTGAGTTGTGTAATGGATAGAGAACTAGGCCAACAAGACCATTGTTAGTGAGTTCAGTTCTCACTGGATATCTTGTACTCCTGGCAATATGCTATACTTAGTTAAGCTTAGTAAATGACCATACAGTATGTACCAGTGTCATTGTGCTCGGAAGAGGATGAAATATTATTTCTGGTGGCAAAGACAACTGATACAAGAAAGGTTTAGCATTTATGGAAAGAGAAACCAACCGTGTTATTTATACATATGTTACAGAGAGAAAGACAAAGCAGAGAGAGAAGGGGGAGGAGAGAGAGGAGAGAAGGTAGAAAGAAGAAACCACTTGTTTTATTTATAAATCTGTAACAAAGAAAAAGAGAAATAAATGTGTGCATGTGCAAGAGAGAGAGAGAAGAAGACAGAGAGAAAGGAAAGAGGAAGAGAGAAGTAGAAAGAGGAGTGAAAAGACACAGAGAGAGAGAGAGAGAGTGTGTGTGCATGTGTGTGAAGAAGAAGAGAGATATTAAAGAGGAAGAGAGAGTGAGAGAGAGATAAGGAAAGAAGGAAGAGGAATGAGAGAGAGAGAAGGAAAGAAGCATGAGAGAGAGAGAGAGAGAAGGAAAGAAGCATGAGAGAGAGAAGGAAAGCAGGAAGCGTAATAAGAGAGAAAGACCTGCTTTAAATTCCTATTTTAATTATTCTTAGTAGTGATTGTCTTCTAATTTTCAATAATCAGTAGGAAATATACCAAATCTTCTAAACAAGAACTTTTATCATTTTCAGAGACAAAAGATGAAAAGAAGGAATGTAAGAAGAAAAAAAAAAGAAAGGGTGATAACGAGTTAAATCAGGATTATTATACTTTTTACATATTGAAGTATTTCGCAATAGCTCTTAAGTAAACATATCAAACATTGTAACAATTGAATTATCATACTGTGATATATCTACAGGTCCTGCTAGTTATATAAAAATTCATAGAAAAATATTTTACTATAGAAATACATTGCAAATGGTTATCAGTGGTCTGGCATTAATTTAAGCCTAACTGACAATAGCGAATGATCATAAGTAAAGAAAAACAAAACAACATTTCCCAGTTATTCATTGTCATGTATAATTTCCTTTTTTGTTTTTTTGTTTGTTGTATTATCTACGTGTGATGGTAAAATTATGTTCTTTGACAAGAATAACGGACAAGACATTGTAGCACATTCGGCACATCAAGTGCTTGCCCAAGAATGTGCTGAAGTGTGTTTCTAGAAGGTCTGACAAGAGAGGTTTCTATATTTACTTAGATTTTTTTAATGTAGCCGTGACAAATGAATGACTGGATGATGATGACAATAAATATCATATCTGTCCAATGAATGGCAGAAAAGACGTACAATTAGGTAATGGATAAAGAAAATAGAATAAAAAAACAGGTAGAAAAAAGATTATTACTGGTCAGATATTAATGCAAATATTACTGAAAAAATAGAGCTTATATATATATATATATATATATATATATATATATATATATATATATATAAAATGTAGTTTGTTATATTTATCAATAAAGAGTGTTTTATATTGGTAATAGACCATATATATCTACATTAAGCATAGACACAGAGTTAATGGCGCTTGGTAACTGTCATTTTATTGCCTCTATGATCATTGAGACAAGCAATTTCCATATGTTTGGTACCCCTGTGTATACTGTTGTGTGAGACAAGATGGGAAGGGTGATCTAGTTTGTGGGGAATTTTGAGAAAAGCTATCGAGATAATCCTGTGTAGTTATTCATGTGGTTATATTGTATTAATTTTCTAATTTGGTAATTATTTTCTAGTATTTTTATTTATCATTATTATCATCATCTTTAATTTCATTCTTATTTATTCATTTTTATTAATTACTTTATATACACAATTATATATATATATATATATATATATATATATATATATGAAAATAACATGCAGCAATACAATCTTGAGAGCTGTTGCAACCAACATCTTGCCAGATGGAAATCATTGGGAATTGTGAAAAGTAATGTTCACCAAAAAGAGAAAGAGCAGATATAGGGGAACTTAATGTGCTGATTTACTCCTGATGGCATGCTAGTTGAAAGTACAATCACACACACACATATATATATATATATATACATATATATATAATGTAAATGCATTATTAATGATTTTATTATAAGAATGTATTGAAAAATATTTTATAACTGAAATACATTGAAAATAAAAAAAAAAAGAAAAAGAGAATATAAGAGAAAGAGATAGGGGGAGGGGGAGTTATAGAATGCAAGGGACAGTGTGTGAGAAGAGAAAAGAGAGAAAAGGAAAATGTAATATAAGAGAAAGAGTGAGTGAGTGAGTGATTAAGTTTGTGTTTCTAAATTGATACAGAGGTATCATGATTTGTCATCTCCTGGTATGTTTATATCCAATAATTACTTTTCTTCAGACTTAAAAAAAAAAAGGAAAACATTATTTACTTATTTCAGGAAACTGAATCTGCTGACTAGTGAATAAAAATTAGTCAGAATTTAGTGTACAAAGAGTGAAGTCAGTACAATGTTCTTAGTCAATATCACATTACATCATAAGAGATGAGGCTACAAGTTCAAATTCCGGAGCTCTGGGGAGTGTGGAGTACCCCTTCATCACCATTAATCCCAAGTCCACCTACCCCATTAGAGTTCCATTTGGGGTTAAATAGAAGAAAGTGAGTTAACAATATTTTTTTTAAATTGAGTTAAAAGAAATTGTTTTCAATACCCATCAAGAATGAATAGAACAAAACATCTTCAGCATAAAATAACCTAACAAGGTTTGACATGCCGTAAAATAACAAAAAGAGAACTGGATAACAATTGGTCAATCAATCAACCAATCAGGATATATAATCAAATTAGCCCTTCCCTCCAAATCACAAAGCAGTGAGGTAGAGGTAGGAGGTGTCTAAGAAATTTTTTATTTATCTTTTTAAAAATTGGCATGAATGGGTGAGGGAGAAGAGAAATCAGAAGCTGGAAGAAATAGGGGTCAAAAAAATTTTAAAAGAAAATGTTAGTGAAACCAGTTGAAATAACATGGTAAAGCATCAGAGATTTTATGATTGATATCCTTGGAGCATGTGATTGATTGAAGCAGAATGAGAAGATAAATGGGGAGATGAAACTGCCAGTTGGTGGGAAAAGGATAAATCTTCAATTTAAACAAAGAGAATGATACAACACTAACCAATTGATCAAATCTATGTATATATTATTATTATTATTATTATTATTTAGATTTGGTGTTTGTCTGTAACCGAAACTACTTCACCGCTTATGCCACAATCAGTTTAGCTCAGTCGATAGTGTTAGCCTAGGAATCACAAGGTTCTGGGTTCCAGGTTTAATTCCAGCCTTTGCCAATTCAGCATATGAGTAGCACAGGGACTGGTGCTAAAATAATCTCCTTAGTATAGAACAAGGGAAAAGGGGAAAGACTTCCTCGATGTCTGACTGATACCGACATTAGGCCACCCTGCCGACTTTACTCTTACTACTGATCAATGAGTATTTAATTTATGATCAAAATCATTAACACATAGAATAAATTTGATTCATTAATGAGGTCACAATGAAAATCTGAGTTTGTTTTGCTCTGAAACAGCTCAATATTATCATTATTATTGTGTGTGTGTGTGTGTGTGTGTGTATCAATTTTATGATTTTTAACTCTTTACTTATCAAATTTTCCCTACTGCAAAAGGTTGAGTGCCAATCTCGGTGTTGGTTCACAGAAAAAACAAAAGATGGCTGGGGTGTTCACATAGTGATTTTCTAATATAAATAAGTGACATATGAGAGCAGCTGCCAACAACTATGGTAGGATTACAGTGATATGAGAACCGCTGTGAGCAGTTTAAATTAGACTAAGAGTTAAAAGTTAAATAATTGAAATATTATTTGCCCAGGAAGGCAAGACTTCCCCACTTGAAAAACTGGCAGAACATTATACATGGAAACACGAATGCATATATTGCCTAAGGCATAATGACATGAGTTTAAAATCCGGTGGAAGCAATTTGTGTCCACTTCTTGCTAAAGCCCTTGGGAAAGACATAAATCATCCCCTCACAATGGATTGTGTCAGTATTCCCTGCTGTTGGTACCATGTAAGACAGTATAACCTGTCACATTTTACATAGAGTATCTTATTGTATGTGAGAGAATAAGCAAGAGATAGGGAAAGAAACTTTGAGATGGATTTGGTTTCTTAGATGGATTTTATGGCATGTCAATACTTGTTGGGTTATTTTATGCTGAAGATATTTTGTTTTATTCATTCTTCATGGGTACTTAATTAAAAAAAAAAAACAAACTATTTTGTTTTTACACGCATTTTTTTTTTCTATTTAACCCATGAGACTTTAATATGTACTGACACTCCCGGTCAGAGTCATAAGTATAAGTCACTTGTATAATACAAATTGATGAAAAATAATTTTGCTTCAGAAATACAGAGAAACTAATTTCACTACTGAAGTACATTTTATGTTATTTTACTATAGAAATACATTATGATTCATTTTAGTATATTCTCTTTTCCTCTTCTCTCTATCCTTCTCTCACTGTCCCTTATATTCTCTCTCTCTCTCATATTTTCTTTTCCTATTGTCTCTATCTTCTTCCTTCTCACATTGTCCCTTACATTCTATCACTCTCTCTCTTTCTCATATTGTCTTTTCATTTTCTCTCTATCTTTTTCCTTTACACTGTCTCTTATTTTCTATAATTCACTCTCTCTTTCCCATCTTTTCTTACCTTTTGTTATTGCAAATAAATAGTTTCCTGGATAATAGTTAAATTTTGCTCTAAATTAAGCCGAATGAAACCTCTTTCAGAATTAGCAAATTAAACCATTCTCTTATATTTTCTTACCCTCTTAATCTCTCTTACACTTTCTGTCTGTCTCACTTAACCACTATCTTTCAATTCCCCACCCCATTGTAATTTCCCTTTCCTTCTCTTACTTTATCTCTCTTTTATACCCACTCTACCTATTCTCTTAGCTTTCCAGTTTTACCCTCTCCATTCTTTTCTTTCTCTTTTATATTACCCTTCTTCTGTCAGTTTCTGCAACCATATTCTCTCTCTTTCTGTCTGTCTCACTCTCTCTCTCTCTCTTTCTCTCTCTCTCTCTCTCTGTTGTCTCACTCTCTCTCTCTCTCTCTCTCTCTTCTCTCTCTCTCTCTCTCTCTCTCTTCTCTCTCTCTTTCTCTCTCTCTCTCTCTCTCTCTCTCTCTCTGTCTCACTCTCTCTCTCTATCTGTCTCACTCTCTCTCTCTCTTTCTCTCTCTGTCTCACTCTCTCTCTCTCTCTCTCTCTCTCTCTGTCTGTCTCACTCTCTCTCTCTCTCTCTCTCTCTCTCTCTCTCTGTCTGTCTCACTCTCTCTCTCTTTCTCTCTCTCTCTCTCTCTCTCTGTCTCTGTCTTCTGTCTCTCTCTCTTGCTTTACTCCTTTCTTCTCCTCCTGTAGAGTTTTAATTCTCTAATGCTTACTTCCCATAAATCCGCATCATTCACGAGTAGCTCATAGCATCAAAGTGACCAACTACCACTCAACAACTCATCTCCCCCAACTCCGCTCACTTTGGCTTAAATGAATGAACGCTGGGCTTTCTTCCCATCTATCTTTCTCTCTGTGGGGCAATCACTTCCAATCGTCAGGTATACATAATTTCAAGTCTCTATCCTGACAGTCCCTCTATCACCTCAATCACTTTCCCTAGGAGAGAAGGAAATTGGAAAAGAGCCCAGTTGGTGGCAACATGTCTGCTTATGATATTGATCCTCACTAAGTGCTCCACATTTTTAGCTTTGTGCTCTGGTAAAGTAAGTTTGGTTTGGTTTATTTAACAGCATATCAACTCCTTATGGGCTATTTAATGCCAAACTTTGATTCCTTTGTAAATATTTTCAATGTTCTATTGCATTTTTCTTTACATAGCATTTTTTTTAAAATATTACCTTGCAAGACTTTCACCTTCTACATAAATTAGGACTTAAGTTCTAAGGAAAGGCATGAGTCTATTTGTCCCTGCATTTTATGTATATACAAGTTCAAAGTAGCATAATGTTTATCATAGAAAATCAAATTAGAAAAAGAATTCCAAAAACAAATTAGACTGGTTTTATTCTATAAGCCTTGAGGAAAAACATAAACAGGTCTCTCTCTCTCTCTCTCTCTCTATATATATATATATATATTTACTAACCCTTCTGCATGAGCAGGATGTGGCACAAGGTCAAATTCTTAAGTGGTGTTTAACAGGTTTGGATTCAGAGTTTTCCTTCTCCTGGACTGGTTACTTAGCCAAGGTTAAAGGGGCCAGTCTGACCAACAATTTGTACATAGATGGAGAGAGTGTAGTTAGATTCATACCTTTCCTAAGGGTATTAGCGCTATGTGAAATGCAAACAGCCTCATCAAGGATTTGAACTCGAGTCAACAAGTCCATTCCCTATGACTCTAACCATTGGATCATTGAGAGGAGGGACAGTATGCACCAAAAAATAAAGAATAGAAGACAGAAAGAGAATGATAAAGTGGATGAGAGAAAATAAGCTTAGATAAAAGCTCAGTTGTCTTTGGGTGATGGGAATAGTTTAATTCAGAGCTGCTAGTTGACTGTCACTTTAAAGGTCTGAGACTAGCAGACATCTTCAGCACTGCCTTAAAGGGATAATGCCAAAATAAAAGGAATGCTGGCTTTAGTGGAATATTGGCAAATCACAATCAGTTATTCATTAACCAATGCTCAGGTACTTAACGCAAAGTGTGCACAGCGGATAACGAAAGGGGATCAAGTAAGTGAGCTTTTATATTAAGGGAATCCAGGGCCGAGATATGAGCGTATTAAGAGGAATTTTAGCATTAACAGGAGGTAACTGATGAAAGAATTGCAGAAGGAATTACTTTATTATCTTTAACTGCATTTCAAAGTGGTGCCATTGCTACTATATCTGATTTTAATTTGTCACAGAAAACTGCACTCAGTGTTTCTATATTTCTCTTTAGTTGGCGGTTTCTGTTGCCTTTAGTTAAGGATTGGTTAAAATCATAATAGGAATCTCTTGCTGGCTTAGAACCATTATTTCAACTTGATGCTACCTTACACTAAAAGGAGTCTAAGTGTATATATTTACCCCCCCCACACACACACATGCAGGATATGACATAAGGTCAATTTCTTAAGCGGAGTTTAACAGGTTTGAATTCTCCTAGACTTGTTACCTAGCCAAGTTTTAAAAGCCCAGTCTGCCCTACTATTTACTTATAGCTTGAGAAGTGTAGTTGGATGCATACTTTTCACAATATTATTAGCGCTATGTGAAATGCTAATAGCCTTGTCCAGGAATTGAACTCAGGTCGATGTGTCCATTTCCTAAGACTAACTATTATACCACTCACCTCCACAGGAGTTTAAGTATAAGAGTATATACACTTTTTAGTAAAAAATAATTGGGAATTAATTTTGTCGACTTCTCAAACAATATAGAAAACTATAAAAGGAAATGGTCCTTGGAGACCTTTTGAACTCCACTAACTTTTAACACCCGTCACAGCAGGGCTTAGGATACAATGTCTGTATCCCTGCAGATGTGCTGCTTGCCACACTCCAATAAAAAACAAAATGGGGGTGTTCTGGGTTTGGCATTAAAACATGATGGTGAGGCACTCATTCTGGAAATATGGGGAGTGTAGGGTATGCCTTCATTGCTAGTACTCCCAGGTTCACTGACTGAGTAGTTGTACTGATGAGGGTGTCATCTATGTGTAAAATAAACCCATTTAAAAATTATTAGTATTCAATTAGACTATGTGCAAAATAACTATTTTCTATATTTGTTAATTTCATTAATTTGTTCTGATACTTTTGGTGAGAGTATCACCCAAACTTCCTGGACAATTTTGACAACAGTGAATTTTCCACTGCTTTCTACAAGATTTTAAATGAAGGCAGGGGTCAAAAACTACCATCAACCTTCTAAACCATTAAATGCAGCCAGAACTTGAGCTAGGAAGTGCAGGGACACAATTAGAAAACTGTTAGGGGGTCCTTCTACCCTAGAAAATAATTTCAAAGTCAATGGGTTTTGTAATGTTATTTTCTGTAGTTATCATCACCAAATTATTTAGTCTCATTTGACCCTAGATATATTTTAATAAAAGGGCTGGTTTAGCGCAGTCGGTAGAGTGTTCGGCTAGAAACCACAAGGTTCCTATTTCGATACTGGCCCTCGCCAACTCAGCGTATGAGTAGCACAGGGATCTGTGCGGTAAAGTAAGGAGCTGATGGTAGGTGTGGCGCTCCACCTCAGATGCAAAAAATTCTCCTTGGTCTAGCACTAGTGAAAAGGGGATAGACTCCCTCGCTGATTGGCTGATACCGACTTTAAGCCGCCCTGACAACTTTACTTATATTTTAATCAGTTTTAGTTTTGAAAAAACTTTTCACATGTGGGCAGTGATCAATTTAGACAAATGAGCTTGGAACCAGTCCTGAGCTTGAGTACAGCCTTCTCCAAGTAATAATCACCATAATAAAAAACATTATCTATATTGCTAATATCTTTTTATATAAAAAAGGGTGTATAAAATATCAGATACATTTTTGAAAAAAAAAAACTTTAACAAAAAAAATAAAACAAGCTTAACAAATTGTTAACCAAAAGATATTAAGTACATAGGCCTTTAACCAGTAACTGTCACTGATGCTAAAATGTCCTCAAAGAATTCTGTTCTAATCTAAAATCCAAAGGAAAAGAGACAAAGTATTGGAACTAAAGGGAGGAAAGGAACTGAAGATGTTGGAGGAGATGATTCTTTGACCAATTGAAATATTGGAGCAAGGCCAATCGTTCAATTAGCCTTCTTTAACAGACCATCCCCAAGTTTTGGCAATGGGCCAAACTGGTTTTGTCCCATGCTCATTCTTCGGTGCAGGTAAATGAACAGTTGGAGAAGCAGTTGAGCAAACTCTAAAGGATATTGAAACATCTGAAGAATTTGGTAAATTCTTTTAAATGTTATGATATTTACTCTTTTGCTCACCTTCTGGAGGTTTGTATAGTTACAAGTTGTCTGTTGTGTATTTTAGAAATGTTAACTTCAGGTCACTAGCTGTAAAGGTTGCCGTTTCCATACAGAATGTGATTATGTGAAATACAACAGTCAGCGTATTCTTAGTCCCACCAATAGGCTGATAAATAATAGGATGAAACTAAACTAGTAATACAATATTAACAACTGGCGGGAACTGTGGATATACCTCAGTATGATGATAATTTAATTATTACAACATTTGATATTTTTACTTAAGAGCTATTGCTTTTTTCAATATGTACAAAGTTTGCTCAGTCGGTAGAGCGTCCAACTAGGAACCACAAGGTTGCTGGTTCAATACCGGTCCCCACCGCCAACACAGTGCATGAGTAGCACAGGGATCTGTGTGGTAAAGTAAGGAGCTGATGGTAGGGGTGGCACTCCACCTCAGATGCAAAAACAATCTCCTTGGTCTAGCACTAGTGAAAAGGGGATAGACTCCCTAACTGTCTAGCTGATACTGACTTAAGGCCATCCAACGATTACTTTAAGACTTATAATAATCTTGATGTAAATCTCTTGCACTCTTTTTTTTCTTTTCATCTTTTCATTATGTGCGATTGAAACAAATTAGCATCATCATTTCTGCACACTCACCTCCTCCCTCTATCTTTCTCTTCTACTCTCTTTCTTACATTTTTTTCTGTGTAGCATGTCCTTTTTCTTCCCTTTCTTTATAATAAAAACGGGATAGTCCATTATTTAGCTTAGGTAATGCCACTCATTTAGACATCTTATTTTTAACTAGAGAGTGTTGCAAGATGATTACAGTTGTACTTTTGAGGAATATGAGTATTAATATAGAGATTAAGAGTAAATCAACCCAGAGAATTGTCATAAAAAGCAACAATTATGAGATGGAATGAAAATAGTAATGAAATAATAAGTCTATTTATTTTTAAGTCAAAGAAAAGTGCTGTGTAATTGTATATGAGGAATTCAAGGTTTATCTTCTGGTTTGATATTTAGGAACTGCTATCTACCTTGAATGATTTTCATTTATCAAATGGGGCCTTAGGCTTAACTGACCTTAATTAAAGGTTCTACCCCTGGAGAAGAGAAAATGCAGCCTTAAGGCCATATATGACCTTATAAACCATCAAGTTCAGTTTTCCATTACTTTGTCAAGAGACTAATTATCTCATAGTTAGAAAACAAATGTTTTAGGAGTTGTAGCAATTAAAATTCAGTTAATATTTGATTAGACATTTTTTTTCGATATTTGTTAATTCCATTAATTTGGTCTGAAATCATTCTTTGGCTTAGAGTATCATCAATACAGTGAATTTTCCACTGCTTTCTGAAAGATTTTAAATTGAGTTCTTTTTTCTTTAAGGCAAGAAATACATACAGCATTGCCAAATTATCTAGTCACTTTTGTGAAATTGTTGACCATATGTTTGAATCAGTTTTAGTTTTGAAAACTTTTTTCACATGTGTGTGGGGTCCAATTTAAACAAATCTGTCTAATTTCCTTTCCTCTTGTCAAAAACTTTATATTTATTCTATGCCTAATCTTGAAGATAAGTTTAAACTGAAACTCATGGCAACTAGAGAACAGTCTAAACCAGAGTTTTTCAACCTTTTTCATCTCACAGCACAGTGAGCTGGGCAATAAATTGATCGAGGTACACCATCAGTATATAAACATATAATTATTCTATTTAAATTTTAAAAGAAAAGGAATAGTGAAAATATGCTACAAGTGTAAAAGAAAACAACGTAATTTTATTTCTAAAGGTAAATTTTTAACCATAGCAAACACAAACTTAGATAAAAACATTAGAAACTTCATTAACGCATCAATGAGAAATCTGCGCTTGGTGTTATTTCATTATTTTACTCATCCAAGGTCGTATGGTTGATAAATAATATTAAATTAAAACAAAAAATATCAAAGTAATAGAATAAAAATAAAAGAGCATGATCAACCATCCTCAACACTCATGGTACACCCATGGAAGCTTCATGGCACACCCATGGAAGCTTCACGGTACACTAGTGTGCCATGGCACACCCATGGAAGCTTCACGGTACACTAGTGTGCCATGGCACACCCATGGAAGCTTCATGTACACTTGGAAGCTTCACACACTGTGTGTGCCATGGCTCAATCGTTGAAAAACTCTGGTCTAAACCAACCAAGTGCTAAGGAATTGCTGAAGACTTTAAGACAAAACCATTAATGTCTTCAGAATCTGTTTCTGGTAAACAAATTATTTGACAAACAAGTCTGTTATCTTCATCATTATTATTTTTATTTTGAAATATTCTTTTTGCCTCTTGTTTGCTCTCATCATTTTCTCTTTTATCTGACAGACATATCAAACATTTCTCTTTTTTAGCAAAGTGCACCTAACAAAAACATTGACGGAAAAGGAAGACAGATTTTTCACTTTGTTTTCAATCAGAATATAAAAAAAAAATTCACCAAATAAAAACGAAAACTTTGTTTTAATTTTTAAAAAGATTGAACCAACATTCAAACAATTTTCCTAAAATAACATCTTACGTTTTAGTGCAGGTGTGTGTGTGTGTGTGGGGGGCATTTTTAGGTTTATAAGTCATATTTATTTATTTTCTACTTATAAGGTCACTCTCAAATATCTAATATGCTTATTACAACATCTAAAGGTTTAACTTTGAATTAATAACTTAATCTAAATTTAATTAATTTATACTATTTGAAAAAAAATTGTTTTTTTTTGTAAGAAATCCTTGGGATGTCAGGTTCTAAAGGTGTGCAATTGATCTTTCTACAAAGGTGAAGAAAGCTGCACATGGCTGCACTAAGGGTGGGTTTTAAGTCAATTATACAGATTGGTTTAAATTGGGCCCCCGCACATATTTGAAAAAAGTTTTCAAAACTAAAACTGATTAGAACATATGGTCAACAGTTTCCCAAGAGTGACTAAATAATTTGGTGATACTATCTATAGAAAATGGCATTGAAAAACCCCCTGACTTTGAAACGATTTTCTAGGATAGAGGAATCCACTAACAATTTTCAAATTTAGCCCCATACTTCCTAGCACCAGCCCTGGCTGCCTGTGATGGTTTAGAAGGTGGCATGTAGTTCTTGAAATAACCTTAGAAGGGTTGACATGCCATTAAAATCAATCAATCAAATAAATAAGAGATATCATAATCTAGATTCTTGAACTGTAAACTGTGTTTTTACAGAGGAACAAAAAACATAATGGAAAATACCAAAAGATTACCAGATGTAATGCACTGAAGAATATTCAGTCTGAAACATTTGGATGAAAATAACAAAAAAAAAACAAAAACAAGTTCAACAATTTTTTAAATAAGGATCATGAAGAATATATAGCACTGAGTAATTACCAGCAAAAATCACATGTCTAAGAATCCTCCAATAAATTCTGAGTATTAACAGCAGAAATAAATATTAACAATTAATACTGGTATTGGCAGTAGAGAGTGAGAGCCCCTAAGCAAGTCACATGAATATTCTTCTGCCTAGTGTATCCAATAACTATTTTTTTTTCTCTTATAAGGGCTTTTAGTTTTTTCATAGCACATTTTCTTCTTGACCATAACTCCCACTAACTTTGTTAATATCACTTCACTTTTCCGCAATCAGAGTAAACACCTCTCTCCCTTCTCTGCAATACGCAAATCTTCATTCATTTTCTTTACCCTTCTTAATTATATCAACTTGCATTGCTTCTTTTCACCCTCCAGTGAAAGAACCAGAGAAATTACTGCAAACTTGTTAATATGATAAAATAATACAATGTAAAAAAAATAATGAAACAAAAAAAAAGAAATTAATTATCAATGCAGTAGGAAGAAGGGAAATAAAACAAAAATCATTGAAAATAATTAAATAAAGAATATAATTACCAGTTGCTGTGGTAATATCTTCCATCAAATTTGAATTATAATAAATTGTAAAAAAAAAAAAAAAAAAAAAAAAAAAAAAGAAAAATGGGATTGTTTTTGGAATTACTATTACAACATTTTGACAGGCCTTAAGGCACTTGGATATGAAAAAAATAAAAAGTGCAGAACATTTGCCACAGGGAAAAACGACCCCAAAATACACATGAGTAAATTACGTGTGTGCATATGTATTGAATTTTGTGTACGGTATCAATAGGAATATTTTTGTATGAAAATTTGTTTTCAGGTTTTTGGAAATTACCAACAGAGAGAAATATCAATAGGATTATAGAGGCATAGCAATAAGTTCAATCTGAAATGTTCAGTGTATAGTGTCCAATCTGAAATGTTCAGTGTATAGTGTCCAATCTGAAATGTTCAGTGTATAGTGTCCAATCTGAAATGTTCAGTGTATAGTGTCCAATCTGAAATGTTCACTGTATCGTGTCCAATCTGAAATGTTCACTGTATCGTGTCCAATCTGAAATGTTCACTGTATAGTGTCCAATCTAACTGATTAATATTAATCACTGAATTAAGTGCATTTAAACAAGTCTTTAGAAAATATTATCTAAACAGCAAGGAAACCAAATGTTATGTTTGTCATTGAAAAGAGCCTATCCATTCTAACAGAATGAAAGTAAGGTCACTTTTTGATATCTATTTATTTTGGTTGATATATTAAATCAATGTATTATATATATATATATATATATATATATATATATATATATATATATATGGGAACTACACAAGAATGCTTTTAAAACTAATTCAGAATCCGGAAAATGAGCTTGGCCAAAGTACATAGTGAAACAACCCAAATCTGTATATAAATCATCTACCAACACACTGATGCAGGTTCAAAATATATATATATATTTTAATACTCTTGTACCTTAATCTTCTGACTGCTTTCCTCTTGCAACATCCTCTGGTTAAAAATGAAACCTTCCAAATCATTGAAGATAAAATACAAAAATGTAAATCCTGATTATTTGATATTGCTTATCCACAGAATTATTTCTTATGAGTGTGTGTGTGTGTGTGTGCACTGGATAACAGTGAAAAAGAGGGAGACATGGACTTCTATACACACTTACGTATGACATTATAAGAAAAAGGAAGCGAGAAATACCTTTTTATCTTGGAAAAAAACCATTAAGGAAACATTGTGTACGTACCTGAAATAAATGAAGAAAGAATACTTTAATAAAAGCTGACATATTAAGTTTAATTGGCTTTTCAAATGTATGACAAAAATATCTTTATACTAATACGTGTTCCTTAATTATACAACCATTATCATGTTGCATCACACTTGGTTAAAAATGAGACCATGCAAATCAACCAAGATGAAATGCACAAATGTAAATCCTGATTATCTGGTGTTGCTTATCAACTCAATGCTTATTTCTCAGGAGTGTTGTCACCTCAGCTAAATAATGGACCTTTGTTTTTATTATAAAGAAAAAAGGGAAGAAAAAGGACATGATACACAGAAAAAATATAATAAGAAAGAAAGAGAGTAGGAGAAAGATAGATGGAGGGGGAAATAACACTAACTTGTTTCAATCAAACATAATGAAAAGAAGGAAAGAAAGAAAAAAAGTAAGAGATTAAGATTATTACACTTTTTACATATTGATTATTTGCAATAGCTCTTAATTAAACATATCAAATGTTGTAATAATTAAATTATCATACTATTGCAAATCCAAAGGTCCTGAGAGTATATATATATATATATATATATATATATATATATATATATGCTCCCATAAATTTGGTATGAGCTCTCTAATTGGTAATTTAAAATTAACTCTCATTACTAAGCATATAAGCAATGATTGTTTTCCCGGAAATTTGATCTCACTGTGACCTTAAAATACATAAACAAACCTATGTACTTAATAGTTTAAAAACACCAGTCCCCGCTACAGCTGTCAGTGGATGAGGGCTGCCAAACGGTCAGTCTGAGTTCGACCCTAGCCAAAGATAGTTGTGTCTAGCCACACTGAAGAGGTGTAAAATGCCGAAACACATCTGTGGTTGACTTATTAATTATATATATATATATATATATATATATATATATATATATATATATATGTGTGTGTGTGTGTGTGTGTGTGTGTATGTGTGTGTATGTATATATGTATGTATTTACATAAAGCAGGAAGAGAAAATGATAGATATTCAATTTATATATTGTAGATTTGAGACAAATTTATCAACTGTTAAGATATTGGAAGATAGCAGAGTACCAGGATTTCTCGGCTGGAACTAAAGTTACTGGCAATAGAAACAAACAATCCATATCTTAGCCATCACACATGTAAAGACATACATATATATATATATATATATATATATATATAGGGAGAGAGAGAGAGAGAAAACATAAATAAATATTTATTCACAAATATAAATAAATATGTCAGGATCTGACATTTAACGAGAGACGAAATAGAAAAGATTAGTGGAAAACATTTCATGAATTAGATTTACATTAAGTAAACTAGACATACAGACTCTTTCATGAGATTGTATCTCCGCACCACCAGACCTCAGTTTCTTAATTCATCCACTCACCTCAGCTGCCAAAATGTCCACTAAGACTGAATTTCTTATAAATTATGTACAGATCAACCAACAACAACAACTCAGAAGGACAAATATTTTTGTACAAGAAATTCTTGTTATTGAATCCACTGAACACCTTCGACTTTATGGGTGGGTTTGGTTTGGTTTGTTTTACGGCATATCAATCTCAGTTGGTTATTTAATGCCAATAAAGTTTTGAAATAAAGTCATTCTTAATGGATACTTAATTTTTTTTATAAATACATTTTTCTATTTAACCCATAGATGGGACCCTAACAGGTACTACCACTTCAGGTCAGATTGGACCAGCGGGCAATGGTGATGAAGTAGTGCTCCACATTCCTTAAACCTCCAAAACTGTAACCTCCCCATCAGATAGAGTTTTAACGTTATTCCCAGGACATGCCCTCAGCCACCTTCTAGCACCAATATGATAAAAAGGGTTGGGGTTGCCATAAGAGCAACAGTGTTAGGCAATCATATAGGTGCTAGGGCTTGACGTGACCAGCCGATTGATTGGAGGAGCCTCTCAGACCACCCATCTAGCCCAAGGTAGGGCCAAAGTGGAGTGTTGCAAGTCATGGACTGCTCAACCACCTGGGTTCTATCCTTAAGCATCATGGGTCACCATCCATTGGGGGGAGTCTTACCCCTGCAGAGGTGCAGTCGGTGCATTCTAATGCTTCAGCCGACAGGGTGGTATGGCTAGACTGCACATTTACTTGAAATATATATATAATATATTGATATATCCGGGTAAGGGATATATTTGTAGAAGTAGTCTGGTGGTACCTTCGCAGATAAATATGAAGCTGGTACATTGCAGTAGTAGTAATAGTAGGTGTCAGAGTAGTAGACATTTGTACCACTACAGTGTTAAGTATTTATGGTGGACACTAACCAATCAGATTACTGTGAAGGGGGTACCTCGGCATATGCATATTCATTACATCATATATATATATTATAAACAATTTGGGCCAAGTGATGGCTCAGAATGTATAAGGGATTTTTTTAAGTGTTTAATGCTCATATATATATATATATATATATATATATATATATATATATATATATATTTGTTCATTTACAAACCTGAAATAATGTACACCGAGCTCTCACTACAAAAGAACTCCACATGGGATGATCTTCAACACCAAGAATATAGATATATATTTGTGTGTAAAGAGTATAAAAGGAAAAGTGAATAACTAATTCAATTAATATTTTGTCTTTGTTATTCAAAGACATTCTTTGAACAAATAAAGATTAAAATATTAATTGAATAGAAGGAAAACAGAATTCAAACCAGCTGTACTTCAGTGAAAAACTGACCTTATGTTGTATCCTGTCTGTGGTAGAGGGTGAATACATACAAAAGATAAAGCACAATAACACTGTTGAATAGAGCAAGTTTTCAGCTACTAAACACTATTTTTTTAACCTAATCACTATGAGTGTGGCATGCAGGCTTTTGTCATATCTATGTGTAAAAAAACCTAATCACTATGTTCATATCTATGTGTAAAATAATAGAGTTTTGTAAATGAAAAGTTGTTCTCTGTAATGGTGTTATTATGTTCCCTGTATCTGTTGTTGGTTGGATTTTATGGCATGCCAAGTCATGTTGGGTTATTTTATGCCAAAAATATTTTGTTTTATTCATTCTTGATGGTATTCAAATTTTTTTTCAAACAATTTTTTTTTAATTCACTTTTTCTATTTAAACACATAGATTTAACAGGTGCTACAACTCGAGTTTAGCATAGAACTGGGAATAATGGGGATGAAGGAGTTCTCCACACTCCCCAGAGCTCCAGAATTGGAACTTCACCACTAGATGTAGTTTAATATATCTGTTGTGGCATCCATGGAAATGAATTAATGGTGTTACTTTCAGAGCATCTTTCTTAGTATCCAAAAACTGACCATCTATGATAGATGCTTTTTATGCTTGATGAAATGACAGCAAGAGATTATCGGAAGAAGGAATGTTACATAAGTCACGGAAATGATGTTGTAGTGTGATCATCTGAAAGTCAGAAAAGGAACTGAATCAATCTTTTTTTTTTTCCCAAAAAAGCTTTTATTACTTGTGCTTTCTTATCTCTCAAATCCATGCAGATGACAGTTTTTTAGTCCAAGAAATCTTACTACAACTACTTTGCAGGTGTTTTTTGATGACACTTGCTTTTTTTTCCTACTGTAAGAAGTCAAAGATATCTGACTACAATTGTGTACTAAATAATAGGGTAGACCGGGCTCTTTAACCTTGGTTAAGCTCAGTCAGTAGAGCACTTGCCTAGGAATTGCAAGGTTCCTGGTTTAATACTGGCCCTTGACAACTCAGCGTATGAGTAGCACAGGGATCTGTGCGGTAAAGTGAAAAGCTGATGGTAGATGTGGCGCTCCACCTCAGACAAAAAACAATAATGGCGATAAAGGGATACTCTACATTCCCCAGAATTCCAGAATTAAAATTTCATCACTATATGCAGTTTAACACCATAGCCAAGACAATAGGCAACCAGTATAGAAGGAAAACTCTGAATTCTAACTTGTTAAACTCCACTTAAAAAATTGACCTTGTGTCAAATCCTACTTGTGTGAAGGTGTTCATAAAATGTACAACTGTGTTAAAAATGCATCTCTTTTCACCCACTTCCATTCAGTGTTTGCTATCACCTGCAGGCTTCAACTCTGGACTTTTTGACTATTATACAGACTCTCCAGCTGATCCAAGTGTGTCTTCATATATATCATCATCAGATCATGCTAACAACACAGACTTCCATAACTTTCTCTCACCATCTATCCTTATTGGTCATTGTTCTAGGCAGGTGTTCTACACAGCATCAAGTATCCATACAGAGTTGATCGATGTATGCTTTTGCTGGTTGGCCCACACTGGTGGGTCCATGTTTAGGTGTCCACAGGAGAATGTGACTTACATTGCAATGAGAGTACAGCATGTCTTGTTCAAACAAAAAAATAATGAAAGATAAGCACACACACACATTATATATATATATATATAATATATATATATATAGTATACTTCTAAGTATTCCAATCTAATACTAATAATTTATGCACAATTATATAGTTTCAAGGAACTATTCCTATTTAATAATGATAATATTTTTTTGTTTGCTAATAGGTAAATGGTTTCAAGCATTTCTAATACAAATAATTTTCAGACAAATTTATTTGACAATAGGTAGGTCAGTTGGTTTGGTTTTATGGCATGTCAACCCCTGTTGAGTTATTTTATGCTGATGACATTTTGTTTTATTCATTCTTGATGAGCACTCAATTTTTGTTTTTTAAACTCATCTTTTAAACTAATGTTGTTCTCTTTAACCCATAGAGAACCATAGGTGGAACCCTAACAGGTACTACCACTCTGGATCATAGATCTCCAGAACCGGAACTTCACTACCAGATTCAGTTTAGTGTCAAGACACTCCTTTTTATGAGAAAGCCTTGCTCCTAATCAACAGGGCTGTTATAAGTATTTTTTAATCAAAATACAGCTTTATAAATTAAAGTAGAAGAAAGTGTTAGAATGTGACATTAACTGTGTTAAAAATAAACCTTTCCCTCATTCAAATATGACAATAACTACTTGGGAATAACTTGAATAATCTTCAGCTTGACTTTTACTCTCAGGTCAGAATGCTTAAGAGAATTATCATGTACAAGACTGACCACACCAGGGCATAGAATGTGAAAGATTGGTCCAAGAATCAAGATTCCTACCCTTGAGTAAAACCAGTGTTTTCACAAGGGAAGGATACCCTCTACCCAAAAAGCTGTCATCTTTTCAACTATGTCTCTGATAGCAAGCAGCTGTTTCCACTAAAGCTGTGAGTAGAGGCCAAAAATGCTTTTACTCTCTGACCCCTGGACTTACACTTTCCCCAGGGTCAGCTTGAGAATGCCAGCTAAGAGATAAACAAAATTTTAAGAATGACAGCTGAAATTTTGTGGTGTCTTGAGATTGGCTTTTACTTTCTATAAAATGGTGGTATAGAAAATACACCTGCCCACAAATATATATATATATGTGTGTGTGTGTGTGTGGTATGTTTGTATGAGTGCCAAAATACACCTGCATATATACATATATAAACATATACAGTATGTCCCTCTCTCTCTCTCTCTCATATATATATACATGTATGTATGTGTGGCATATTAAAATTCATTTCATTCATTTTATTGCTTATCTGATGATTGGATACATTAAATGCAAGTTACAGGTGAAAATATTTAATATTTCAAATTGAATATTAATTTTATATATATATATATATATATATATATATATATATATATATATTATATATTCATTAGTAATCTTACAATAATTTATATTATAGCATGACTGTTAGGAATAGATTGAAAAAATATTTTGTATTTATATTCTAATAAAAGCAATTAATACAGCACACACACACACACACACACACACACACACACACACACACACACATATATATATATATATGTGTGTGTGTGTGTGTGTGTGTGTGTGTGTGTCCACAAGAATGTCTATATTGTTTTTTAAAAGGAGTTATGATAATAAATTTGAAATGAATTTAGGACCTCAGACACAAAAACAATGTTTCTGGTCTAGTGCTAGTGAAAAGGGGGATGACTCACTTCCTGTCTGGCTGATACCGACAGTAGACCACTCTGCTGACATAATAAAAATGTATTATAATAAAGTTTTAAAAACACTCATTGATGCATATGTTATTGTAAGATTTTTATAAACACACACACAGATAGGTAGGTAGGTAAATTAAGAAAGAGCCCATCACAGGAAGTCTATATATACCACTTGGTAAATTGTTTACCATTATAAAGAGAATATTCGATATCTACACTGATATCTATACTGCACAGATGTAAATATAAAAACATACACATACATACAGACACTAAATACATTAAATATACTTGCAAGAATATGCACCCTCCAGGCATAAGTATTTAAGTTTTAATGTAATGAAATATACTAAATTAGAAAGACTAAAGAAATTAAATAAGAACGCATACAAAAAGATTTCACTTATTTTAATTATATTTTAGTTGATTTTTATATAAAATCATTCATAGGATTGATTTGAATACATTGGATAATAAAATAATAATATTAGAGATCAACAACACCAAGTAATTATTTATTAAACCCAATTTTGTTATAGCCATTATGCAAATTAACCATACCCTATATCATGTAAACCTTTATTTCTTAGTGATATATAAGACACATTGCAAGATTTTAAACACACTAATAATATGGGCTGTTTTGAGGCAAATCTAACATAGATTTTCATAGAGATGTCATTAATAAATAAAATCTATTTTATGTATTAATTAATGATGTTGATTATAAATTAGATACTCATTGATAAACTTACATAATTCCAGAGGGATATTGTGACGTAAGCAGTGATGAAGTTTTGGTTTATTGGCATCCTTCTGTTTTCTAAAGACGATGGCATAGTGTCCATTTAAAAAAAATGTTTCTTTTAAATCTGAAACTGCGTGAGTGGCTGATCAGACCCATTTTTGAATGGCAATCTCTGGTGCAGTGCCTGCAAACAAACAATGATGCTTGCTGGAGGTTGCTGTTGTCTCTCCTTCCTTTTAGCTCTCTTTTCCGTGGTGGCTACTTTCCTCTCCTTTTCATTCCTTGAATGACGAGGAGTGCCAGGTTAGTTACAGCCAGACAAACACTGAATCTCCATTATTATCAGATACATCCTCTTCACAGTTGAAATACACACCTACATTTCTTGGTTTAGCTTGAGATTGCAGTTTAATCCTGTGACTGCATTGATGAACACGCTGATTGTGATATTGGTTGAGAAGCTATAATGAACTTGTTTAAGCAGGAATCCATGCAGAAACACTCATAATACTATTGTTTTAAGCAAGGAAATTATAACCGTACCCTCATTCTTCTCCTCCTCGCTATACCCTATTATCATTTCTGAATGTCTTTTAGAAAACTGCACAGTTGGCTGCACCATTAGTTAATAGGAAAAAAACCAAAGAAGTGGGTAATCCTGAAGAATTAGACAAAGAATTGCAAAAACCAAATTAGCCAGAAAAAAACAAAAAAACTATTTAAAGAACAGTCAAGATAAAAGTGAACATTTCTTTAAGGTAATCTTGCAAAAATTACGAATTCTAAGAAGTTGGTTTTGATAGTTCATTCATGAAAGTCTGGATTAAAAAAAATAAATAGAATGTACTAAATGAACCTGTATAACATGGCTTGAAACTAGCAGACATATTCATATGAAGTACTAAGCGGTTATATGTTCATGTTAGTACTAGTGTATAGTTACATAACTTGGTTAGTTTGGTTTAGTTGGTTAGATTTTATGGGATGTCAACCCCTGTTGGGTTATTTTATGTCGAAAACTTTGTTTTATTCATTCCTGATGGATATTCAAATTAGCAGATTTAAATACCAGATTACAGCATTTGTTTTGGACATTTCAGGATGCATAATAAAAAAAAGGGATAAAATTATATGTAAAATATAAATTACCCAATCTGAGTTAGCAGGGACTGATATCAAACAAGGAACCTTGCAATTCCTAGGCAGATCCTCTACCAACTGAGTTTAT
The DNA here is from genome assembly GCA_023376005.1 of Doryteuthis pealeii. Taxonomy (NCBI): domain Eukaryota; kingdom Metazoa; phylum Mollusca; class Cephalopoda; order Myopsida; family Loliginidae; genus Doryteuthis; species Doryteuthis pealeii. Next base: position 114,640,123 of record CM042138.1, read on the forward strand.
TGAGTACTAAAGAGTACTTATTTCATCATATCAATACTATTGTATTGCTATACAACTTGAACTTTACCATAGCGTTGGATAGGAACTACATAGGGATGCTGTTTGCTGATTTAAAATGTAATCAGCCCTTCACAAAACAGTATTTGTACAGCTACTTACTTGCATCTTACAAACATTAGGGTAGTACAGAGAAAAATCAACAGTCTAATGAAAGCATAAGTGAGAAATTGACAGTTACCAAGCACCATTGACTTTTAGCTATCCTAACTTAGATCTATATGGGCTCTATCACTGATATTGAGCACTCTTTATTTATAAATATAGCAAACTATTTTATCAATATAAAGTTGTCGGGGTGGCCTAAAGTCAGTATCAGCTAGACAGCGAGGGGGTCTCTCCCCTTTTCATTAGCTCTAGAAAAAGATGTTTTTAGCATCTGGGGTGAAGCATAACACCTACCATCAGCCCCTCACTTTACCGCACAGATCCCTGTGCTACTCATATATATTTACATATGATTAAAAAGCATAATCATTAAGAATTTTTATGAGCTAAAACATTTCAAAAAGAGTTTAGTATATGTTAGAAAATATTCAAGTATATATCATATATGGATATATACTAGTACATATATATATATATATATATATATATATATATATATTAGCTGTGATAGAAAATATCAAGACTAATGCTTATTACTTTTAAAATTTATTTCACCTAAAGGAAGACATGTGCACAGCTGAGAAACTTCTATAATAAAAAGTTTATCATGTCTAGACATTTAAACTCTTTAAATTGTCTACAAGTCTAGACAAAGTCTCAATTAGTCAATACCAATTTGAAAATAATTATGAAGACTGTTTGTTTTTTTTAATTAAATTTTTGTTTTTCTTGTGCAACTTCAACAGCCTCCATCCTCACCAACTTTGTTCAACTGAAAACTAAATTGAAAATTCATCACACGTCAATGACATTTGTGGATGTAGAGGAAATTGAAAGAAAAACGATGGTTCAGATTCACACCATATCAAAAAACGAATTTCAGAGGTGCTTTGACCAATGGAAAAACTCACTGGAGTAAGTGTATTCAATGCCAAGAGAACTATTTTCAAGGAAGTTAATGTTTCACTTATTGTTTATTATTGTCTTAGTAAATACAGCTTTAGTTTTGATAAATCTTTTTACACACCTTGTATGTATATATATATATATATATATATGCATGTATGTATGTATTTGGTACCTCTACATCCAACCATTTGTCTTTTTGTTGGTTAGTTTAATGGCATATCAAGTCTTATGATCTATTTAATGCCATATATATATATAATTTATAAAATATATAATCTGAAAAATTACAGAAACATGCACAACTATATATATATATATATATATATATATATATATATATATATATATATCAATATATGTATTGATCAAAGCCTGAAGAAGATACCAGAATATCTGAAACGTGTTGCATATGTGAAATAAAAAGAATAAAGCATTTTTTCTGAGAACGATACATTTTCGGACCCTCCTCCTTTTTTTTTATAATATATATATATATATATATATATATATATATATATGTATGTATGTATGTATGTACACATACACACACACACACATATATATATATATATATATATATATATATATATATGCCTATAGAAATAATTTTATTAAGTTTGTGTGTTTTAATAAATACTGGTGTTCTTGTAACTATATGTACACTTAATGTTCAGACCCGTGCAAACTTTGGCAGAGGAGTTAGGTAAATGCATACATCCATACATACATAAACTGGTTCCCAAATATGGTAGGTTGGTTGCATTTTATGGCATGTCAATCCTTGTTGGGTTATCTTATGCCAAAGACGTTTTGTTTTATTCGTTCTAGATGGGAACTCAATTTTGAAAAATTATTCCCTAAAAGATTAGATCACTAGATTAACTGGAAATCTTTTTGTTACGAGTTTAAAGTTTTGTGATGAACTGTTTATAAACCAAAAGGTTCACTCAAATGATGGTCTATTGAAATTAGCACCGAGGCCCCTATTGATGTAAAAATAATTTGGAGAAACCGGAATCCTAGATTGTCACTCAACCACTGAAGGTTCCTTTCTTGGCTAAAAGTCTGTAGGGCAAAAGCAAAACCAATATATTAGGATATTGGTGGTCGGGCTTAGTTAAAGTGGTTGTCCTTTGAGTGACCTGGAATCGGGAGATAGAGTGACCACAGGGAATGAAAATTCTTTGGCTGGGGATTAAAAATGGCAAGATAGATTAGAGTCACGAGTAATGAAATGGCGACAGTCCAAATTGAGAAAAGCCTTTGCATTATCGCTTTAGGTTCTGTTAAGCACTTATTAAATCACAAACATTTGCTGGTCACCCATGGTCAAAAGGATGAACTAAGTCCACAAAGTGGGACAAGGAAACTATAAAGCCAAAGGTTTGGGTATTTTTCTAAATATTCAAATCTTTATGCGACTAAGATTTTACAGTGATTATATTAGTTGTTATCGCATATTTGATATATTTAAGCTCATTTGATTTGATGCCCACCAAATTTGGTGATTCTAAATAATCCATTTTGATTGTCTATGGAGGGCAGACAAACCAAGTTAATACAGATTTAATGTGAATAGGCAATGTAAGTCTATTTGAGGAATCAATTCTTAAGCAGAGTTTAATAAGTTTGAATTCAGATTTTTCCTTCACCTAGATTGGTTGCCTAACCAAGGTTAAATTAAAGAATAGTTCAATTCAAACCTTTCCTAAGCGTATTAACATTCAAAATTATAAGTTGAAATTATATACCTGTGTGCAAATAATTTTATTTGATAGGAATACTTGAAACCATATAACTGTGTGTAAACAAATGACTATCATTATAGAAATAGTTACTTGAAACCATATAATTCTATATAGATTATTAGTATTTGATAGGAATACTTGAAACCATATAACTGTATGCAAATTATATGTATCAAATTTTGACATTAAATAAACCATGAGGAATTGATATGCCATTAAACAAATAAACCACACCAAAACATTATTTATCTATCTTCGTTCTTATATAAGAATTATAAGAATGTTCTATCTATTTCAGGTGCTCATATCTATCATTTAAAAAAATCTAAGTCAGTTCATATCTATCTACTTAACTATCTATTGTGTGCAGTTTGTGTGTGTGTGTGTGTGGTTGTGTGTGTGTACAATATGTTCATAAAATCCTTGTGTACTTCTCTTTTAAATAAAATAGAAATATATCAAATACATTCAAGTATATTTAGTCATAGAAATGTTCATTTTTAATATATCTTCTTCAATGGGTAGCTTAACTGTTTTTCAAGTTCACTGAACACATTTTACATTTATTTCTGAGTTAGAAAACTGATTACATTTGTTATTCTAGCATGAACATCTTTTAGAAGAAAAGCTTTGGGTTAGTAAAGGAAATATATATATATATATATATATATATATATATATATATGTGTGTGTGTGTGTGTGTGTATACACTACCGATCAATAGTTTGGGACCACTCTGAAAAGTTTTCTAAGTTCCTAATAAAGGTTGATTTTGTATATTTGTATAAAATTTACTATTGTATACATGCAAACCCTTATTTAAAATACAAACAATATGATTCAAAACAAAGCTATGGATAAATAGTAGACTAGACTGGGCACTTTAACCTTGATTAGGCAACTAGTCTAGGAAAAGGAATATTCTGAACTGAAACCTATTAAACTCAGAAATTGACCTTGTGTCACATCATCCTACTCATGCGGAGAGGGGTTGGTAAATATGTTTAATGTTATATTTCCATACACACAGTTAGTGTATGTATGTGTTTGTCAGTTCAAAATTTATAATAATGAAGATTCGCTGTCTGTCTGTTACCAAAACTATGTCACTGATTAAGTCACAATACTCTCAGGAATTGCTTCATTTTATCAAGGAGTAGTTACTTTTAAGTCAAAATCGTTAATCCCTAGAATAGAATAAATCTTATCTATTAACAAGATCTCTATGGAAATCTGAGTTAGATTTGCCTCAAAACAGCCCATGTTATTAGTGTGTTTAAAATCTTGCATTGTGTCTTTTATATCACTAAGAAATAAAGGTTTATATAATATACGGTGTGGTTAATTTGTATACAAACATAACCGTGTTTAATAAATGATTATTTGGTGTTACTGAACTCTTATATTTTTCTCCACCATATTAAAATCAATCCTATGAATTATTTTGTATAAAAAAATTAAAATATAATTAAAATAAGTATAATCTTTTTATTGCCTTCTTATTTAATTTTGTTTATCTTTCTAACTTAATATATTTTATTACATTAAAACTTGAATACTTAGACCCAATGGAGGGCGCATATTCTTGCTAGTATCTATAAAATCACTGTAGACCTTAGACTTTTAATAACTTCTCTTTCATTCAAGATATAAATATCAGATCAAATGGAAATGAAAGCAAATTGATACAGCATCTTTAGTTACAAGAATGTTCGTCTTTTAATATCTTCTTCAATGGGAAAGTTAATATGTTCTTTAAATTCACTGAACACATTCTACATTTGTTCCTCACTTATAAGACTAATCGCATTTGTTATTAGAGCATAAAAAGTTTTTTTGTGACTAAAGCTTTTGTAGAGTCGACTAATATTTTTACATTTACCAATTTTACATTTCACTATAGATACAGTGCACTTATGTGTGGATGTGTCTTCAGAGTGTCTGTAATATCTTTCCATACTTCTGATTTTCAATAACTTCTCTTCTGTATGAAATAGAAATAAATCTAAGCAAATAAAAATAAATTTATTCAAGAAATATTATATTTAATTATAGAAGTGTTGACTTTCAACCTATTCACTACCTTATTGAATGCAAAGATAAATATATTTCTCAAGTTCACTGAATACGTTTTAACATTTTTTTCTTGAGTTAAAAGACACAAATCTGTTTTTGCCAAAAGAACTTTTACCAAGTGAAAATTTGTTAAGTACTCACTATCTATATATTAATACTCACGTTCCTTAATTCTATGACAGTTATCCTTTTGCAACACCCTCCAGTTAAAAATGAGACTGTTCAAATCATTCAAGATGAAATGCAAAATTTTAACTCCTGATTACTTATTGCTTATACTTATAAGTTTCTTATGAGTGTTGTCACCTAAGCTAAATAATGGACCATTCTATTTTTATTATAAAAAAGAAAGGGAAGAATAGAGACATGCTACACAGAAAAAATATAAGAAATAAAGAAAAGGAGTTGGGAAAGAGTGAGAGAGAGAGATGAGGTGAGCATGTAGAAATGATAATGCTAATCTGTTTCAATCAAACCTGATGAAAAGAA
>CM042138.1:114650509-114665509 GCA_023376005.1 Doryteuthis pealeii
GCCTCATTCAGGATTTGAACTCAGGTCACCAAATCCATACCCTATGACAATAACCTTTACACAAACGTTTCTATGAATGTTATTGTCTTAGAAAATGAACACAGTCACCTGAGTTCAAATCTCCTTGGGGAAGCATAAATACATCTCTTCTCTACCAAACTACAGGTAAATAGTAGGGCAGAATGGATTTTTAGTCTCAGCTCTGAACAATTGTTCAACACCTGTACCCTTGTATTATATATATATATATATATATATATATATATATATATATATAATATATATATATTATATTATATATATTATTTTTCAGATTTAAAATAAAATACTGAATGCCTCTCAACCAATTGAAATAGGTTTTCATATAATTTCTTGAATTAAATGGGGATATTTTTTTTCAAATAAATTCCCATCTAAGAAGCTACATTTTATATCTCACCTGTTGAGGAAGGTTGGGTATATGCATAAATGTACAAATAAAAGACAGATGTCTTCATTTGTTTCTAAAAACAAGGAGGGAATATTTCAGATCTATTAATGAAAAATGCACATATATACAACTGGATAAGTCTGTGTGTATGTACAGGATAATTTTTAAGTAATTCCCTTCCATATTTTAAAAATCTTTTAATTCATTTCTGAATCACCATTTTTTTAAAATGAATATGAGAAGAACACATAACATATGGGCACCAGCATTCTCTCAAGCCACTTGGGAATCACATCAACAGATCTTCCCAGGTACTCTTGTGGAATTGTAGAAATAAATTCTTGTATTAATCCATCAAGTTCTTTCAAAGTCATTGGTTTCATAGAGTAGACTTACTCCTTCAACTAACCCCAAAGAAAAATATCTGCAAGGTGCTAAATCAGGGCTTCTGGCTGGACACTCATGTAGACTATACCTACCCAACCATCTCCTCAAAAAACCGTGATTCAGTCATTCATGAACAACAATAGTAAAATGTGGAGGCCATATATTAAGGAACATACATTAAAGAATTGAGAAATATGTAACTGTATATAAAAAAATTATGAATAGTTTAAAATAGGGAGTTACTTTTCAATAATCCTGTATATATATATATATATATATATATATATATATATATATATATATATACTTATCACAGTTAATCAATATTTTCTCATGAATAAAAGCATATATTTAAAAGAATTGAAACACACACTTGTTTTGATTTTAAATTTAAATTCTAAAATAAGAATGAAGTAAAAATTTAGAGAATATAGAATTTTATTCTATGAAAATCAATGAAAAAATTTCCTAATTTAATTTTGTCAATATAATTAGGTGTTATTAACAAATCCTCCCACCCAAACTTCCAAAATTGTTTAATGTCTATTAGGCCAACCTTTTAGAATACTGTATTGATGGAAAATATTTTGAGAATGTTATTTTCATTAGAAAATTAATTTTCTATATCAAAACTTTTATCTTTAAGTAATCTGATTTTCATTGGGTCATTGATTTAATTTCAGTTTTCATTTAAGATTTTTTAAAATTGTTTTAGAGTTTTTTTGGTGTTTATCTTTTGAGTCATTCTCATAAAAATCATTAATTTTGACTTGTAGTTTGAGGATATTTTTGAGAATCTGTTAATAAGGATATTTTTTGTTTTATAAATCAAATTACTAGACACTTCTTGTGACTGTTATTAAAAAAAAATTATCTATTTTACCAACTTTTGGGATAATTCTAAAATATTAAAAAACGAAAGAATAAAAAAAAATAAAATAAAGACAAACACTTTCCAGAAAACAAAGTCTGTTTATGGTTGTAGAATCAACATCAAACTCATCTTCACAGGAAGACTGTGACTAGCATCCAGTCACCAGACAAAAAAAAGAGACTGTAACCAAATACAGGATCTGTACTTAAAACCAGAACACAGTCAAGTGTTGGGTAAATATGGATCAAAGTATCAACACTAAAACCAGTTGCAAATGAGAATCCTAGGAATGGGCCAAGGTACATAGTGGAATAGCCCAACTTGTGATTTAAACCAGTAACGAAATCTGGATTCTCAGCATAGATTCAACTTGCAACATAGCTGTATACTGGTCTCCTTATACAAATTTCAACAATGGATATCAAATTTTTTTCAAAACATAATAAGTTAACGCTTGTGAATTTATCAAAAAAAAAATTTTTAAATGTCAACGAAAAGACATCTCTTGAAAAATTTCTATTTTGTCAGAAAAAAGAAAAAGAAAACTAAAATAAAAAAATTCATAAACATTTCCTGCAAAACAAAATAATATATCACTGAAAATAAAACTGAAATAAAAAAAAATGAATATTTTTTAATCACTTTTTAAATTTGTTTGGTTTTAAGGAAATGGTTTTGTTTTAAATGTAAGTGAGGAAATTAAAAAAGGTGAAAAAAGTAAACAGTTAAATTTAAATTTCAAGTATTTTGCTTTAAGGTTTCCATATAAGATATAATTATATTTGACAATAGACTACAATGTTTCGGGTATGTAGATATCTTGAAGCTATTTATTCAGTGCAATTAAACAACCCATAGGCCATAAAATAGGAATTTCAAATACATACATACATATATATATATATATATATATATATATATATATATATATATATGTGTGTGTGTGTGTGTGTGTGTGTGTGTGTGTGTATATATATTCATATATCTTTACATATACTTATTTATAGACATAGATATACTCAAATATTATATATATATATATTCACACATAAACTTATTTATAGACATAAATATACTAAAATATATATATATATATATATATATCACACATATACTTATTTATAGACATAAATATACTCACATATATATTTTTACATATACTTATTTAGACATAAATATACTCATATATATTTGTGTATATATTCACATATAAATATATTTATATGTTTGCATTCAAAATTCAAATTCAAAATGTATAAGATTAGGTCTATGTACATGAATGAGTACATATATGTTGCTTAGTTTTATGGCATTTCAAACCCTACTGGGTTATTTAATGTGGTTTAAAGTCAGTTTTTGCTTTCCAAGCAATTATATGATTTTAAAAATCTAATAATAATGATCCTTTGTAAATAATTACAGCTTCAAGTAACTTTTCTTCATGCAAATAATTTGCATGAATTTATGTGGCTTCAATTACTCCTATATGATACTTATAATTTTCAAACAGATTTATTTGATGGGGACCAGAAGAGACACTACCATTGCTGATAATAAACTATTTGCTATGACTTGTTGGTCGAGACCCTTTCTTCACAAGTGTTTTCTAACGATTTTGGCCATTTTATCTGATTCTGTTTCTACCCACAAATGAAAATTCAAGAAACTGCATCTGCAAACCAACCAGTTTCTAGTCTAAGTCACAATGCTACACTTCCAAGAACCCTGCAAAATTACAATATGCATATGTGATAATGTACATGTGCAGAATGTTTTTTGTGTATATGTAAGTGTGTGATTACATATGAATTGCATACATATGTGTGTGTAATGTAATGTTTGTGTACATGTGATGCCTGTGCATGTTTACATGTGTGTGAATGTATGTGTCTGTGAGCACATCCAACCAATGTGTGAATGATTTTACATTCATGAAATGGATGAGTTTGCATGTGCATATGTATCTGTATGTCTTTATGTATGTATCTGTGTGTATTTGTGCATGGGTACAAGTGCTCAATTTGCTGTGTATCTAAAGAAAACATAAGCAATAAAAAAAATAAAAACACTTAGATAAAGAAACGTGATTTTGTTCCTAAGAAAAATCCATTATATTTTGTTTTAGATATCTTATTAAAATTACTGAAATTGTTGAAATTAAAAGTAGTTTTCTGCACAAACCAGGAGATTAGGATTTCTTGCCCAATTTTTAAAATGTTCAGTTTCAAATAAATTCTATGAGGTGTATTCAAAAATCAGTATTGGCTGAACCTATTATAGAGAAACATGTGGGGATTAAAATGAAACTTTAAAAAAATGAAATAAAAATAAAAATCTCCCATGAACCCTCAGACAGGAAGAACCCTCTGAGCACGTACAGAGAAAAGGACCCTATTTCTTGGCACCAAGAAGAACCCTTGGCCATTCGAAACACAGACCTTACTGGAAACACACATTATTGACTGGTTCATGTGAAAATCTCCTCTCCAAGAAATAACTATGAACCTTGGAATAAAGTCTGAATCCTAAAAGTATCTTTTGTCTTTGTCTCTTCTTTTTTCCCTTTCTTTAATTCCTTTTCAGCCTGATGACCCACATGTAGGAAGAATCACATATAATGGGCTTTAAAAGAAATAACTAGAAAATATGCACCAAAAGACAATCAAAATCTTAAACCCACATAAAACAACTGCCTTACCCCTAAACAATAGTTGTTTGAATAACCTTTCCCTATATAGAATAAATGTGTGAACAATTCATGACAAAGTAATAATAAGAATATTTTATTTCCTGAGCAAAATTGATAACAACATAAGAATAAATGATAAGAATTTCCTTATATGTGTAGAAGGGATACAAAATGGAAAAAGCTTACTTGAAAAGTGTGAGCCATATAGCTTTACCGTTCCTTGACAGGGTCAGATACAATGTTTCTACTCAGCAGAGGTAAAGAGCGAGAAGAGATTTCTGAATCTGTCAAATGACAACCTACAGGCCCCACTTAGACATGCAACTTATCCAAGGGAAATAATCACCATTTCCCTACAATAGTATTCAAAGTTATGTTGTTAATAATATTGATAAAATTCAAAATGAAGAATTGCTAGTTATCATCTATATATTAATACTCATGTTCCTTAATTGTATGACCGTTAACTTGCAACACCCTCTGGTTAAAAATGAGACCATCCAAATCATCCACAATGAAATACAAAAATGTAATTCTTGATTATCTGGTGTTGTTTACCTGCCAAATTCTTATTTCTTATGAGTACCATCACCTCAGGTAAATAATGGAACATTCCGTTTTTATTACAAAGAAAGGGAAGAAAAAGGACGTGCTACACAGAAAAATATAATAGGAAAGGAAGAAATAAAGAGATTAAGGGAAAGATAGAGGGGGTGGACAAAAAGATAATTACCTCCTATGTCTGCCAATAGACACTTGGTGGCATGGTCAATAGCAGAAAAGTGATACGCCAAATGTCAAAGCCACTTTTAGCACCTTCTGCCTCAACAAAAGAGTTGTCCACAATGTGTGTTTCACTGTCCACCATTGGACAGAAGAGAAAGGGCTTTGTGCCCTCAACAACCTTGTTGCATAGCACACAATAGCATGCTTAACATAGATCGTTTTTACACTTTCATTCACTACCAGCTAAATATCAAGGACTCAACTAATACTAAAGTCTCTCCTTTTCATGTTATGTTTATTTGATGTGATATATATATATATATATATATATATATATATATATATATCCACATGAGGATATATTCACTATACACAGACTTATGCTACAAAGTGTCCAGGTTTGTTCTACCTCATCTTATTATTGTTAGCAGCGAATTGGTTATCAAGCAAAGACCAACCTTCAGATGTTGAGAACATAACACATTCACCACAAAACCAATTGTGAACAATAGAATCGAGAAAAAGAAAAAGATAAAGGAAGAGGGAAAAAGAGAAAACAAGCAAGAGAGGGAAAAAGATAAAAGAAGAGAGAGGGAAAAAGAGAAAACAAGCAAGAGAAAGAAAGAGAGAGATAAGTAGAAAGAAATAATTAAATAGAGAGAAAGAGAGTGGTATATTTTTGTGTATATATGTAAATGTCTATTTACATATGAATGTATGAGTATGAATGAGTGCATGAACATGCATAAATATATGTGCAAATATGTGTGTGTGTGTGTGTGTGTGTGTGTGTGTGTTAATGCATGCAATTGTATTTGTATACATGTGTGTATGCATTTAAGTGAGTGCATGTGTATGTTTAGTGTATGTTGATATGGGTGTATTTAATAAAGGAAGGAGCATATGGGAAAAAAGAAAAAGAGGGAGAGAGAAAGAGAGAGGGGGGATTGAGAGAAAGAAAGAGAAATAAATAGAAAGAAACAATGGAATGGAGAAAATGAAATAGAAAGTGAGTGTGATACAGAGAAAAGAAAAAAGAAAGCAGAATAAAGGGGAGGAAGAAAAAAAAGAAAGAAATGAAAGAACTAAATAGAGGAAAAGAAAGTATAAACTGTATGAGAGGAACTTAACATAAAGAGAGAGAGAGAGAGAAATAAGTAGAAAGAAACAATGGAAAGGAGAAAAAAGAAATAGAAAGAGGGTGTGATAAAGAGAGAGACAAAAGAAAGAAAGGTGAGTGAAAGTGAAGAAAGAAGAAATTAAAGAATTGAATAGAGAAAAAGAAAGTATAAACTGTATGAGAGGAACTTAACACTGAAATAAATGATCTACCCAGGGACGTCTTCCTCATCTGCCTGTCATCTTGTAAAACATGATCTCCCAATGGAAGAACATTTGTAGATCTGTTGGAATCAGATCAAATGTTTGGTGTTGGGGGCAAAAAAAAAAAAATCTTTTCAAAAGGTACCCTTGCTAGAAACATGTTATATGGTTATCAAAATATTCGACTGGAATGGTAAGTAGACATTGGCACTTTTGCTTTGTTTTGCAGGAGGTTCAAGAGCAGAAAATTTGTTACCACTCCACCTCAAAAAAAAAAAAAAAAAAGAAAAAAAAAAGAAATTGATGTCCTTACTCTGAATATGTAAAAGCATGCTAAAACAGCTGCTACCTTAATCCTCTCTTGGGAACTGAAATGAAAGATAGGGATACTTAACTTCATAAATACCTGTAATTATGTGTCTCTGTGCATGTGAATATTTGTAAATGTATATATGGTTGTCTTTCTGTGTGTGTCAATGTGTGCATATGAATACTTGTGTATGAACATGTATATATATGTATGTATGTATGTATGTATGCTTAGGTTTGTATATGGGGGGCATGTGCTTGTGCTTGCCTGCTTTTGTGTGTGTCAGTGTGTACATGTGAATACTTCTGTATACTACAATATATATATATATATATATGTATATATGTGTGTGTGTGTGTGTGTGTGTGTGTATGTATGTATGCATGCATGCATGTTTGTGTGTGTGTGTGTGTGTGTTTGTGTATAGGCACATGCTTGTGTCTGCCTGTTTTTGAAAGTATGTGTGTAAATGCTTATGTATGTATGTGTGTATCTGTAGGCACAAGCATGTGTATGCCTGCATTAATGTGTGTCTGTGTGTGTGTGCATGTAAATGCTTGGGTCTCTATGTGTGTGCGAGCTTAAGTTTGTGTGTGAGTGTGTGTGTACATGCATGTGAATGCTTGTGTATGTATGCGTGTATCTGTTAGCACAAGCTTGTGTATGTTCGCTTTCTTTGTGTGTGTGTATGTGAATGCTTGTATCTGTATATCTATACATGCTGAGTGTGTGTGTGTGTGTGTGTGATACATGCTTGTGTGTGTGTACATGCATGCATGCTTGTGTGTGTGTGTGTTTGTGTGTTGCTTACGCACAAGCTTATTAACAATTCTTTCTTATTAACAATTTCTTTCTTTTTTTCTTTCTTTCTTTCTATTTCTTGCTCATTACCTATCATTTAGTTATTACCTCATATTAATAGAAATATCAGGTTCTCATGCACCAAAAAATGACAGTAAATTGCAACTGGTAATGTTCTAGTTATGGTGTTCTGAAAGTCAACCCTTCATTGCCATTACTTCCAGATCCACTCTAACCTAAAGGTGGTAGTACCTGTTAGGATCCCACCTATGTAAACCAGATGCCAGAAACTTTTGCATTGACCTAGTAATTTCATCTTTAGATAGATCTGAAAAAGAAGAGGTCAGAGAAAAAGAAATAATGAAAGAAGAGGAGAACTGTATAGAGAAAGAAAGCGATACTGAGAGAAAGGAAAAGAGAGGAAAGTCTAGATAGAGATGGTGATAAAAATAAGTAGGGAGAGGGAAGAGGGAATAAGCGAGAGATAGAGAGAGGGAGCATCTGAAATAGATATGTAATAAAGAACTGATACAAAGTGTAAGATCTTCTGAGGGAAGTATTTATGCAAACGTACTTGACACGCTTGACAAAAGAGTTGTTTTTGAGAATTTGCATTTCCACATGGAACACCCATGCACAAATACCTAGCAATGATCAAATGTAGATTTTCATATGATTTCTATCTTTAACCACCCCCACCCACCCATCTTTACCACCTTTTCTCTTTGAGTCCATTCATATCAGGTTAAAAATAAATCCGTAGACATCTTTGTTGTTCTCGTGGAAACTAGTCGCTTACGTATATTACTGATTTGTTTTGACTTCCACAGAGAGATGTGTCTTTATTTCATATTAGAATTATGTCATCTGCTTGACTTGTTTGTTTCTTTGTTTGTCTGTTTGCTTTTTCTCTAAACATTTTCAGATCTTCTATAAGAAAAATAAATGATATTTTGAAGGACAGATTTTACTTGCAAACAAAAGGAACTGTTTAAGACAAGCATGTCAAACTGAATAGACCCATAGGACCACATAGATTACATATGTATGTCATGAGGGCCGCATGGATTTAAAATCCTTCTTCTACATTAACAGAACAAAGTGGTGATTGCTATCATTAATTTCTTTATTATCAACTAAAAGCTAATGAATACATATCTAAAAAAAAAACATTTTTATTAAAAAGGAAGGAACAATGAATATTACTGACTGAGATGTCTTTATTTTATATTAAAATTATGCAATCTGCTTATTTGTTTGTTAGTCTGTTTGTTGTTTTCTTTCCTTTTTTGGATTTTACGGCATATCAACCCTTGCTGAGTTATTTTATACTAAAGATGTTTTTGTTCTATTCATTCTTGATAGATATTGAAAATTCTTTTTTTGAACTCAATTTTAAAAAAATACATTTTTGTTAACTCATTTTATTCTATTCAACCCATAGGTGGGACCCTAACAGGTACTATAATTCCGGGTCAGGGTGAACCTGGGAGTAATGGCAATGAAAGGGTTCTTCACATTCCTCAGAGCTCCAGAATTGAAACTTAACCAGTAGATGCAGTTTAACGTCATACCCATGACACTAAAACCCTTAGCCACTGCTTTCTAGCCCATATATGATAAAAAGGGTTGGGGTGTTACAATAAGAGCAACAGGATCAGGGCAATCATATAGGTGATATGCCTTGACATAACCAACTGATAAATTGGAGACAGCCTCTCCAACCACCTGTCTAGCCTAAGTAAGGGCCAAAGTGAAGTGTTGCAAGTCATGGACTGCTCAGCCATGTAGCGTAGTAAGTATCAACAATAAAATTGTCATGTTTGAGAGCAAAGTATAAAAAGCTAATCTAAAAGACCATTATTATCATAATCAGTTCAATATGTACTGGGCATCCAATAGTTCTGATCTTGTGCCATACTAGTTTAATCACTGAGAATATCAATAATAAATAGATGCCAAGTCAGAGGGCAAGGTTTAATACACTTAAAGACCTTTGCACTTTAGTGTGTGGAACTCCCCTGGGTGTCCCATAATTATGGCCTTGTGCCAAACATAGCTAAACGTAGCCAATATTGACATTCACAATGATTTAGCTGGAAGCGTGTTGCTGCCCCCTGCCTGTGGTTCTTAGAAATACTGAATACGGCACAATTCCGAAACTGTCAGCAATGGAAAGGCGACCCAAAACTTATGCATCTCTCTATGATAACTTTGGCTTATTTCACAGACAACGCACACGTGGGTTTTTGTTTTTCTTAAATTCCATTCCACTTGCAGAGTTTCATTTCAAGGAGAATTACTGTGATAATTTCCTGTCCTGGGTTTCTTCAAGAAGGCAATATTGTGCCAAGCATTGTCTAGAAAATGACGGTAGCGACTAATCCAGTTGGCAGAGTTGAAAATGCCAGAATTTGCATGCAATTCTTCATAAATATTACAGATGGTTAAATGAGTACAAATGTGTTGACTAAAATGAAAGACTTTTTCATATGCTTATATCAGATCAGTCTTTAGTAAAATATGTAAAAGTCTCTGATAATAAACGTGGAAGAAAACTGACCTGAAATATATGAAAATAATTTCTTAATAATACTATGACTTGTAAATTGGATAAATTCTTTCTTGGTAATCTCTAATGATAAATGCAAATATCTGGGTTAGACTTTTTCAGTTAAACTTTAATGTCATTAATAAATAAGATGTTAATTAAGACTAAATAATGATTATTAAATAACTAAGATGTAGAAGTTATCCTCCAGATATAGAAACAACATGATACTCACCATCGCAGTGGGGTTCTAACTACGATCGAGTTAGTAGACGAGAACAACAGGCAAGCTGTAACTATTATACCTTTTGATCATCTTAGCATTGCGGTGGTGAATATCATATTGTTTCTATATCTGGAGGATAACTTCTACACTAAGAGAATTGTGATGTCTGTGGTGTTGTAGTTTCAGTTACAGACAAACACACAATCTCCAGTTTGATAGATGTGATTAAAAGAGCAAAACTAAATATCAATTTTTTTTATTTTATAGTAAAATTAAACTTAGAATATGATCTTTGTTTCCATCTATTTAGATTATAAATCTGAGAGAACATTCTGACAAACACTATACTTCAATTCATTCAGTTTTTAGGGTTCCCGACCTTTTTGACTCTTGTTCTCTTGCAAGATATCTAAATCTTAGTTATTATTGATACCATGTTTCTCCCAAAATAAGACAGGGTTCATATTAATTTCCACTGTGAAATATAACACTAGGTCTTATTTTAGGGGGATGTCTTCTTCATATATTGAAAAACAACATTAAGAAGTCGAAAATTTCAACATATCTAAATATACACAGAAATTACAAAAATAAAATCTACATTTATTTACCATTAACATGTTCTTTGATTCCGGATAAATAGCACAATCAAATGTGTATCATCTTGAGAATTCACAAAGCTGAGTGTTTGTGTTGCATGATGTGATTGTCAAAAATATTTATTTCTTTTGTCTGTCTACCGCTCTCAACAAGGGCTTATATAAATCATGCTAGGTCTTATTTTACAGGAAACACAATATTTACTGTGCTTAATAACTTATTGCAAACTGATTTTACTGAGTGTTCAAATTGAATTATCAAGAATTTGAAAGTTAATAAAAGCATCCAGTTTAGTCCCTTTTGATGCTGTACATTCCAACTCTCATAAAATCTATTGACCAAATGCAATATTGTTAACAGACATCACAATTCTCTTAGTTATTTAATAATAATTATTTAATCTTAATTAGCATCTTATTTATTAACAGTGTCTCTCTTAAAGTCTGAGTTTGATTTGCCTCAAAACAGCCCATCTTATTAATGCATTAAAAATCCTGTAATGTGTGTTAGATACCATTAAGTTTGGTTTGGTTTGGTTTGTTTTGTTTTACAGCATATCAATCTCGGTGGGTCATTTAATACCAACAAAGTTGTGAAATAAATTTATTCTTAATGCATAATACAATTTTGTTTATAAACTCATGTTTTTCTATTCAACCCATAGATGGGACCCTAACAGGTACTACCAATCGGGTCAGAGTGAACCAGGGAGCAATGGTGATGAAGGGGTGCTCCACATTCCCCAAACCTCCAGAACTGGAACCTCACCATCAGATAGAGTTTAACGTCATTCCCAGGACATGTAGACCCACAGCCACTGCCTTCTTCTAGCACCCATATGATAAGAAGGATTGGGGGTTGCCATAACGGCAATAGGGTGGGGGCATATAGGTGCAGAGGGATCCTCTCGACCACTTGTCTAGCCTAAGTAAGGTTCTAAGTGGAGTGTTGCAGGTCAAGGACTGCTCATCCACGAAGACTCCATCCTTAAACATCATGGGTTGCCACCCACGGCCAACAGGTGGCCCCATTGGGGGGAATCTTACCCTCTGCAGAGGTGCAGTCGGTGCATTCTAATGCCCCAGCCGACAGGGCAGTATATACCATTAAGAAATAATGGTTTACATAGTATATGGTGTGGTTAATTTGCATACCGATTTTAACAAAACTAGGTTTCATAAGCTATTATTTGGTGTTATTGATTTCAAACATTATTGTTTTATTCTCAATATATTAAAAGCAATCCTATGTATAATTTTATACAGAAATCAATTGAAATAAAATTAAAATGAGTAATTGTTTTATTTACTTCAAAATTTATCAAATTTTTGCATTGAATAACCCATAAGGCATTGATTTACCTGTAAACAAATAAACCAAATATATATGTATATGTATATACATTTATGAAACCAATTATTTCCTTTCAAATTTACTGCCTGCAAATCAAGTGATAAATATTCTAGATAATATAAATCTAAAAAGAAGAATAAAAAAAATAAGTGCTGATCACATGACTAGTTTAGATCACGTGACATATATTAACAGGCGACAAGCATTTTAAATTAAATGTGTTGCCTGACAATTTATGTCCCGTGACAAACTGTAAAATATCTAAATAATAAACATTTTAACGGAAATATAATTACTTCCTTATTTACTCCTTTTTGCAGCCTGAGGACTAACATTCATGAAATTCAAATACTAGGATTTAATATTTATTGCTTATTATATATATATATATATATATATATATATATATATATAATTTGCTATATTCATAAAGGAAGAGTGCTTAATATCAATGATAGAATGATCAGTTAGGAGGCGTAGACAGAGTCAATGATGCTTGGTAATAGTTAGTTCCTTGCTTATGCATTCTTCTGACTGTTACCAACTCTTGTACTTGGTCATGGTTAATGGAATGAGAACAGTCTACCCCAGCGGATTGAATAAAGGGTTTGGTTCAAAGTTCCATGAAGGCCTCAGATCACAACATAAAGAGAAGGTTCCCGAGTTTGACACAAAACACATGAAGAAGGCCGGAGGGCACATCGGCTGAAATGTTGTGTATATAACAATAAATATGTGAACATTGATACAAATAATACAAATTATCAAACCTCATCTAAAAAACTAAGACAAATAGCTCTCTATCATATTGAGCATTATTACTATAGAGCAGTTGAAGCCTTTCTGTGGCAGCAAAGGTCTGGTTCTTGGTTCAGAATGAAACAGTCTACCCCAATGGATTGATTAAAATGTTTGGTTTGAAGTGCCGTAAATGCTCCTGATTATGACATGAAGAGAAGGTTCCCAAGTTCAAAGAGAAGGTTCCTGAGTTTGACATGAAACACCAGAAGAAGACCACAGGGCACACTGTCTTAAACATTGTGTATATAACAATAAAGATGAGGACAATAGTACAAATAATACAAATTATCAAGCCTCATCCCAACATTTCAGACAAATAGCTCTCTATTATTTCCACCATATTTATTATAGAGCACTTGTAGCCTGTCTGTGACAGTACAGGTTTGGTTCTTGTAATATTTTGCTTTTCCTCTAGACTGACGTTCAAAAACAATAAGCCACTTGCTTGTCAGACTGAATCATGATGCTAAAATGAACTTGGCAAGAAAAACTAAAATTTACATTGTGCAAATGACTGCACTGACTGCTACATAAAAGAGTGTTTTGTTTTTTGGAGGAACTCAGGTGGAAGTAAATGTTGGTGGTGGAGTTTCTGATATGCTTTGTAAAAAAATAAATAAAGTTTTCTCAAAGTTGATTAGCAGTTAAATTCTTCAAAGAATTCCCACAATTTGTCTTGTTTTCATGCTAAATTAAAGAACTTAACCAATTTTACTCGACTCTTTTATCAAACAGGTCAAAAGGTGCTGGCTTCTTAGAACCTAACATAGCATCATCCAATGTTTATGCTTGTTAGGCTTTACAGAAAACTAATATTGTGTCCTTCTCACCACCCTTGGAACTCTGAAGGGTTGGTTGATATGTCAGACATTTTCAGAGGCACAAGTGATAGGTCAGAGGTGTTTTTTTCATTGGCTAGAGAAAAACACATTCTTTTTGTGGGGTTTATCTTATGCTAAAGCTGCTCTTAACAATTAGATCAAAATTGAGACAGAAATTTTCTTCATAAATTATTATTAAATGGAAATAATTGACACCATATAACTGGATATAAATTATTTGAATCAAATTTTGGCATTGAATAACCCATAAGGAGTAGTTATGCCATTGAAAAAACAAACCAAACCTCACAAGTACTACTGTTCTAGATTTGAACATGGAAGTAATGACAAAAAATTGTTAGTTTGTATATAGTGCTATATATAGCACTATATAGGATAGTGCTATATATAGGATATAGTGCTATATATAGTACTATATAGGATATAGTGCTATATATAGTACTATATATATAGTGCTATATATAGTACTATATAGTATAGTGCTATATAGTATATATAGTATATATATATATATAGTACTATATAGGATATAGTGCTATATATAGTACTATATATATAGTGCTATATATATACTATATATAGGATATAGTGCTATATATAGTACTATATATACTATATATATAGTGCTATATATTATATACTATGTTGAAAATGAACTTTTACTTTTGAAGAGTAATAATATTACTTAAATTTAATATCATTTTCATTAATTTTTTTTACAGGATAGCAGACTGTAATTATCAATAAATTTTCATATCTAACTTATGTTCATTCCCTAAGAACATGTGCTTATCAGAATAGGTTTATACAGATCTCTTGCTAATTAGAGACAGAATAGCAATCAAATTCCTATCATTTAATTACAGAGTAAATCAATAGACTTCATATTCAATAAGAATTTTATAAATAAAATCATGCCTTGCATGAATAGATAAGTATTCATTTAATGCATTTCAAATGAGATTTCTTTTCGTTTGGTTTTGGGAATTAAAATGATCATCCATGTGTTGAGAGAGATTTGAGCCCTGTTCAACAATAAGACATTCTTGGAATGGATATTTGGTAAGGATGACCATCAGTTGATGAT
>CM042138.1:114670509-114765509 GCA_023376005.1 Doryteuthis pealeii
TGTATATATATATATGTATGTATAGATGTATATATGTGTGTGTGTATATGTACATATATATGTGTGTTATATACATATATATGTGTGTGTATATGTAGATATACACATATATGTGTGTGTATATTCATATTCAGGTAAAATTTATTGCATACATGTATGAAAACTTACACATCAAGGGACACACTAAATACTACAACCATATATAGAACAAGGATAAACAGACAATAATTAAAGCCATTGAACAAGAAGGATTATTGGTTCTTACTCATTCCACAGACCGCCCTGTCGGCTGGGGCGTTAGAATGCACCGACTGTACCTCTGCACAGGGGTAAGACTCCCCCAATGGGGCCACCTGTTGGCCGTGAGTGGCGACCCGTGATGCTTAAGGATAGAGCCCAGGTGGATGAGTAGTTCATGACATGCAATACTCCACTTTAGCCCTATCTTCGGCTAGACAGGTGGTCGGAGAGGCCCCCTCCGATCAATCGGCTGGTCACGTCAAGCCCTAGCACCTATATGATTTTCCCAACCCTATTGCCCTTATGGCAAGCCCCAACCCCATTTTATCATATGGGTGCTAGAAGGCGGTGGCTGCGGGTCTACATGTCCTGGGAATGACATTAAACTCTATCTGATGGAGGGGTGAGGTTCCAGTTTTGGAGGTTTGGGGAATGTGGAGCACCCCTTCATCACCATTGCTCCCTGGTCCACTCTGTCCCGGGTGGTAGTACCTGTTAGGGTCCCAACTATGGTTAAATAGAAAAATGTATTTATAAAAAAATTTTATTATCCATTAAGAATTGATTTATTTCAAAACTTTATCAGCATTAAATGACCCACTGAGGTTGATATGCCAACAAACCAAACAAACCAAATCATTCCACAGAACCATATATTTCTTAAAGACATGTTACAATTATAATCAAACATTGGTTTCTTAAGTGCCATGTAACAGAGAATTAACAGAGAAATCTACCAGTGTTTATTTCTGGTACTACAGAGTACTTTTATGAATATATCTAGCCAACTATGTTAATAAAACAACAAGGATTTGTAGTGTTTAAAACCTTTTAGCTATCACACATTGATTCATTTAAGACCACTTCAAAAATGAAAATTTTACTTCTTGGGCTTTTAGTGTTTTTGGTCCCTCAGGCCCTCCTCAATTATCTGACCACTCAATCCATCTCGGATATTAGACATACACAGATGCCAAAATTTCCACAGTACAAAATTTTGTGTGTGAAAATGTATAAGGGGGTGGGTATTATCAATTTAAAAAGTTAATCATTTAATATTTTGTCCTGCTAGAAAATATCAGCAAATATTAAATTCTGATTCATGACAAGAAGGTTGACCCTTTCATGGAGGAAATTTTTAATTGCCCAATCTAGCAGAGTGTTTCTTTTGCTACAAAAATCTCAATAAATGAACAAAAATAAGCACTTAAAAGTGGACTTTGATCATTTAATGATAGAATGTTGTCATTTTCTTTTTTTTTCAGCATGTAATCTGTGAACTGAAAAAAATGTTTGTCTGTGGTGGAGAATGCACATCATATTAACCTTCACAGAAAGGCTGTGAATATCGTCCAGACAAAAAAAAAAAGACGGAGTGTAACCAAATACACTCTGTACAAACTACCAGAACACAGTCAATTGTTGGGTATATATGGATTAAAAAAAAAAAAAACTAAAACCAGCAGCCAATCAGAATCCTGGGAATGGACTTTGCCAAGATACATGTGGAATAGCTGAACCACCTACAAATGCTGTGTTCTCAGAGAAGATTCAATTTGCAACACAGCTGAATACTGATCACTCAACAGAAATCTCTACATGGAACTGTGAACAGGATTCAAACCTGCGAGAGCATTGCCTATTGGATTTCAAATCCAGAAATTTTTCCAGGTTTTCAAGTTTGTTCAGTTTTACTCAATGGTCTGCTATTCTGGATGAGTCAGTGCAGATCCTGGATACTTTTTTTGTCGCCAGTTTTGGTGCAACACAGGATTTTGCAAGTGCACCACCCTCAATATCCACCAGACCTAGTTTCATACAGCTTGTTTCTTAAAATGAAAATTCAACTCGAGAAAAATGATGGTGAAGCTTCAGAGGTGCTTCAATTAATTGAAAACTCCCTGGAATAAGTATTTTCTGTGCTATGGGCACTATTTTGAAGAAAATTAATGTTTCACTTATTTTTCATTTCTTGGTTAATACAGCTTCAGTCTGAATACTATTTGAACTACATTAGTAGGAAATTGTAACTACTCCCTAAAAATGAGATTGATTTTTGCTCAGAAATATTACACTAGGACTTATTTTCAGGGTATGCTAAATATTTGCATCACATGACTTGATTGTAAAGAATGCTTATTTCTCTCAACTAGGGCTTATTTTAAAGGGAAGGTGTATATTAAAATTATCCTGAAAAATTGTGCTAGGTCTTATTTTCAGGGAAACCCGGTATATATATATATATATATATATATGTAGTGAGAGAGGAAGATGAGTTCTACACACACACATACATATATATGAGTTATATATATATATATTACATAACTATATACTAGTAGTTGGGGATGTGCAGAAGAAAAAGAAGTTATTCTCAATAACGTTTTTGTTATTAAAAACAAATCTTTTCCCTCTTGTCAGTTCATTTCAGAATCAATGGCAAAATAACAAACACTTTGAACATTATTTTGTTTTTATGGGGTAAAGTAGGTACAAAGGGAAATATAGGAGGGGTGGGGAGTGAAAAAGAGAAAATATAGTAGAGAAAGAAGAAGAAAAGAAATGAACAACAGGGAAAAGAGGGAAGTAAAAGACAGAGCAAAGATAGAGGACAATAGAGTAGAGGCTAAGAATCAAAAGTTAATTTTTATTCAGTGTAGATAGCAGAGGTTCTGAAAAGTTCTTAACCTGACCAAGAGGAAAATGACTCAGTTTATGTTGGGCAACGAGACGGTTCACAAGATGGCATCTTGTCATAATAGCTATTTCTTACATGCATTTGTCTGACTGGTTTGGTTGGATTTTTAGGGCATGTCAATCCTTGTTGCATTATTTTATGCCAAAGATGTTTTGCTTTATTCATTCTTGATGAACTCAATTTTTTTAACACATTTTTTAAAAACTCATTCTCTTCTATCTAATCCATAGATGGGATCATAACAGGTACTCTGGATCAGAGAAGAGTTTGCCATAAGGGCAATAGGTTCTGCAGACAATCATATAAGGACTTGAGGTTGACGTGACAAGCCAACTGATCGAAGGGGGCCTCTTTAATCACCTGTCTTGCTTAAGTAAGGGATAAAGTGGAATGTTGCATATCATGGACTGCTCAGCCACCAGGGTTCCATCCTTAAGCATCATGGCTCACCACCCACGGCCAACAGGTGGCCCCATTGTGGGGAGGGGCGGTCTTTCCTCTCCGCAGAAGTGCAATCAGTGAATTATAAAGCCCCAGACGACAGGCCTAGCAGCAGTTTGAATGAAAAGGATTTATCAGACAAGAAATAATTCAAATTATAAAAGAAGAATAAAAGAAATGTTTCTTAAAGATAAGGTCACAAGATGAGAAGAAAGAGAAGATGAATTCAAAGAATGTAACTGAGTCAAAATAAAAACAAATGTTGTAAAAACAGGGTTAGCATTTCATTAAAGCAAAGAGAAAACTGAATGTTTTTCAGGTAATGAAGTTTGAGTGTCATACCTTTTGTGTAAGGTGTTAGTTATATGTATGTATACATATATATATATTTACCAACCCCTCCTAATGAGCAGGATGTGACACAAGATAAATATCTTAAAAAGAGTTTAACAGGTTTGAATTCAGAGTTTTCCTTCTCCTAGGCTGGTTACTTAGCCAAGGTTAAAGAGCCCAGTATGTTTTACTATTTCCTCATAGCTGGAGGGAGAGTAGTTGGTTGCACACCTTTCCCAAAGGTACTAATGCTATGTGAAATACAAACAGCCTCATCCAGGAGGTGAACTCAAGTTGATGAGTCCATTTCCTACAACTCTAACCATTACACCACATGCCTCCATATATGTATGTATATGTGTGTGTAATATTTATATATATACCAAACCCCACCTCATGGAATACAATATTCATTTTTAAGTAGGTTCGAATTCAGAGTTTTCCTTCACCTAAACCAGTTACTGTTGTAACTTGAGTATCAGAGTTAACAGAGAAATAATAGGAAGAAACTCAACAAATATTAAGGATACAGAAAAAGGTTTACTAAGCAAAAATGCAAAATGAACATAGAAATTAGTAATTGCTATGTTGAACTAACAAGCCCAATGAGATCTCATTGTTCCCCCTTCCAAGGTTTCATCAGACACTATTTGTAGCGAAAACAGATGATTTCATTCTCATTATTTAGGTACTATATGACAGTTACAATACCCAGGTTAAAGAGCCCAGTCTGTCCATTACTGTAACTAACATGGCAGAACTTGTTTTGGGAAAACTATGAAATAAAACCACACTAATAAAAAAATAATCAAAGACTAAAAAAGTATTATTTAGATAAAAATATATTTTTTTAATCTAATAAGTCAAATTTATTTATTCAGCATTTTTACACTAATTAACAAAATACCAGTCTCAAGCAGTGAGTGAAAGACTAATTTGCGGGTGTCAATGTTAAACCTTTAAAAAAACATTTAACTTGAATCTTTTCTCTTTTATTAATCTCATCCTTTGAAGATTAAGCTACGAAAATGAATAAAGCAAAAAAATGCCCTGAAGAGCATTATTGTTCATTATTTTGTAGTTTTCTAAATAAATAATTCTTAAATTCAAATAAATCTAAAGTTGGAACTTCTAATTCTGGTATGATCTATGCCAGTTTCTATATTGAAAGTTTAAATACTGTTGACAAAAATACATTTTTTATCAAAACTTGTTGCATTTAAAAAACTTAAACTGAAGCAATTAGCTATATGCTGAATATTAGGAGCTGAAATGAAGCAAAATCCTAATTTTAGAAATCTTCTTGGGGAAACAAAATCTTTTTGGTGAATCATATCCAAAACCGATAGTGTGTGCGAAAAGAACTGAAAATGAATACAATATAAGTAATAAGATACTGTTTTATCCTCCAACTGCCTGGGTTCTCAGGATTGCTTTATATGCCAAACAATTTCTGATACAGCCAACCAGGAAGCAGAGATATATGATATTCCTTTATTATATCTCTTGATTTAGCATTTCTTAAGTCAGATTTGAACATTTGAGAGGAAAATGCTGTCAAGAGTTTGGTTTCAGCAAAAATAAAAAAAAATATAACATGACATTCAACAAAAAAAAGATAAAATAAAATAAAAAAAGATAGAATAAAAATTTTAAAAAAATCTAAAGTCAAATTCTAAAAAAAAATTGTTTTTACATGTTTTGCATATAACCATATTTCTTTTCTTTTTTTTTTTTTTTTGGTTATATAATCCGAGGAAGAATATTTTCTTTTTTTCAATTTTTTAAACAAACTGATGATTTAAAAAGAAGTTTTATTTATGATGAAAGTGTTGAGAAATTGATGCAAATCTTACAGAGAAAATAGAGCTTATTATGTATTATAGAAATGCATTGCTAATGATTTTACTACAGAAATGCATTGGAAATAAGAAAGAAAATGCTTATCAGTAGTAATGAATTAATGTCAGCCTTATGGAACAAAGAGGGATATTATATATGATACAATCCTTTGTAAACCATTATAGATTCAAGTAATTATTCTTGATACAAATAATTTATATTTATATGAAATTAAGTATCCCTATTGAATATAATTAATTTTTAAACAGATCTATTTGACACATAGTGCCCTAAAATCTACTACCATATTAGGTTCAATTGGGCCAGGGAGTAATGGTAATGAAGCAGAATATCCACACTCTCCAGATATCCAGAACTAGAATTTCACTGCTAGATGTAGTTTAGTATCATACCCAAAACACCCCTTTTTTTTTTGGGGGGGGGGCTCTTATCCCTCTGCAGGGGATGTAGTCAGCATAAAGCCCAACTAACAGGACATTGTTAGGAGTTGGATTTATTGATTTTTCATTTATTGATATATTACTCTTCTTTAGGTCTAAAAATTATTTAAGAGTTTCAAAATTGCTTTTATCAATAGTATATATCTAGTTTTCAATTTTATCTCATATATATATATATATATATATATATATATATATATATATATATATGTATGTTGTAGGGTTTATCTCCATTTGTAAAGATGTTAAGATATTTCATTGGGAGGTTCACTGAAGCCTGGGTTTATATATTAAACAAAAACATGATTTATTGCCTCAAGGCAAAGACTAGCTGTCTCAAAAGCTTTCGATTTGTCAGAAAGAGATCAAATATTGATCAATATTGATATTGGATATTGATCCCCACAATAACAACAACAAAAAAGACTGTTGTTTACTTATTTTCTTAGAAGAACTTGATTCATGTTGTACTTTTATTTAATGACTTACGACAAAAGAAACTTGGGAAAAGTCCTACTACTAAAATATGATAAATTGTAACAAAAAAAAAAAAAAAAAAAAAAAAAAAACGATAGATATTTTCCAAAAGCCAACCAGGCAAGAAAATGAAAAATATCACTGATGTAAACATTTGAAGAACAAGTTCATAATGTGTATTGTTGAGATGAAAAGCCATTTAGCCTTGGGGAAGTTTCTTCAAGCCATTCACAGAGATATATATTAAAAATAAAAAAAATGCAAGCAATAATGATTATCATAAAAGCTAATGTCAATAAATATGGTTTTCCCCAAGTGTCAAAGAAGAAGAAAGCATAACTATGATGGACGATAAAAAACTTATTATTCATTGTTGCTTAACTAATTACATGACACAGTCAGACGTTACTAATCAATGATTAACTTGTAATTAGTAAAGTCAATTTTTAAGAATGTTGTCACATATGAGATGAGAAAATGAGAATCAAAATGAAAATGAGAATTAAGAGAACAATGCAATTTCATTACTGAACTGATTGGGAATTGAAAGAGCAAGGATTAAAAATGCTCTTTTTTTTTTAATTGATTCTTTGTTGGAAAGCTGTGATTATTTTTTTAAATATCAGGCTGAGCATTTTTTGTAATTTGTTTATTTTAGGACCCAGATCAAGTAGAAAATTAACTATCCTTTGCTATTAGGTGTTTTGGGGGGAAATATATTTTTGTAACTTGACTATCAGAGTTAACAGAGAAATAAGTAAAAAGTAAGTAAAGTCGTCGGGGCGGCCTAAAGTCAGTATCAGCAGCAAGGGTGTCTATCCCCTTTTCAATAGCGCTAAACCAAGTAGATTGTTTTAGTGTCTGAGGTGGAGCGCCACACCTACCATCAGCTCCTTACTTTACCGCACAGATCTCCGTGCTACTCATACACTGAGTTGGCGAGGACCGGTATCGAACTAGGAACCTTGTGGTTTCTAGCTGAACGCTCTACCGACTGAGCTAACTCGGCCCAATAGGAAGAAATAGAACGAGTATTAAAAATAGGGAAAAAGGTTTACTAAACAAAGATACAAGGTCAACAGAGAAATTAGCTCGGTTGAATTAACAAGTCCTGTGAGATCTCATTGTTTCTTTTTTATTTTATCAGAAAGATCAGATTTCCATATGATCAGTAATCTGTCAATCATAGTCCATTCCTTCTTTATGCATATATTGAGCTTGCTATGTGTAGATGAGATATTACTACCAAGGTGTGTAAACTGGACTACTAATTTCAGAGTCTTTCCATCCAGTGTGGAATTGTCTTCATCTTGTTTAAAAACATATAAACTGTTTTATCTTTCACATAGAAGCAGACCAATGCCTCTTACTGCCTTGCCAGACAGAGAGATATTTGCTAGAATACAGAGAAGATTCCAGGAAAACCTAGCAGACTTGCTGTCACTTGAAATTAAGAGAAGACCTCCAGCTAGTACCAACACAAAAAAGTCAAATAGTAATAATAATGTTTACTTTTGTTTCCGGTTTTGGAAGCAAGGTAATTTTAGCATCTTTTTTGTTTTTTCTATATTCTTCTTTCTCTTTTCTCTGACTCCACACAAATACAAAAAAAAGGGTAACAAAAACACATTATATCCCAAACAATGTTAAACAGGGAAATAAATGAGTTAAAAGCCAAAAACAGAATCAATCTTACCCTATTGATTCACCTTTACCTTGAGTGATCTCCAATTTAGCGGAGAATGTAAAACAGCTTTGGAGCATTAATATTAAAATTACTTATAAGTGCCTCCTATATAAGAAATTTAACGGGAGGTGTTATCAATAATGCCCCAACCTGTCACTTGTCTGGCTAATCTTTGGGAAAGGTAATTAATACAATCGGCTGGTGTCAGGCAGATCTACATAACATTCAAAATAGCAGGCACCTATAGTTCATCAGGATTAGAACTTTGAGAATTGGTAATCAGAATATGAAGGAACACAAATGATTTCATCACAAGTCACAAGTTAAAGTTATTTAAAACAGATAAAATTAATTAATTTCCTGCTCCCATCACTACCTCTGGTACACTGCATGGTGAATGTGTCGGTCATTTACAGAGGCATAATTGATAGGATAGAGGTATTTGTTAATTGGTGTTAGATAGAAATACTTCAAGACATAATTGTGTGCAAACAAATGATTATTATTAAATAGCAACAGTCACTTGAAATAATATAACTGTGTATAAATTATTTGTATTAGATAGGAATACTTGAACCATATAACTGTGCAAATAAATGATTATTATTATTAAATAGGAAAAGCTACTTGAACCATATAATTATGTATAGATTATTCATATTAGATAAGAATACTAGAAACAATACAACTGTGTGCAAATAATCTGTATTGGTTTAGTTTTGTTTCTTTGTTTAATGGCATATCAACCTTCATGGGTTATTTAATGCCAAAGCCCTCCTTGCAGAAAAAACAGTAGTGGTACTATTGAAACCCATAGCTGAAGTGATCCTAACTTCCATAGAGTATTAGTCCAAAAGTGAATATAATAGCGCAACTGGGGTTAAAACTCAATAAGTATGATGTAACAGTCTAGCATATTGGCAATTATTGCACAGATACTCCCCCCCCCAGAAGAGATACATTCATGCTGTTAATTACAACTGTGTGCAAATTATCTGTATTGGTTTGGTTTCTTTTTTTAATGGCATATCAATCTTTGTAGGTTACCAATGCTATCTTTTAGAAGAACATGTACTATTTAACCCATAGCTGGAGAAATGAGGGGGTTCATCTGGAATGGGGCTCTCAATGGCTTAGAGAGTCATATGATCAGGCAACTCCCATACATGTGGTTAAGATTGTAATGGGGTAATAGAAATAAAAATGTACATGAAAATATGCCTCCGTGTTTCTGATTAAATAAGAAAGATTGAACACAGAGAAGTAGACAAACCCCAATGAAGAAGATTTTTGACCCAATATAAAAAAGGAGGAGAACCCTGACCCAAAAGAGAAGCAGTAACCCATTAGATGAAAATACATTAAAAGAACTTAAGAAATAGCATGCAACATTGGGACATATTTGTGTATTTGTTCCTTTTAATACTACTTGTTGGTATATTGTGCATATACAGAATGATTGAAAAGTAACTCCTTATTTTAAACTATTTGTAATTTTTTTCTTTATATGCAATTACATTTTTCTCAGTTCTTTAATGTATGTTCTTTAATATATGGCAATTAAACCTGTGTTGTTTGTGTTTTTGTGTTTTCAGATTGATTATTTTTATTTCAGCCATTCCACAAGACTTCCTGGAAAGGTTAGTTGATATGATTCCAAGAGGCTTGAGAGGCTGGAGACAAATTCTGGTGACCATACAGAATTTTAAATAAAACTCCATGTCATGTGTATTCTTCCCATATTCATTTTTTGTAAAGATAGTGATTGAGAAATAAACAAGATTTTTTAAAAGTAGGGAGTTATTTTACAACATCCTGTATATTGTTAAATGTTCTTGGTATGTATTAATAAGCTTATCTTGTATTTCCTTCCATTGTGTTCAGTGTTAGTATATCACAGATATACTAATGCTAATATTGGTTCTTAGAGAGTTGGGATTCTACTAAGTTTCTTCCCTACTACCAAGCACACCAATAAATTGGTTATCATAAGTTTGTATTTGTGTATGCATGATAGATTTCAAGCAGATACGGAGGTAATCCCAAAGATAAGGTCTCAAAAATATTTAGAAATTGCAAAAACGTTTGTTACTGATATTTAAATCATTTATATCACAGATATACAAATGCTATTAATGGTTCTTAGAGAGTGGGAACTTGACTAAAACATCTTCCTCATCACCAAGCTTCCAACAGAGGCAATGGACTGTTGGGTCAGTAAAATGTTTATTCCTGTGTGTGGGGTTAAGTGAGGGAGAAGATTTCTGTAATTGGATATATCAATCACATGATGAGCCCAGATGTTTTAGCGCAAAATATCAAAATCTTCAGATAAATACTGGACCACCTCCTGTGTGTACGTTGACCTGAAATTCTCTCTAAAAATCACTAAGGTACCAGATATCTTCTCCATCACATTGATAAGTCCCTCAAACTTAACTCTATACACAGGAAGGACTTTATATTGTTAGTCACTGTTTTATTTGTTCTTAAATAAATTGTTAGAATTAAACTAAGTTTTAATTCGTTTATTTGTTGCTGTAGTCTTAGAATCAAATGCTATACTAACACAATAGGCCAGAGAGAAGTAACATTTTCAATCTTATAAATAGACTGTTTTAATCATATACCAATATAGCTTCATTCTGAAATACTGCAGGCAAGTATCAATAAAACTTCTTACAAGTAATGCAATGTTGTTTTATTTTTTGTTTTCAGTCGGGCAATTTATCTTCAGGTGTTTTGCTGTTGGTAATAGTCATTGAGAACTTGAATCTGCCTACCATCAACTGTGATATCTATAAAATATTATCCGATAAGCATTTAAGAAAAAAAAAAAGAAGTTTTTCCTCCTCCTATCATTGTAAAAATCCCTGTTGTTGGAAAGGAACAATAAAACATCGAATTCGTCACCTGACTTCAATATCCCATCAAAAAGTTCTGTCTAGACGTCTCTTTATAAAACGTGTTTGGATAGTGGTGTTATTTTCTTTTTTTATTTATTTCTATCTTTTTCATTGAATGATTTCTCTTAGATTGTTTCGAAAGTCAGCAATGGACAACAAGGAACAGAATCTACTATCAGAGAGTTTTGACTTACTAAGAAAACAAACCGTACTGCTTATATACCACTAAATCTTTCAGTTGCAGCTGACAGTTGGCAGTAACGGCAAGAAATAACTGAAATGCATTTCAAAAGGTTCTTTTTTGTTTGTTGTTGTCTTTTAGTGCAAAACAGTAGTTAAGGACAAAATAGAGAGGAATTCTGTCAAAAGATAATTTTTCTTCCAACAAGGAAGAACCATTATTTACATTCTAATAAATCTGACTTGTGAAACGTTAAAAACAAGAGACATCCACTCAGCTGTATCTTTTCTTTCTCTACAACAACTCAACTTGAATGAAAACATTTTTGTTTTACTTCTTGATTTCTCTTACTTATATACCTGTTCACATCTATGTATTCATAGCTAGATACCTTTTCATGTCTCTCAGTCTGTTCATACCTCTCTTTAATGGTTAGCAAGCTAGTCTCACAGATCTATTACTACTGAATAGCGAGTGCTTCCTGTTACATATCTACCTGTTCATACCTATCTATTTCAGTCTATTCAAACCAATCAGTAATGTTTAACAAGCTAGTCTCACAGATCCATTACTACTGAATACTGAGTGCTTCCTGTTATATATCTACCTGCTCATATCTACTGGTAATGTTTAGCAAACTAGTCTTGCAGATCCATTACTACTAAATAGTGAGTGCTTTCAGTTACATATATACCTGTTCATATCTATCTACTTAATCAACGAAGTTAAGCAGCAATGAGCTTGTTCAATACTTAGATGAGTAACTATTTAAACAAGAGCTGGTGCTGTAAGCAACCTGATTTCACAATGACTGAATTCTGCATTAAATGAAATGAAAAGGTTTGATACACGGTAAAATTTTTTTTATTCATACCTAGATATCTGTTCATATCTATCTCGGTCAATTCATACCTATCTGTAATGGTTAGGAAGCTAGTCTTGCAGATCCATTACAACTAAATAGTGAGTTCTTCCTTTTACATATATACCTGTTCATATCTATTTATACCTAGATGTCTGTTCATACTTCATGTTCATGCTACACTAACAGATATACATGCTATATCAATTACATCACACTATAATATTGCCCTGATAATGGTTTAATATATATATATATATATATATATATATATATCTTTAAAAATCATCTGAAATGTCCTTGTGCCATACACAACTAAGCTTAGTAAATATAATATTCAAATATATCATATCAGATCTAATGTGTCATTCATCATCATTTCAATTTTATTTGATTTATTCTTATTTTATTTCTTGGGAACCATTTTATAATTTTTTGGGGGGGGCAAGGTGGGGGGTGGGTGTTTCTTGTGAATATTTTTAATGAAAGATGAGAATTTATACAGTTGTAGACAGTATATCATTTCAGCCATATATATATATATATATATATATATATATTATATATATATATATATATGTCCTTGAAAACTCATCTGAAATGTCCTTGTGTCATACTTAACTAACCTTAGTTGATATAATCTTTAAATAGGTTCCTAAGTGTCTTTTTTTAACAATGTTTTAGCATTTCAATCTAATTTTGTTTTTCGAAACATTTTATGAATTTAGTTGGGGGCGGGGGTGTTGATGTGAACATTTTTTAATGAAAGATAAGAATCTAAAAAGTTGTAGACAGTATATTATTTCAGTTGATCATATTTAATCCTGCTTTTTTATCACAACATATCAAAGTCATCATTAGAAATAATAATAATAATGATAATAATGATAAGCTCGAAATGGTGACAATAATAATTTCTTATTCATATGTACATTTTATCAAAATTATTCACTATTACATTACACTTTTTTTAGTGTGTGTGTGTGTGTGTGTGTGTGTGTGTGTGTGTTTTTAATTTGATGAGTCTCAAATTCTTTTATTTTTTGTATGATCAGCTAAAAATGTTGTGATAAATTGTGACAAAAAGATTTAAGAAAGCAACCATTACAAAAAAGAAAAAAAAAAGAGAAGAAATATATGAAATATGAAAATATTATATCTCCAATTCTCAAACAACTTTGAAATCCAAATCCTCATCTATTTTTACAAACTGAACATAAAAAAATATGTGAGAAATATGAAAAAAAAATTGGAAATTAAAAGCGGTTTCAAATACTTAATACAAATCTTCTTAAATCATTCTCAGTCTGCTAATAGCAGATTATAAACAAAAGTTTTGAAAACTCAAATCTACTCTATATATATATATATATATATATATATTATATATATATATATAGATAGAGAGAGAGAGAGAGAGAGGGGGGCAGTATCTATATATATTCTATATATACAGAGCAAGAGAGGTGTGAGTGTGTATGTATGTATATATATATATATATATATACATATATATATATACCCATTGGTCTTAAAGTACTTTCTGTCTATAACTACTCACTAGTAAGACTAAGCATTCTAACCATCTGGCTACTTGTCTTTCTATTTCTCATACATGTGCTTTTTTGTAATCGGCTTAAGGTTTTTTTTTATAATATGCACTCCTAATAGTTACAGGTGTGTATTATATATAATAACTAGATATCAACCCTGATATATATACATATGTGTGTATATATATATATATATATATATATAAATATATATATTGGAAATGCTACCTGTTCTCACTCTTGAATAAGGAGACATTGTTATAATAGAATGTTACAATGCTTAGAGTAGGACAAGCACAGACTTATAGATCCCCAGTGAGAACCTAGCTCACTAACCGTTAACATCACTTGAGACACTCAATTTTTTATTGTGATAACCTGATAACTCAAAAAGCATGACAGAGATTGAAATAGTGAAAACAGCTCGACACATGACATTTACTCCCTCTCTCTTTGACTCTTATTTCTTCTTTCAACCCCCCCCTTGTCTGTGTTACTTCATATTCTTTCTCTTTTTCAGTTCTGTTTACTTGAATAATTTAAAAGGATTCCAATCAACCAATGCTCCTGAATTTTCAACTCACCAGCATGACTAAGCATATAATGGGTTGGTTGGTTGGATCTTATGGCATGTCAACCCCTGTTGGGTCATTTTATGCCAAAGACATTTTTGTTTTATTCATTCTTCTTGGGTATTCAATTAAAAAAAAAAAAACACATATTTCATGAACTCTTTTTTTATCTATTTAACCCATAAATGGGACCATAACAGGTACTACCACTCTGGGTCAAGATGGACCTGGGAGTAATGGCAATAAAAGAGTACTCCATGCTCCCCAAAGCTCCAAAATTAGTACTTTACCATAAGATGCAGTTTAACATCATACCCAGAACACATATATAATGGGCTATGGTAGGTGGTTGCTTGTATTTTTTCTGTTTCTCATATTTTAATTCTTCTTTTCTTTTTCCTCCGCCTAAATATAACAACTACAACAACTTTTGGTCTTAATTCTCTATGGTATAAAATAAGACCAAAAAAAAAACTTATTTACATGAACCAAAAAACAATAAAAAAATTTTTTTTTAAATCCCTGCCAAAAATCCAATCATGTTCTTTCTCTTTTTAATTTCTATTTACTTGAATAATTTAAAAGGATTCCAATCAACCAATGCTCCTGAATTCTCAACTCACTGGCATGACTGAGCATATGATGGGCTATGGTAGACGTCTGCTTGTATTTTTTCGTTTTCCCATACTTGCATTTTTTGTTCTTTTTTTTTTGCGTTTTTTTCTTTCGCCTAAAGATAACAACTACAACAACTTTTGGTCTTAATTCTCTACGGTATAAAAAAGCAAAAAGAAAAGAAAAGATACTTATTTACATGAACAAAAAAAAAAAAAAGCAAAAATACCCATTGTGAAATCTCTTCCAAACACTTACGTTCTGATCAATATTAATTAAACAGCGAGTCTAAGGGTGGGAGATAGGGGAAATGTGGTGAGGAAATTAATGATTAGATTTTACTTCCTTTATTTTGGTTGACTTTTGTTTATATATATAGTTTTCTTTTTCTTTTTTTGGTAAGGTCAAAGTTCGTCTGAGCAACTTATGTCACTGCTGATAAGAAATGGTCGGTGCAGAAGAGAAGGAATTGTGTTTTCATCAGAAAATCGGGGGGAAATAAACAATTTGGAAATACCACACAAAGTTAATATTCTGATATGTAGACCTGTGTATCAACTTGCTAAAGTTTTTATCACCTTTCTTGACACTTTTCTTCGTCATAAAAAAAGGAAAGATGTTAAGAAATAAAAGCTAAAAAAATATTCTTATTACTGGAAGGAAATATCTATAGTATTATAACTACCCAACATCTTTAGAATTTGGTTTAGTTTATTTGTTAAATTACTATTTAATGTTGAAATTTGATTCATTTATAAACTTTTAGTATTATTAGGATTATTCAGACTAATTTCCTCATCTTTATTGTTATCTGTTCAACGTTTTGGCTGATGTGCCCTCTGGCCTTCTTCAGGTATTTCTTATCAGATTACAACAAGAAGGTTCCTGGGTTCGAAAAGAAGGTTCCCAAGTCCAACAAAAAATACTTGAAGAAGGCCAGAGGGCATATTGGATGCAACGGTGTACAGATAACAATAAAGATGAGGACAATAGTAAAAATAATCCAAATTATACTAATTATCAAGCCTCATCTCAAAAATTCAGAGAAATATGAATTTTTGTAATCATATCTATGTTCAATGTTTGCAAAAATGAACATACACACACAACTGTTTTTTTTTCCCCTAAAATCATTTGTTTGCACACATATCTATATCTATCTTTGTGATGACTATTCTTATCTAATACAAATAATTTGCACACAGTTGTCCATGATGATATTGATACTTCTATTTAGGAATGCATAAAAGATACTAATTCTCATTTCATATTTACTTTTTGTTATATTGAGAATTTGGATGATTAAAATAATGCCAATGATGGGGTATTGCACATTCCCCAGAGATTTAGAACTGGAGCTTCCTCATTGGATGCAGATTAGTGGCATATCCAGGACAACCCTTTTGGGGGTAACCTTACCCCCTTTACAGCAGATGTAGTTAACATATTCTAATCCCTGCTGACAGGGTGTCTTAGGATT
The DNA here is from genome assembly GCA_023376005.1 of Doryteuthis pealeii. Taxonomy (NCBI): domain Eukaryota; kingdom Metazoa; phylum Mollusca; class Cephalopoda; order Myopsida; family Loliginidae; genus Doryteuthis; species Doryteuthis pealeii. The sequence goes on from CM042138.1 coordinate 114,686,858, forward strand.
TGGAAAGCACCATACTAAGTGATGGGTGTGTGTGTGTGTGTGTGTGTATTAATTTTCTATGTGTACAATCCACATAAATTTTTTAGTTGTTTCTTTTTTTCATTGCTTGCTTACGTGTCAGTCTTAAATTTCTTTGAGGATTAAACTTTGAAATTCAGAACTAATAATATCTTGGTGTAGCTGTAAAATACATTTGGTTGGTCGGTTGGACTTTATGGCATGTCAACTCATGTTGGGTTATTTTATGCCAAAGACGTTTTGTTTGATTTATTTTTGATGGGTATTTAACATTCATTTCAAACTCAATTTTTAAAAAACATTTTTGTAAATGTAATTCTTTTTTCATATCTAACCCATAGATTGGACCCTAACAGGTACCACCACTCTAGTTTGGAGTGAACCTAGGAGTAAAGGGGTACTTCACATTCTCCAGCACTAGAACTTTACCATCAGATAGAGTTTAACATCATACCCAGAAAACTAAGACCCTTTGTCACCTTCTTGCAGCACATATATGATAAAAAGGGTTAGGTCTTGCTATAAGGGCAATACGGTTGGGTAAATCATATAGGTGCTAGGGATTGATGTGACCAGCCAATTGATCAGAGGGGGCCTCTCCAACTGCCCATCTAGCCTAAGTAAGGGCCAAAATATATTAGGTCTGTTTTCTTAGAATACTAGAATTATATTCTGTAGACAAGTTATAGTTGGTACCAGTCTACTAGATTTTGGTGGCAAAATAGGGAAAAGTAATTCTTGGAAATTGTAATTTCATTTTTTGATTTGATGCAACAGCTCAACAGAGACCATATATAAACGAGGCATATAAAAACAACAAAAAACTAAACAAAAAGAAACACTATAAACCATTAGCCTATTAGGAAGAGAACAAACGGTTTAAAAAAATTATTCTTTTTGATTTTAGGCATAGCTTCCCATGTCACCTGTCCGTTGGTCACATGATAATTCAGCCCCTTCAAACTTCCTCACTTGTCCTTGGTTTTCAAACACATAAGATCTGTTTTAGTCATAGTTTATTTAGTGAAGTGTATGTTTTTTAGTTTGGTACATAGAGCAGAATACAAACAATTAGTCTCCAACTTTCTTACCATTTATAACATCTCACCATGAAAACCATAGAAGACACAGTAAAGCTTTTTTCACCAATATTTGGCACCTCTTCTTACACTTTGTTCATTTTTGGTTGCTCGGTTAAATTTGGGTTATTTTATGCTAAAGACATATTCTTTTATTCATTCTTGTTGGGTATTCAATTTTCTAAACACACTTTTTTAATACTCATTTTTTAATCTATTTAACCCACAGATGGGACCCTAACACTTCGGTTCAAAGTGGGTCTGGAAGTAATGGCAATGAAGCAGTAACTCCACATTCCCCAGAGTAAATAAATTGGAACTCCACCACTAGATGCAGTTTAACATCATACCCAGGACATAACCTGTTTGGGATATAAGTTGTTATGTTAATACCCATTGTATATATTAAACATACATAGGCGCATCATTCATGTAAGTTAGTTGTTTGTCTTTTCTTCCCAAATGTTCAATGTTCATGTGTCTATGAATTTACTAATGAGGATTTATTTTTGGTTATAACTAATACCCACTATTCTTATAGTATTACATATTATTATATAATTCTTTATCTTGAGGTCTTGATGATTGGTAGAGTTGTGTCATTCTGTTGCTTCTGACCATTACTTTTAATCTAGTATCCCATTTTATAACAACTCATGCCATTTCCGCAGACACGGTTCACATATTTTGTCCTTCTTTTGTTCAGCCTGGATACTTTCACGTTCCACTCGCTTGATCATCCATTTGTTATTCTCAAATTCTTAGTTGTTTCATTGATCAGTGCCGGGTCAGCTCTCTTTACCAAAATCAGACTTTATTGGAATATCTTGCAGAATTTTAAACCTTTTAGAACATTTTTGCCTCATCTTTATACCAATTCCACCTGACATTAATCCTTTTTTTGTTTCCTTTAGACTTTCCATTTTTACAAATCAATTGTATCCTTTCTTATAATACTTCCAAGAACATCTCTTCCCACATTTACTTGAAAGATGTTTTGTAATTTGGCCATTTGTGCTCAATTGTTTGTTTTTTTCAATTTTTCTTTTCATTCCACATCTCTTCTGAGGATAACTTCTTTTATTTTTAGAACTATCATTATCCTGCATTTATTATTGAAGGTGTATGGGGTAATGGTTAGAGTCATATAAAATGGACTTGTCGACCCAAGTTCAAATTCTGGGTGAGGCTGTTTGCCTTTCACATAGCGCTAACACCTTTGGGAAAGGTAAAAATCCAACTACTCTCCCCCCAGCTATGAGTAAATAGTAGGTCAGACTGGGCTCTGTAACCTTGGTGAGATAATCAGTCTAGAGAAGGAAAATTCTGAATTTAAACCTGTTAAACTCTGCTTAAGAAATTTACCTTGTGTCATATCCTACTCATGCGGAGGAATTAGTAAATATATATATTATTGTTATAGTAATTATTAGATATAGATAAGAGGTTACAGCATAGGCCGAAAGGAGTTGAAATTATTCTTATTGATAAATTAACTTTAATGAAAGTTATTCTGTAAATGGTTTATGGCAGATTTCTTTAAAATAAATGGACCCAAAACAATATGGGTTGATATGCAGTAAATCACATAGACAAGGAACTGTCAGTAACCAAGTTCCATTGACTTAATGTCCAATATATATATATATATATATATATATATATATATATATAACTATTATGCTTATGGTCTAATGATGAAACCATTGGTTTATGTTAAGTTACTTAAGCAGGGATAAACCTGTTTAATATTTATATGTGTGACCATTTAGAGGTATAGCATGTGTTGTAAACAACTTGTGGTCTGTGTGCCAGACTAAGAAAATCTTAGTAAATAAGAACGCACAGTCCTATTCTTAGTAATTGTAATAATAACATTATTTGAATTTGGGTGTTTAGTTCAGCTGCATCTAATAATCATCATCACAACCAAATAAACTGGAATAAGCAAAAGATTAAAGAAAAAACAAAAATCCAAATAAAAGAAATAAGAGAACCATTTTATATAAAAACAAATTCTGTTTCCCTATCTGTAATAAAAGTTATTTTTGTCTCTTCGAGTGGAAAAACAAATTGAAATCTAAGTGGTTTTAAGAACGAAACAAAACAAAGAAAAGAAAACTATAAAAGTTAAAAAAAAAAAAAGAAGTTACATATCTTCAAGCCACATTTTTGTTCTTAAAAATACTAATCGTCAAAAGATTAAGATTTTTCAATTTTGTCACAAATTCCTGTCTGTCAGCTGTTCTTAAATGGGGTTTTGTAGGTTATTTAAAAAAAAAAGGGTCTCAGTAAGAATGTTATACATGTGATAATTTTATTATAGGAATGCCTTCTAGGTTCTCATTGCAGAATCAACATCATACTAACCTTCACCTGAAGGCTGTGACAAGTGTCCAGTCACCAGACAAATAAAAACAAACTGTGACCAAATACAGGTCTGTACAAACTACCAGAACACAGTCAAGTGCTGGGTATATATGGATAAAGGTATCCACACTAAAACCAGCAGCCAATGTGATTCCTGCAAATGGACTTGGCCTAGGTACACAGTAGAATAGACCAATCTATTATTTAAACCACCAACCAAGTCTGGATTCTCAGAAAAGATTCAACTTGCAACACTACTGAATACTGGTCCTTCAACAAAAATGTCTACACTCATATCTAAGTATATTGATGTTCCACTTTAGGAAAAAGTGAAGAGTGACGATTAATATTTTCAGAGTTATCTCAACAAATCTGTTGGCAAAAATAAAATTCCATGAATATGTATAAGTGGTGTACTTGTTTTTCTTGAGTTCTATTACTGTAGAGTTTGGCAATAAGTAATACATAATGATATGTGTTTTGATTGTATAATATGTATACTAAAAAAAAAATTGTAGTTTTCTATCATTGTTATTTGACTTTGTATTTAAAATGATAATAGATAGAGTACATATGTACATATATAAACTCCTGGCCGAAAAATGTGTCAGTAAAATAAAATAAAATCAATTCTATCCATTCAGTATTTTCTTTCCTTATTTTTCCCTTCAACATACCATCAGATTTGCTTCCATTTTCAACTTACACACACACACATATATATATATATATATATATATATATACAGACACAAGTTTTGAAACATTAATTTTAGGCAAGCTGTATATATGAATATATTTTTAAAGAACAACAATTTTCTATTTTTTTATATAAAATATTTTTGGGGTGAAAAGAGTTTGTAAAAACTAGAGTAATCTTCGAATGTTCACCATATTGAACATATATGTAAAAAAAATATTATCTCCCTGTACACTGTAGAATGCTGATAATTACTTTTAGATTATAATATATATAAATGCTCAAACAAATTTATGTTTCATTAACTATACATATATATTTTTATGCCGAGGTTCCCTTTGAGATATGAAAGTTATTTCAAGGGTTCCTCCAGTCTAAAAAGGTTAAGAGAGGCTGGTCTAGAGCAAATAAACTCCCCACCCAACCTTCTGGTTCCAGTTTTGGGGTACCCTAGTTCCAGATTCCATTGCCCTCTCCCAGCTTCTTCTCCATCTGACTGTTACCACTAATAAGTTATAAAGTTCCCAAACATATGCAGTTCATTCCTGGAGGAGATTTTCTTCTTTTTTTTTGTATTCATGTTTTTTATTATTTGGATTAAGGCATTTCTTGAATAAATAAATCAATAAATACTAAATAAATAGGAAAGAACGACTGACTTAATGAAGAAGCTTTAAGTCTCTCTCATCCCTTGGCTCTTAAAAAAACTTGTAATTTGATTTCACCTGCTACACAGGTAACCATAAAAGTTTAGTGAAATAAAAAAAAGGCAAGACTTGGAATAATTGGTTGTGTTTTATTGGTTTCTACCTTATACAGGTGGAAGACAAAAAAGTTCTGCATCTAAATGATACAATCCTGGTAGAATTAAACAAAGTATCTTTATTGAAAATACATTCAGAAAACAAAAGAATTGTAAAGAGATTTGCAAAAACTTAAAATCTTAATAGGATGATAACAATCTTTCCCAAAGGATTAGATCAGGGGTCACCAAACTTTTGCTCGCAAAGGCCTTTATCAGCCCTGCCGACGTTACTTGAATTGTTTGTTAAAACACATGGAACTTGGGATGTTCTGATACCATTTAAATTTAAATACCATGTTAAGCTTACTAAATCTTTATGGACTTCACTACTGTAGGTAGGTTACAAAATTTCATGCGTGTGAGCATTTCACTTGTTATTTATATGATCCCGAATTTTCACTTGTTATGACTTTTTGAAAAACACAGGTAATTTTCAAAGAGCTACTGTGAAGCAACGGATAGGTCAAAAGTTATGAGACAAACATTTTTGGAAAGGGCAAACTCTATATTTTCAAGATTTTAATAAAATCACAATTGATCAGACTGTTTAATTTCGTTCTGGTTAGCAAGTATTGAACACAATAATAATGTGGCCTGCATTCATTATTTTTTCAATTATTCAGCCCATCGGGAAAAAATGTTGGTGATCCCTGGATTAGATAAAGGGTTCAGTTTGAAGTTCTGTGAAGAATTTTCATTATGACAAAGGCTCCAGAGTTCTATAACATAATGTATTGTTGTTTCTTTACTTAGATAGTATATATAGTATAAACATGTCTTTTTCATCTTTCTTGGTTTGCAAGATGGAAGGTATCTGCTTAATTTGCCATCATAATTATCATCATCATCAAGGTGTATCAACAACACAGATTACACTCTCTCACTTTCTATACATCTCTATCTCTCTTTCTCTAATCTATCACACTTGGTAAGACAACTAATCTCTTAGCTTCTCTGTAAAACCAAATATTTTTTCACTGTAACTCAACAGGCAATTAAGAACTGAATTAACTTTTGTCATACAAGGACTCATTTCTTAGAACAAAATATATTAATTTTTAAGCAGTGTAACTCAAACTTTAAAAAAAAGAAATAAACTATTCATAGAATAAACAAATAATTTTCATATGAACTAACTAATCTTGTAGTGTGCTTATCTTTTCTGTAGGTTCTTTTTAACTTGGGTTGGAGCAGAGTAGCTCTTCTAGCTTTTTATGGAATATCTTCTTAAGACTCTAGGCTGGCTGAGATGTCCCTGTTATCATTTGTTTTTGATCAACAACACAGGAAAAGTGCCATTACTTCTTTCTCACAGTCAACCAGAAACTGATTGTCTAAAACTAAACACTTTTGCACACTTGCTTGCCAAACAAGAACAGAGGTCACAAATGTGTCAGGGACCGTCAATCAAAACATCCTTTAACTGTCATTTTGAATTTAAATAAATTCTCTATTCTCTACACTAACCATACATAATTGACAGGATACCCATCAATTATGTGACAATAAATAATGTGAAGACAAAATGACAAGATATGAAGATCATGACTTTTAAAAAAAAATTCTTTGTATATCTGTTCACGACAAATATCATGGGTAAACATGAGAGAGGTCACCTTTTTATTTTACTTTTAAAAATGTTAAAAAAAAAGAAACTTAATGCCAAAACTATCAGAAACTTAAAAACAACTTTTTCCCTTTTCAAAATTGGTGATGATTCAGAATTATTCAGTTCAATAATTGCAAACTTTCATATCTTATTTTTCAATAAATAATCATTTATTTCACAAAACAATTCCTGGGACACAATGATGTGTCTATGAACTACCTTATATATATATATATATATATATATATTATATATATGTGTGTGCATGTGTGTGTGTGTGTGTGTATACACAGATGTGTTTCCAATATGGAGGCAGTATCTTTTTATCCATAAATTTTATAATAGATTACATCAATATACAGTACGAATAGTAATCAGACAATAAAAAAAAAAACAACCAAAAGAAGAATATTATCAGACAAGCCTTAATTTTCTTTGCTGTATTCATTATCTCTTTTCTGATTTTCTTGAGATTGTATAAAACTTTAGAAAAAAAAATGTTGTCCTTATCTGCTTCACAAAAATGGCTGACAAACCCTATGAGTGATTTATATAATCAAAAAATTTCATGTATCATTTGTGATAGATAATCATTTTTGACATTTAACAGTTTCATAAAATCGTTCCTGACAGACAATGATTTCTGTTTATGAATGATTATTATATTTTTTGAGGGGTTCATATTTTCTGATATGTAGACATTGTTTTTTTTATAGCCAAAAACAAAAATGAAAGCCATATGTTTAAGCTGATATTTTTTTGTGGACAGAATATAGATTTTATTCGTGTTGTTTAAAAGAGGTTTTTTGCTTTAATTTTCTTCCCATTTTATGCCCCATGCATTTCCTTCAGGATGGAAGAAAGGAAATCATTTAGAAATAGCTCTTTATGTAGAAATCAAAAAGTCAATTCAGTTGAACAAAAAGGAACCTCTTCAAGCAGAAGTCTTTAATGTTCTTTCACTCAACTTATTATTATTCATGTCAATCCTGTGTGATTCCATGTGACATCAAAAATAAACATGACAGATAAGAATGTAAGGGCATTTACGAGTTCAGACTTTTACATATATTTATTTCCTTATTTACATGCATTACTAGAGTATATATATATATATATATATATATATATATATATATATATATGTGTGTGTGTGTGTGTGTGTGAGTGTGTGTATTCATGTTATGGAATTTATAGTACTTGTCATTTATACTATAGATGCATAAGTATTTAGATCAATATGAATAATATGGATACACACACGCACATTATATATATATATTATATATATATATTATATAAAGATAAAAGGTGGCTTACCAGTGAAAATGGGCACGATCGTTGGAGGTGCAAAATTCAGGGGTTAAGTCAGCAATATAACAAATACAAAGTGCTCAATACGAAGTAGAGCAAATCTTTTAATATATATATATATATATATATATATCTGATGAGTTTATTTATATGTGTATGTATTATAAATATATCTATTATATGTTTTTATGGGAAAATAATTTTTTGGTTGTTTAGAAGCATGAATGAAATGAGTGAAATAAGTGAAGAACTGAGACTTGGTGATTAATATTATGACACAATATCATATATGCATATATATATACACACATACATCTTACTATAATGGAGATTCAGTGTTTGTTTATCTGTAACCAAAACAACACCACTGCTTACATCATAATATCCTCAGGAAATGCATAAGTTTATCAATGAGTATTTAATTCATTGTCATAATCATTAATACATAGAATAAATCTTATTTATTAATGATGTCTCTATGAAAATATGATTTAGATATGCCTAAAAACAGCCAGTTATTAGTGTGTTTAAAATCCTGCAAGGTGTCTTATTTATCACTAAGAAATAAAGCTTTACATAATATATGGTGTGGTTAATTTGCATACTGGTTTAAACAAACTGGGTTTAATAAATAATTACTTAGTGTTATTGATCGCTAATATTATTTCATTCTCTAACATTACAATCAATCCTATGAATGATTTTATATAGAAACCAATTAAAATATAATTAAAATAAATGTAATCTTTTTATATGTATTCTTATTTAATTTAGATAGTCTTTCTAATTTGATATATTTCATTACATTAAAACGTAAATACTTAAATATTCTTTCTAATTTGATATATTTCATTACATTAAAACGTAAATACTTGTACATATTCTTACTAGTGTGTGTGTATATATATATATATATATATATATATATATATATATATTATAATATATTCATACTATATTTATGGTTCATTTATATGTATATATAAATTCATGCTATATTTAGTGTTTATATATATATATATATATATATATATATAAATTCATGCAATGTTTAGGATTCATATATATATATATAATATATATATATATATATATAAATTCATGCAATATTTAGGATTCATATATATATATATGTGTGTGTGTGTGTGTGTGTGTATGAATATATAGTGCAACCTTTAAACACATGATAAGTTCATCTCATTGAATTGATAATTCCTATAAGGGAAAATGTCAACTGGGCTCATGAAGCTGAATTTGAAAGATATGAAGATTGAAAAGATAAATATATAAAACAGATTTTATCATCAGCTTCACTTCATTTCTGATGACTTGAATTATCGACATTAGAAAAAAGGAAATATATAAAGAGACTCCAGCATTGGCCAGAGACAGCATCAGCAAGAAATATGCCATTCCTATTCTGTATTAGAAAACCAAACCCATAGATATCATGGGGTATTGGTTGGGGTTGGTTTGCTGGATTTTACGGCATGTCAACCCTTGTTGGGTTATTTTATGCTGAAGACGTTTTTATTCTATTCATTCTTGATGGGTGCTCAATTTTGTTTTTTAAACTCAATTTTTTAAAACAATGTTTTAGAACTCATTTTGTTCTAATTAACCCATAGATAGGACCATATCAGGTACTACCACTCTGGCTCAGAGTGGACCTGGGAGTAATGGCAATGAAGGAGTACTCCACATTCTCTGAGCACCAGAACTGGAACTTGACCATCAGATAGAATTTAATGTTATACTCAGGACAATAAGACACTCAGCCACTGCCTTCTAGCGCATATATGATACAAGGATTGGGGCTTGCCATAAGGGCAATAAGGTTTGGACAATCATATAGCTGCTAGGGCTTGATGTGACCAGGGGATTTCTCGGAGATTTGGTTTCTGATTCTATTTCCTACTACAATAACCATTAAACAACACATCGCCTATATATATATATATATATATATATATATATATATATAATGGATTTATGGATTCTTAGGCAGCAAGTTTTTTTTGTTAGAAAGAAAAAAGAAAAATAGGTGAATTTAAGAAAAAGGCCAGAAGTACAAGGCACTTATTGATAACTGAACTCTCATCACTCTCAGGGCAGTGTAAAAATTAGTTTTTGCCATGATTTTTCATAAAGAAATGTAAACAGATCTTTGAAATCATATATCTTTATTTATAATAGACATAAAATATAGTTTTGCAGTCAAAATTCAAATAAATATTTTTTTCTTTCTAATAAAACCAAGTTTCTAACAGTCAAATTCACATTAATTCAAATATTTCAGGTTTTTCTTGGAGGGGGGGGGGCGTCGAATTAATTCTATTTTGAATTGTCTGCCATAAAAAAAATTTTTTTATGACTGATGATAATCAAAACTGAACCATATATTTTTTTCATTGTAAATTAAAATATAAAATTTGATATAGAAGAACATTATGTGACTATTTCTTGTTTGTAAATAATTTTCTCATAAAACTCTAAATATTAGATAACGTTAAATATATATTGAAATAAAACAGACTATATATAAATCAATAATACCGGGCATGTGTCTATTAAAAATCTTTTTAACAAACAATGTGGACCATTTAATGCTGCTTACTTAATTTCTGAGTATATACTACAGGATCGTTCTTTATTGTTTGTGTTAATGATTTCGAATATAAATTATATACTCATTGATAAACTTACACAATTCCTGAGGGTATTGTGATGTAAGCAGTGACATAGTTACAGAAAGACACCAAATATCCATTATATGTAGATGGTCTGCTATCCTAAATTGCCTACAATTACAATGTAAGCTGTCTCTTTGTGATTTATCAGGCTAAAAAAAACTACTTGTAAACAACTTTAGCCTTGGTTAGGCAACCACTCTAGGAGAAGTAAAACCGAGTTCAAACCAATTGTAATGTTTAAAAATTTATCTTCAACCATATCCTATTAAATTCAGGTTAAATGGCACATAGTCAAAATTTGAAAGTTCCAAGAGTGAAAATTAAACCTGCTTGCCTGGAAAATCAGAAATTAAGATTTTTGCTTGAACACCAACAACTGGTATTTAGTAGGAATGATATAGTCACAAGAAAATATATCATTATTCACTGGATTATGATAAGACATAGTAAGCTATAAAAGCGTGTAGATTTTTATATAGAAAATGAAATGCTGTCAAAGTGAATAAAACAAAAGGTTAAAATGTGCTTTCTTAACAGATGCAGACTTCAAGATTACAAGATTGACTTTTTTTAAAAGATATCTGTAAAGCTGAATAAGGAGAGAAATAAAAGCGTATTCAGTAGTACAAGTGTCATATAAGTTAACTATATGAAATATCTTTGGAAGTGTTTTATACATGATGTTATGGAGTCTATGTATGCTTCTTTGTCGGTATATCTGATGAGTCTATATATATGAGTATATAATATACAAGATGTGTCAAAAAAGTATTGAGATTTTTTGTACTTTTTGACAGACCTTGTATTCTGTAATGATCAACTGGATGATGTTTTTTCTTTTCGCTTTTTTGACAATATAATTTTCGCAAAGAGAATATTATATTCGCACTTACCTGTGAAAATATGCTTTCTTTTCCTGAGTGTCCTGATTTTATTTTCAAAATGTCTGTACCATTACTGACATAAACTGTTGAACCTGAAAGTTTAAAAAAAGAATATTCATTAAAAAATCTGTACACAATCAGTCATTCAATTATTAGAATATGAAAATACCTAAAAACAACATTTTTTGCTACCAATTTAATAGCCCTTTAACTTTTTCTCTAAGCATTTCCTTAGAGTCCAAGTGATGCAGCTATACAGTAGCACTGATACGGCTACAATTTGGAAGAATTGTTACTTTATTTTATCAGTGAGATCAGATTTCCATATGATTGATAATCTGTCTATAGCAGTCCATGCCTTTCCTATGCGTATATTGACATTGCTTTCTGTAGATGAGATATTGCTATCTAGGTTTATGAACAAGTCTAGTAATTTAAGAGCCTTACCATCCAGTGTAGAGATCTCTTTATCTTGTTTAAAACACATGAACTCAAAACTTACAAATCTATCTTATGTCAGCCAGGTTGTATTTGTTTTGATGTACATCAATGCTTTTTGCGTCATTTAATGCCAAATCAAATAATTTTGATAAAAAAGGACTCCGGTTACATACAGTACTTGCTATTGGTACTCAAAGGTGAAGAATACTAAAAATCATAAATAAAAACGAAAATGAATATATCTGACTGATAAAAAAACTAAAAAAAAAAAAAATATCACACATTCTCCCTTTCATTTCAAGAATTTTGTTTTGAGTAATAAATTCAATTTCCTTCTGATAGTTCTAGATCATGAGCAAAACACGACAATGTGATTTTCCAAACTGCCTTCTTTCTCATATATATATATATATATATATATATATATATATATATTTGGTAAAGAAAAAGGCTTAAACATTGGTCATATTAGCAGTTAGAGATCTATTTCTACCCATATGTATATACATATCAGTTCCATCAGACTGCTAAATTTTTACTGAAATGGGAGATTTTATATGTTTTGGGGAATTTCTGAATAAACTCTGGTTTCAGTTTTTATTACATTAGGGGGCAGCATTCTTGTTCCTTTACCAAATATATTATTCTGTACAAAATTATTGAACCTTGAGCTCTCAACTCGGACCTGACCAACTTTAACATTCCATTGTTAAAACAGGGCAATCATCCTAACACCAACTAACCTGGTGATTTACCTATATATATAAATTAGGGTACTGAAGAGATGAAGTCAAAGGTGCTTTGTAACTGACAGTTTCTCACCCATGTGATTTTCAAACCAAGATAAAATCACAGAGGCAAGAAACTATAAGGTACTAAGCACCATTGACTTCATGTCTTCGCTACCCTAACTTGGATATACAAGGCTGTTTCATCATGTTGTAATGGTTAACAAGCTAATCTTGCTGATCTATTACAATTGAATAGCGAGTTCGACCTTGTAGAAAAATAAAATTAGTTCCAATTACTGTCAAATTGGTAAGACAAGGCAGCAAGTAGTCCTAACTCAATACAACTATCTTGCGCAATACTACTACAGAATGCCAGGGTATTTATGAAGCCTCATAACATCATAGAAACCAAGCAGCCAATCAGGACTCAAGGAATGGAATCACCCAAATACATGAATGGACTATTCTTGATCTCCATAAATACCAACTGTCTTGGGCACTAAGTCAGTTGTGCGTAGCCAGTTGCTGTTCAAACCAACAGTATACTGACTTCAATAGACCCTTGATGGATACCCTATAGTTGTGACTTTGCATCACATCCTACTCATGATGAATGGGTTGGGTAAATACCTACATGCTCTATCAATGATATTGAGCACTCTTTACTTATAAATATAGCAAAATATATTATCAATATTATATATATAGGGTGTTCATAAGGTCTTGCAGCAGTTTTAAAATTGAAAAATTAATGACTCACACTGTAAAAATGATCGAATCATTTAATAAAACCCTTTGAAAGTTCAACTCTTGTAGTTTTATTTTTTATGTACGTTTTCATTATTGCATTTCACTAAGACTGCCATCTTTTTTTGTTACATTTTGAATCTGCTGCAGGTCTTTATAGACACCCTGTATATGAATTTTACAAGAGAAAATTAAAAAAAAGAATGGAAGGAGAAAATAAAGAAAAACAATATATCATTATCAATCTTTATTTTCATATTCATTTTATTTCTTGAATTTTCTTTTCTCTCACGCCTGAATGTCATGTGCATTAATATCTAAGCACATTATATATCTTCAAGTAAATGTCTCACATAAAAATATCAGGAACACACATCACATTATTCAAATGGCTGAGTAACCACTTTTTACTATTCTCCAGTCTGAAGTGTTAAACACATAAAACTTAAGTAACGGTAATATAGTATCCATAATTTTAGGTTTTATACCTGCTCTTCTATTATAGAATTGAGCACTTTTTCTATGCATACACTTTTCTTATGTGCATGTCATCCTTATATATGAGTGTGTGTATATATATATATATATATACAAGGTGTGTCAAAAGTATCGAGATTAAAGCTGTATCTACAAAAGAGAAATGAACAATGAATGGAACGTTACTTTTTTTCAGAATACAAGGTGTGTCCTAAAAGTGCCGAGTTTGAAGCTGTATTTACTAAGATAGAAATAAACAATGAATGGAACATTAATTTTTTCAGAATACAAGGTGTGTCAAAAATTACAAAAATTTTGATACTTTTTTGACACACCTTGAATATATATATATATATATTGTTATAGAGTATAATACATTTAATGTGCAATTGTTACCGTTGGTTTTAAAGCAGCAAATTAGACACTTATCCTGACTACATGCCTTTCACAGGTGTGTTGTCATGATGATAAGTGGCTAATATGCTGCTTTGACACCTATGGTAACAATCGCACCTTAAATGTAGTGTACTCCATAACAAATAAATACAGCTCTTAAACCCGTAATCGAGTACTTTATTTTCAATTTTTTCTTCAATACTAAATAACTATATATATATATATATATATATATAAAAAAAAGATAAATCTACTAAAAGTTTCACTTTTTTTTTCTTTTTTTCCAAAAATTTTTTTCTCCCCGGGTAATGTTTGGTAGTACATTTTTACAATCAAACTATTTGCTGGTTTTTTTTCTCACTGTGAGGATTTACCAACAAGTTTGGTAAATTATATATATATATATATATGAATAAAGATAAATCTTTATCATTTGCACTACTTAGGTATTGAGCACTTTTTACTCATTAGCTTTAGTTTCCTGGCGGTTTTGTATATATATATATATATATATATATATATATAACTTGTTTTTTTCTTTTGGCCAAATATTGTACCAATAGATTATCTTGGTCTTTTCTTTTTTCCAAAAATTTTTTTTTTCTCCCTGGGTGATGTTTGTTAGTATATTTTACAATCAAACTATTTGCTGGTTTTTTCTCACCACGAGGATTTACCAACAAGTTTTGTATATTGAATTATATATATATATATATATATATATATATATATTATATATATAGGATGGGGCAGGAGTAATAGGGAAGACAATTTTACACAGTTCAGTAACTCACTAATAAAATTGTCGATCATTGCTTACAAATTCCTGGAAACTAAATGTGTGTAGGTGGTTTCGGTGTGGAGGGGGGTGTCACTCTGTTAAAATGAAAGTCATTAAGTGCATTAATTTGAAGCAAATGATCAGCATTTTGAAGCAAAGCTGTAATTGATTTTTTTTTCTTTGATTTTGTTTCTTTTTTACATTTCTTTTTCTTTTCCTTTGGTCTGATGATTTTGTAATTTGCCTAAGTATGATTTTGTTAACTTTGACAAGTTGTAATCGTTTTTTGTTTTTTTTTTATAATAAATGTCTATTTTGATGTTTTTACTGACTCCCCTATTACTTCTACCTCACCCAGTGTACATATATATCATACAATATTAAATCTAAGTGATCAATGAAAAATCATTGGGTTAAGTACATTGATAAGAGATTATTTACTAATGACTGAATGTACTGTTAGAAGTTGATCCTTGGTTTATGGTAATAAAATCATAATTTCTATCTTATTTTCTAAATGAACTTAGATACACAGGCAAAATAAATATATCACATACTAGCAGGACCTGTTGATATAACACAGTATGACAATTCATTTATTATGTTTGATATGTTTACTAAAGAGCTATTGCATTAGTTCAATATGTAAAGTCGGTATCAGCCAGTCAGCAAGGGAGTCTATCCCCTTTTCAATTGTGCTAGACCAAGGAGATTGTTTTGGCATCTGAGGTGGAGCGCCACACCTACCATCAGCTCCTTACTTTACCGCACAGATCCCTGTGCTACTCATATGCTGATTTGGTGAGGACCGGTATCGAACCAGGAACCTTGTGGTTTCTAGCCGAACGCTCTACCGACTGAGCTAACCCTGCCCCTTTGTTCAATATGTAAAAAGTATAATATTCATTTAACTCTCTCACTTTTTTTTTCTTTCTTTCTTCCTTGTGTTTTCCTTGTGTGTGTGTGTGTGTGTGTGTATGCAAGAATATATGTATATCTTTTCATCAAAAAATGGCTGGTCAAATCAAGCCCGATCAGCGACATAATTGTTCTAACCCTTATGACAACCCCAAACTTTCTTATCATATGTGTGCTAGAAGATAGTGGCTGAGGGTTTTAATGTTCTGGTATGAAAGTAACCTATCTGATGGTGAGGTTCCGATTCTGGAGGTCTAGGGAATGTGGTGTTCCCCTTCATCACCATTAATCCCAGGTCCACTCTGACCCAGATTGGTAGTACCAATTAGGGTCCTGTCTATGGCTTAAATGGAGAAAAACCGAGTTTAAAAAAAAATTGAGTACCATCAAAAATGAATCAAAGAAAATGTCTTTGGCAGAAAATAACCCAACAAGGGTTGACATGCCATAAAATCCAACCAACCATCATGCAAGTTTGCTTGTTGTATATTTATGACCGGGAAAGTGAAAGTAACATCAGCAGGGTGGCCTAATTTTGTATCAGCCATACAGCGAGGGAGTTTATTTCATTTTCATGAACACTAGACCAAGGAGATTATTTCAGCATATGAGGTGGAGTGCCACACCAACCATCAGCTCCTCACTTTACTGCACAGATCCCTGTGCTACTTGTACGCTGAGTTGGTGAGGGCTGGTATCGAACCAGGAACCTTGCGAGTCCTAGGCAGATGCTCTACCGACTGAGCTAAGCCGGGAAAGAAACATATTTAACACAATCAGCAGTGTAGCAAGTTGTTTATCTATTTTTTTTATTATCATTTTTTTTTTTTCAGTTTATTAATTTTCTCTATTTATTGCTGTGTACCAGTTGACTGCTGACACTAGAAAAAGCTGAGTGCAATTAAGTTATTACACATCTTTATCCATCTCGCCATTTTTTCTGCTTTTTTTTTTCTTTCTTTATTTTTTTGTACATTTGAGTATGCAGAGTTTACATAGTGGGGTGGCCAACTCTTGTATCTTTTGAAGTAGTGATGCAAATGATGCGATAAAAAAAAATAAATGTATGAAATAAAATAAAGACTATAGAAGCACCAGTTAATTTACAACACTTTTATCACAAAGAAAAGGAAAGAAAAAAAAAAAGAAAGGTGTGAACGTTTTGGAAATGGCACTTGTTCTAACAAAAATATGAAAATAAAATAGATATATAAAATAGGAAGAAGACAGAAGTTAGTAAACAAAAAAACAAACAAAAAATAGTGAAAAAAAAGTTTTAAAACAAAATGCACATCTCCACCCCACAAAAGAATAATTGAACATGAGAATTATCACGTTGATATGTCAAAGAATTAAATATAATAGATGTGTAAATAGAAAGAAAATAAAGTGTAGCTATTGTCAAAACACGGGATGTTAGAAGACAATTAAAACAGACATACACATACATACTTATTCATCTTGACCCATCCCCATCATCCAACATTCTGGACCAACACTTGCATCACCATATAAACACTCCCCATCTAGAGAGAAGAAAATCCACTACAATCTCTTGCCAACATTCTCTATCATTCATTGCACCAGGAGGTCTTCTGCGCAGCATCCAGTATCTGCACAGAGTTAGTCAATATAGGTCCTTGCTGGGTGGCCCACATTAGCATGTCCATGTGCTGGCTTCCACAGGAGAACATCGCTTAGGAGTTTGTCCTTGCTCCCCTAGCAGTGTCCAGCATGTCTCGTCCGTCTCACTCAGATCGTCTGTGAGATAAGGAGCAGGTGTCTGTACAGCTGTTTCTTTGTGGGGTGCTGTTTCCATGACTTGTTCAAGACCGTATGCAGCATTCTTGTGCAGCTCCCATCTATCTTATTCTCAAGGCACCTCGTCAGGGTCCATGTGGTGCAGCCATACAGTAGCATTGACACAACCACTGCTTGGAAGAATTGTCATTTTAGCTTGTCAGGGAGATTGGATTTCCATATGACTGATAAATTATTAATATTAAGAATTGTTACTGAAAACTAAAATTGTTTACAAAATGTTGCTATTATGAGTTACCTGAAACCATATAATTGCTTGAGGAAAAAGACTGACTTCAGCATTAAATAACCCAACAAGGGTTGACATGCATAAAACCAACAAACTAATTATACATATTTTATAAGGAATCTAATTCATAGGATAAGTTAATAGAATTTGTATGCACATAAATCACATAGATTGGGTTGTCTATAATTCATGTTTTTTCTGGACTACAAAATACTAGTTGTCAAAAATGATATCACATTCTTTATGAAACTATATATATATATTTTTGGAGGATATGTGCTTAATTGAAGTCATACCTAATTTTTGAAAATTAATTAGTTAATAATTAATGAATTTAAGCGGGCATATATGTTCAAATGTAAGGCTAAACAAACCGAGAAAAAATGTCAATCCCTAAATGTACATTTCGACCTATTAGGTCTCATCAGCAAGGTTATTGACCTATATATACATTCAGGGATTGACATTTTCTCGATTTGCTTAGCCTTACATTTGAACATATATGCCCACCTAAATTCATTAATTATTTACTAATTAATTTTCAAAAATTAGGTATGACTTCAATTAAGCACATATCCTCCAAAAACTGTCGGCTAAAATCATATCAAATAAACACAGTGTTTATTTACGTACTCTCATATATATATGTAGAGAAAAGAAAAACAATGTATTCTGAAAACGATGAATTTAAACCTTCATCAGGACAATACAAGAGTACATAAAAACTTATTGTATGAACAATGATGAATGTTTTGAAAGTGTTCATGAAATAATTTTTTACATTCTTTTGTATTGTCCTGATGAATGTTTAACATAAACTGAATTGTTTAAATGTTGACTTTAGCATAAAAATAAATTCATCTTTTCCAGAATAGGTTGTTTTTCTAGTCTCTACATACTATCAGATTCATTTCCATATTATATATATGATGTTTTTAATGTCCATGTTTGTGTCTTTGTAAGTATATGTAATGGATGTTAGGAAAAAAGGTTTAAAAACTGATCTAGGCCCCTTCAATTTGTGTTTGTGAGGAAAGATTTTGATTGGTCAGACGGGAATCAATGGAAAGGAGATCGAAAGAGAAGAGAGAGGATAATCAGTGATACAAACACTAACCCACCCACTTGACCTCTTCTCCCATCCACTCCCCCCTCTATAAAACACTTGTATGATACCTTTGATAGTCAATAAAACGATTGATGATGCTGAGCTCAAAGCTCTATTGAAATATATCCTACATACGTTTGTCTGTGTTTTGTCCTTGTGTTCCTCATATCTCTACCACATTCTGTCGGATTTATTCCAATCCTCTTTCTATATATATATATATATATATATATGTGTGTGTGTGTGTGTGTGTGTGTGTGTGTACATGTGTGTGTATCTGTAGAACTTATTTACTAAATCTTCAGTAGACTAATTTGATAGTTTGGGATGTTTTTAATAAAGGATTTTTTATTCAATTTATTATTTTATATACATATTTTTTTTCATTCTTATTTTTCTGATGAGGTTTAAGAATTTAGTTTGACTTTTATATTAAAACTATAATTCAGTAGTGTTACACCACATAGTGAAACTTATTGCTTTTGCTGGTCTCTTGTTTGTTTTTTGTTTGTTTTTTTTTTGTAATTTTTGTCTCTTGGGGAATTGGCGGACGACTACCTTTTAAGATAAGATCACGCTCCACTTAAATTTTGTATTTCATTTATAATAAATAAATAGTTGTTCTTTCTTTCTTTTCTCTGTGTATATGTGCTTGCATATGTGTGTGACCATTAAATTTTTACCTCAGCAATGCTGGAGTTGAGAAAAAAGAAAAAGTGTACTTTGAAGAAATAAGTGAACAAGTAAAAAAGGCAAAGAAGAAAAAGATTAAATAAAAGATTGTGGCCGACAATTTGACGCTATTTTTAGTTGAACACAAAATCCGTGCCAAAAAGAAAAAGTCTCACAGCATGAAAACATTTGAATTTCATCATTCATTTTCTTCGATGCAATCAAAAAGAAATATGACCAACCAATCAACAGGCAACACATCAAAGTCTTCTTTTTATGGGTGCCAACTTGATAGATATAAATATAGGTTCCCGCCAAAAACACCAATGAATTGTTTAACCAGTTCACACTCTACCTATCGTTTCATGCCATTCATCTTCTTTGGCACTGAGATGAATTCTTGTCTACATTTCGTGAACCAATCCTTTTGAACATTTCACATCATTCCTCATTGCAAGAACAATGGCTTTTGGTCTGTCATGCTTGTAAAGAACTTGTTTAAGAATTGTATTTAATTCAGTACATTATTTGACCAGTCGGCAGGGCTTAGAATAAATTGAATGTATCCCTTGCAGAGGGGTAAACCCTCCCCTAAAGGGGGTTCCTCAGTATAACACTAAACTGCATCTAATGATGAAGCACCAATTCTGAGAGATTTGGGGAGATTGGAGTCACCACTTTGTAGAGATTCTTAGAGTGACTAGCTGTGTTGCAATCCAGACTTGGTAAGTGGTTTAAATAGTAGATTGGACTATTCCACTTGTGTATTTGGGTTATGCTCACTTCCTGGATCCTGATTGGCTGTTGGTTTTAAAGTGGACACTTTCATTTATATAAACTGAATATTTGACTGTGTTTGAGCATTTAGTGCAGAGTGTATTCAGTTATGTTCTCTTTTCTTTTTGTCTGGTTACTGGATGCTAGTAACAGCCTTCCCATGGAGGTGAGTATGATGTTTATTCTTCACACTTTAATGCAATTACTTGTAGAATAAACATCATACTCACTGTAGACATAATATTCCAGTCATCAGAGTGTAGTATCAGTAGCCATGGAAATTAATGATTATTCTAATAATTATATAAGATATGAAATATTATGGATTTAATATCTCGTTACTATTAGTTTCAATATAAAATCCATAATATCTAATATTTGATTGTAGATCTGCTCTGCTATTTTAGCATTGAGCACCTTCTTATGCTAATACTTTTCTCATTCATTCTCTGTTCATTCTATAGGATATGAAATATGCAGATGAAGATAATTATTTCAAAAAGGTTTGAAGATGAATAAAAATAAAAATTCTTGAACAAAAAGGAAGAGTGAATGAAAGATTGAAGGTTGAAGATTGAAAGGAAGAAAGAAAGGAAGGATAAATTATGAATGAGGAATGAAAGATCAAGGCCAGAAAAACAAAGCACCTTATAGGATATATTTGGAATTTGAATGCCTCTTTTCTAACAATGCACTCACACACAAATATATAAAATTTCCCATTAATTCTGTTACCATTTCAATAAGAATTGGCAGTCTGATGAAACTCATATACATATACATATAATTTATAATTGCTAATGTGATGTAGTTTCCTTTACCAAATACACACACATATATATAACATTTTAAAACACACACATATATTACATAAATTACATTAAAAAAAAACACCCACATATTACATTTTACCACACACACACACATATTACATTTTACCACACACACACACACATATTACATTTTACCACACACACACACACATTACATTTTACACACACACACACATTACATTTTAACACACACACACACATTTACATTTTAACACACACACATATATTACATTTTAACACACACACATATATATTACATTTTAACGCATACACACACATATATATTACGTTTTAACGCATACACACACATATATATTACATTTTAACACATACACACACATATATATATTACATTTCAAAATACAAAAGTATTTTCGCATAATACCTTTACAATCTGCATGTGGATTAGCCAATAATCAAAACTGAAATCTTTCTTTAGTTTTATTTTAACATCTATAAGATATTTTCTTTCTAAATTCCAAAGATGTACCTTGGAATTTCCATAGTTCTTTAACTCAAAGGTCAAGGTTAAATTCAAGAACTGAATCAGGAATTCAATAAAAGTTTTAAAACCTCAAACTCCAACAAGAAATTATTTAAAAAAAAAAAAATGCAAATGGGAATCAGCAGAAGTTGATTAGAATGAGATAAAATAATAAGCTTCTAAGTAAACAGGTTGTAAGTGAGAAAAGTCATTATTATTGCAATATTTTGTTCATGATGGTATTTGTGCATACTAAAAGTATTTAATAACTCAACATGGTTTACACCAGTTCTAATATGAAGCTGCAATGATCTAAATATCTATTAATAATGGAGATTCGCTCTCTTTTTGTCTGTAACAAAAACTGCGTCACTGCTTACGTCACATTACCCAACGTCATAACATTGAATAAATATACTCAAAATGTGAGCATGCAACATTAGACAATCCTCATTGTTTCAGTAAATAGATGCCCGGCGTTATATATTTATATATAGATTGTTTTATTGTAATATATGATTTAAAGTTATCGGAACTGTTTCCATTTCAAATTGTCTTTCTTTCTATTTTTTTTTACTCTTTTAATAAATTTGATGATTTTACATACTTATGGTACACACTCTATGACATTGAATTTTCAGCTCCCATTCACTCACGCAACATCTTTCAAAAAATTATTTTTACATCGCCCGGAGGGTGTCTTTTATTTTGCTAGTAAAACTAATATAACAAAAACTACAGAAAATGATATAAGATACTTTCAATGCTTTGAACTGAAATCATTACAAATAGTAAATTTCACTAAATTTTGAAAGAAAAATTGCCACCTTAATTGTGTCATAAAAGGACCACTACGAGTAGAAAATAATCAGAATTGTTAAAATCTTCAGACATCATTTAATTAAATATTCTCTCTCTCTCTCTCTCTCTCTCTCTCATATATATATATATATATATATATGTATGTGTGTGTGTGTGTGTGTGTGTGTGTGCATATACACATACCTAAATAAGTCTATAATTGTCATACAAATAAAATGTTAACATAGGCCCCAGCATCACATACAATATATGTGTATGTGTGTCTACATTGATAAATCTTATACTTTATGTGTGGACTCTGTGTCCTGGGATACAAATGAAGATAAAACTCTGTACTAAGATCAATCAATCCTTTCTTAGACTTGAATTTTATGAGAAATTCAGTGGTGACATATAAATTTACCCCTGAATTCATTTGAGGTCACTGAAACAAAATTATTCGCTGGAGCATGAAAAAAAAATAGGCTAAGGGGAATAAATCTGATGAAATTGAAAATTTAATAAATTTCCATATCGAGCATTTGGTTTATTAAAAACCACTTGCATTAATATTGATAGTGCATCCCACTTCCTTTCAAAAAGTACTATTATTGTGTTATTGGTAAATGGGGGTTAACATGCACCTATTTCTGTTGTATCATTTTCTCAATAAGCATCTCAAGCAATAGGTACTGCTGTCCAATGGTGAGCATAATGTGATTTAAAAAAGTGTATACTTAAATTTAGCTAGATACTTCAAGGGTGTGTCAAAAAGTAATGAAATTTTCTTAATTTCACGTGAATTTTTTTATTTTATAAAACTAAGGCTTACATTGAGACCCTAACAAGGCTCAGAGCAAGAATCCAATGAGTAAGACCCAACATGCCAATTGACAATGTCCTCCTTCTGCATAAGAATGCTTGACCACATACAAGCATCAGGACAAGGGAGAAAATCGCCTCATTCAGGTGGACAACTTTCCACATCCTCCATAATCACCAGATTTAGTGCTTTCAGACTATAATATCTTCAGCCCCATGAAAGAGGGTTTGAGAGGCAAACATTATTGCAGTAACCAGGAAGTGAAATCTGTAGTGAAGAAGTGGCTCCAAGAACAGTCAACTGAATTTTACGGGGCAGGGATACATGCTCTCATTCAAAGGTGGAAAATTGCTATTGAGAGAAAGGGTGACTATGTGGAGAAGTAGGGATGTGATCCACAGAGGACCAGCTTCATTTTGATGTACGATACATGTTCCTCCCTTGGTAATTATTGCTGTCCTAAACAAAATGGCATTACTTTTTGACTCCTATATAACACAGACTCAGCTGGGAACATACAAATAGCATTTATATAATAGCCACTGAAATATAAAATTCTCATCTTGATAAAATTTTAATATAGTTCCAAGCATATCTAAATTCAGACATTCACACATATGCACATTCACAGGAAATCAAATATAAATATATCTATACACATATATGCAAACACATATACATATATATTTATAGATATACAGAAACTCAGACATATATTTGATGGGATATATGACTAATAGATAAACAATATTTAATATTTTCAAGCATGTACATATATAAATATATAAGTACACACACACACACACATATATATATATATATATTATATATATATATATATATTATATATAATATATATATTTACTTATTTATAAATATAGATGCTAAAACATAGATATAGACTAATGTTGACTAATATGACTATAATTGCCACAAAAATAATCTGTTTCATACAATTTTAACATTTTTAAAAAATATATACATATACAAATATATAAGTATTCACACACACCTCTACCTTCATGCATGTGCATCCGCATATACAGATCCGCCCGCACGTTCATCCACACCCAAAGTTCCACACTTCAGACACAACCTCATACATACCCACATGCTTACACACACATACAGACTCATCCGCATGCACATCTGCATACACACACACACACACACACACACACACACATCCACACATATTATCATCCACACCCAAACATCCGCATCTACATCCACACACGTATGTTTATATATATATATATATATATATATATATATACACACACAAAGTACCCATGTGTATGTTGTTGCTTCTCCTCCTAATTGCCTGCCAATTAAAACTATGTCAACTAATAAGGTTCATTTATTGTTGCAGTTGTTGTCAAACTGTGAAAGCCTTTTCTGTGCTTCCCACAACCGAAAGCCCAGGAGGCAAGTGTGAGAGTTGGGAAGTGTGCAGGGTTTGAGGCCCGGGGGTGGGGGAGATGTGTGGACACTGGGTAAGAATTAGCCCTCCTTTGTCCCTCTCACCCAGCAAGAGGACATCGGTATGCCTCACTGCTTTCCTACTGCTCCTCACTATCTGCTTCACTGATCTCTCAATAGAGATTTATTAATCTCTTTTCCAACCAAATGCCACCCATTATCTTTTGAAAGGTATCCCCCCTCATTTCCACCCACCCCGCTGCTCATTTCATTTGCTGTGTTCTGTGAGGGATGAATATTTTGATTGCAATGGTGGTGTTGATTTTAGTGACAACAACTCCAGAAAGAAATGAGACTGTAAACTACAGCACAAGGATGGCTCACAAGAAATATAAAAGTAGCCATGACAGGGAAGCAACTGCGATACAATGGGAATTATGCAAATGAACTGGGATTTACTAATGTAAATCAATATTACCAACACAAACAAGAGGTTGGTTGGATGTTATGGCATATCAACTCTGGTTGGGTTATTTTATGCCAAAGACATTTTGCTTTATTAATTCTTCATGGGTACGCAATTTTTTAAAACACTTTTTTAAAACTCATTTTTCCCTATTCAACCCAAAAATGGAACCTTAGCAGGTACTACCACACCAGGTTAGAGTGGACCTTGGAGTAATGGTGATAAAAGGGTATTCCACATTCCCCAGAGCTCCAGAATTGAAACTTCACCATCAGATAGAGTTTAACATTATACACAGGACACTAAGACACTCAGCCACCACCTTCTAGCACGTGTATGATAAAAAGGGTTGAGGTTTCCCATAAGAGCAATAGGGTTGGGACAATCATATTAGTAGGGTTTGACATGCCCGTCTAGCCCAAGTAAGGGCCAAAGTGGAGTGCTGTATGTCATGGACTGCTCAGCCAGCAGGGTTCCATCCTCAAGCATCACAGGTGGCCTCCTTGGAGGGGTTTTACTCCTTTGCAGAGGTGTAGTCGGTGTACTCTAAAGCACCAGCCGAGAGGGCTTTAAATAAGAGGTAGTCTGCTGTTAAGTAGTTTAAAACAGATTAATGATTCATTGTTTATTTAGCAAAAGATTCAATGTTTGAAATCAGAACGTCAAATAATAGTAAATGAATTCAAAGATATAAAATAATCCCTTAACTGCTACCCAAATCCATGAACCACTTTTTGGCAGAATTTAGAAGCGTTGCGTGTTCTTATGTAGTGACCATAATATGTGTGCGTGAAGAAATATAAGTGTTGTTATGGGTCCAAAGAGAGAAAATTAATTATTTTATAAAAAAAGAAGGTCCGAAAAATTTTTTTTTTTCAAAATACTTTTTTTTTTCTTACTTCAGCAACGTGTTTCGGATCTTCCAGTCTCTTCTTCAGGAAGCCTGAAGAAGATACTAGAGATCCAAAACACGTGTTGCTGAAGTAAAATAAAAAAAAGTATTTTGAAAAACAAAATTCATTTTGCGGACCTCTTTTTTATTATTATTATTATTATTATTATATATATATGAGAGAGATACAGACAGACAGACAAATTAAATACTCGGGTTTCACCGAAAGGATCTTCAGGACGTCAAAATTATCTTGAAGATGCTTTTGATGTTTGTGTTCATTATTTGGAAAGTCTACTTTAAAATTGATGTTTTTATGCCATTTAATAAGCTTATTATAAATGTTTAGAGGGTTCACAAATTTTCAAGAGGCCCTGTATGTATTAATATATGCATGATGGTTCATGAAGATGATCAGTTTAAATAGCATTCTCTAATATAAAAAAAAAACATTCTGGAGCAACGAAAAATTGTCTAAATCAGAAATTATTTCCTTGAAATAAAATGAAGAACCTGTTTTTCAGTCATTTGAAAATTGAATCTCTCACTCCCTGAAAATAAAAACAACCCTAAATCATAGAATTAATTGCCACTACTGAACAAACTGTACAACCCACAACACACCTCAGCAACATCCCCTACCAACCCATGTGTTAAACTTCCTGCAGTCAAGCCTGCAGTTGTTCAACAAATAACGTGCACAAGCACTGTTCTCTAGACGGGTGACCTTGGAAAGGCAGGACCCTGAATCATTTCTCTAATTAATGAGCCATTCAATAAGCCACCTGCTTCCCTTTTTCCTTGTTAATACACTTCCGTGTGCTACTTACAAAATCAGCAGCTAACTTCCCTTGACAGTGATAATGCATGTGAAGTGTAAAATGAGTCCGAGAACAGGGATTGGGTTTGTTGTTATTCAAAAGTTGAAGGTTGTATCCCACATAAAGCTGAGTGGAACAACAATCAAGATTGTTTATCCTTCAATATCAAGAGCAAGGTCCGAGAGAGAGAGAGAGAGAGAGAGAGAGAGAGAGAGAGAGAGAGAGAGAGAGAGAGAGAGAGAGAGAGTCATGGGGACACATGCTCTTGGCACGCTACGATGATGATCCTTCAATAGCAAATATAAAAAAGGGCTAGAGGTTTGTTAAGAATAATACGGTTGAAACCTTCATATATATATTATTTACCAAACCGCTCCGCTCCGCACGAGCAGGATTTCGTGCAAGGTCGATTTCTTTATCAGAGATTCAAAGCTTTGAATTCAGAATTTTCCTTCTTCTAGATAGGTTATCGAGCTACGTTAAAGAACCCATTCTATCCTACTATTTACCCAGAGCTTGAGGGAGAATAGTTGGATGCATACCTTTCCCAAAAGTATTAGAGCTATGTAAAAATGCAAATAGCCTCGTCCAGGATTTGAACTCACGTCGACTAGTCCATTTCCTATGACTAACCATTATACTACGCGTCTCCTAATTTATATAAAAGAAAGATGCTATGTCTGTCTGATGTTTGTACAATGACCAACTGCACATTCTTTTATAAAGGAAAATTGGAGGAGAACCAGAGAAGACTTAAGTTCAATAAAAAGCACACCCTATTTTTGTCCAAGAAAAGGTTAAAAAAAACTTTTTACTCCTCATTATCCATAAGAAAATCTAAATCAAAATATAAGGGTAAGAATCAATGATAGTTTTAAAAAATCAATTAGAAAAAGGATTAAAAAATAAAAAAATTAATAGAGGAATAAAACCTTATGAAAAGCAAATAAGTGTCAAATAAAAGAAAAAATACAAACAAGAAAAATAAGAATGAACAATTTAAAAAGAAGAATATATAAAGAATAAAAGTAAATACATATATATAGAGAGAAAAGAGATAATTTTTATTAATCGATATATGAATATAGAGATTAATCTTTAACTTTTTAAATCCCGGGTAACGCCGGCTAGCTCTGCTAGTAATACTATAAAATATCACCCAAGATTATTATCAAAGAAAAACTATTGTAAAGTTCCGTTTCCTTTAATTAGATTTATTGCATTTTAATTAGTTTTTAAATCCTGGGCACCGAGAGGTAGCTCTGCTATACAACTTTAATTCTAAATCTTTTAGAGGGAAAAGTATTTTTAATCGTATGGAATCTGCCGGAATTTGCTAGTTTTACAGACATTTGAGTAAAGATTCTTCCTGCCGGGGGGGGGGGGGGTGAATTTGTAAGAATGAACCGATGGAAAATTTTCTCTTTCCTCTGTTTGGAATTCCTAGGCCCTGTGGATTCACTTCCTGTCTTTCAGGTTTCAGTTGTCAGGTTTCAGGTGGGGCCTGCCGCGGTTGTTAAGCTTTACAGCAATTGAAACTGATGAGGTATAATGAATGATAACTAATCCCTTTCAATGTCGTATTCTTCTAACTTACACGAGGAACATTCTGAGTTGTAATATCTTGAGACAAGTGGAAAAAGGTTTCTGTTAACTTTAACATTTTATACCTTTGATAGTTTTTCAGGTTGATCAAACCTCAAACACATGTAGGTCTTGTGTATGTGAGTACATATAAATATCTAAGTTAGTGTAGCATGGACATGACGTCAACGGTGCTTGGTTACAAGCGTTGTGTGCACACTACCCTAACTTCGATATACATGCTCTCTCTCTCTCTCTCTCTCTCTCTCGATATTGAGCACTATTTACTTATAAATATAACACACTATTTCTCTGAAGGTTTGAGATGAGGCTTGGAGATTAGTATTATCTGCGTTATTCGGACTATTGTCCCCATCTTCATTGTTATTTGTACAACGTTTCGGCCGATATACCCTCCGGCCTTCTTCAGGTATTTCTTGTCGGACCCGGGAATCTTCTCGAACTCGGGAACTTTCTTGTCGAAACGTTGTACAAATAACAATGAAGATGGGGACAATAGTCCGAATGACGCAGATAATACTAATAACACACTATATTATCAATATTAATTATACTAGCATGAATATACGCCTCCCAAGTATTTAAGTTTTATTGTAATGAAATATATTAAATTAGGAAGACTAACGAAATTAAATAAGAACGTTTATAAAAAAGATTACACTTATTTCAATAGTGTTTTAATTTGTTCTATATTAAACCATATATAAAATCATTGATTTTAATATGTTGAAGAATAAAATAATATTAGAGATCAATAACAACAAGTAATTATTTGTTAAAACCAGTATGCAAATTAACCACGCCATATATTATGTAGATATTTATTTCCTAATGATATATAAGACACAGAGGATTTTAAACGCACTAATAACATGGACTGTTTTGAAGAAAATGTAACTCAGATTTTCATAGAGACATCGTTAATAAATAAAATGTATTCGATGTATTAATGATTTTGACTGGGAATTAAATACTCATTGATAAACTTACGCAGTTCCCGAGAGTATTTCGACATAAGCAGTGATGTAGTTTCGGTTACAGACAGACACCGAATTTCGATTATAACACACACGTATATATATATATATATATATATATATATATATATATATATATATTAAAAATGATAAAAGAATTTAGTCTTTAGCTTCTTGGAAATTTGGCAGGCAAAGTGTTAACCTTGATATGGCAACTGGTCTAGTAGAAGAAAAAGTTCTGAATTTAAGCCTGTTAAACTCCGCTTAAGAAATTGACCTTGTGCCAAATCCTGTTCATGTGTAGAGGTTGGCAAATATATACAAATATTTGTATTTCAGAGGAAAGAATATAATAACTATAAAACTGCTGTTGTACTGTTCATCTGAAACTTTAAGAGGGTCCCACTTTTAAGTGTGTTAATGTGCGGAGGGAGAAAGAGGGAGGAAGAGAGAGATTTTGACAGTTTTGTTCTAGTATTTCACAAGGATTACTTCAGAAGAAATACAAATGTTTTAATGGAGTTCCAATAACATTTCATCGTTTATGAGTTTGTGAAGTGTAAAGATATTTTGACATTGCAAAAATTGAGAAATAATACTTCGAAAATGGGTGAAGAAGAAAAAGAAGAGAGAGAGAGAGAGAGAGAGAGAGAGAGAGAGAGAGAGAGAGAGAGAGAGAGAGAGAGAAGAGAAGGGGAATAAAATGGAAGGAATCAAAAGTTTAAAAAAGGAAAGAGTTAAATTGAAAAAGAAATATTCAAAAAGGGAAGAAGAAGAAAGCAAGCAAGAAGATAGATAGATAGATAGATGGGAATGGAAAATAAAATGGAAGGAATTAAAAGTAAAAAAGAAAGTGAAAGAGATAAAGTGAGTGAAGAAAAACAGAAAAAAATTAGACGTGACGGAGAAAGAGGAAGAGACGGAAAGAAGTAAACAGAATTAAATCAAGAAAGAAAATAATAAAAAAATAGGTGATGAAAAAGACAGCAGAAAAAATGAATATATATATATATATATATATATATTATATATAAAAAATAGAGAGAGAGAGAGAGAGAGAGAGAGAGAGAGAGAGAGAGAGAGAGAGAGAGAGAGAGAGAGAGAGAAGAAAAATTAAAGATGAAGAAACAAAGAAGAGATAAATGAAAAGAATTAAAAGTGGAAAGAGTGAGAGAAAAATAAATAGATTAAAAAAGAAAAAGGAAAATTAAAGAATTGTGATTAAAAGTGAATATGTAGAAAGAAAGGACGAAGAAAAAGAAAAGAAAATGGAAAGAGATAGATAGATAGATGGATGGATAGATAGAGAGTGGGTGGTGCTTACAGAGTTCACTGATGTGGATGATACAGAAATTTCAGTAAGGCAAAGTCAGAGGTTGGCACGCACTTTATAGGAAAAAATAAAAAAAAAAAAAAAAAAAAAAAAAAAAAAAAAAAAAAAAGAAAAGAAAGACCCCCCCCCAAAAAAAAATAACCCTAAAAGAAATTAGTAACAGCTGCTTTGAAAGACATCATTGCAAAATCTCTGGGGAGGATAATAGCCATTCTAACCCCCACATATAACAAAACTACTAACCCATGGCATAAACACCATTCTTCCACTACTGCTGACATACAAATGCAGCAATACAAACAGTTTACAAAAGGATCTTCAGGTTTTCCACGTTTACACAAACAAACGGATAAGAGTAATTTTGGTTCCAAATAAAGAGAGCAGACACTAAAAAAGCTTATTGTAATTTATTTTATTTTACAATACTAACTACTTAGGCATAATGGTTAGCAAACTAGTTTTACAGATCAATTACTCCTGAACAGTGAGTTTGATCCTCGCTGGATGCCCCATACTGTATCACATCCTATCTGTGGCAAATGGGTTGGGTAAAAATACCTAAAACATTAGCCAGATTATATATACTAGATGCAGCTACCCAGCACCACCTGGGTAGAGGGGGGGGCAAAGAACCCAGGTGTATTGATTTGTTCACTTTTGAGATTTACAATTAAGTAAAATTTCAATGCTATTTCTATGTATATTTTGATTTTTGAATATAATCAGGATTAACATATTTGCATTTCATCTTGGAAGATTTGGACGGTTTCATTTTTTACCAGAAGGTGTTGCAAGATGATAACAGTCGTACAATTAAGGAACATGAGTATTAGTGGGACCCGTTGAATTTCCAGGAAAAGAAACAAAAATGAAGAGGAGCTATGTAAGCGAGAAACCATGTTTTTCAATTTCATTATATATGAATCATACCAAAATATCTTCCGTAATTCACGATTTCAATATTAGGAACTTCTTTTTTTTTTTTTAATTCATTTTAATTTTACGTTGGGCATTTAAGCGACTCAAGACCATGTGGAATGTTTCATTTTTAAAATTGGGTGAAATCAAATGGGACCAATGAAGAAATCTACGATTAAGCGACATCAGATAATCTGTATTCATATTTTTACCTCAAATCTTGGAAAATTTGGACGGTGTCATTTTTAACCAGAGGCTGTTTGCAAGATGAAAACATTCGTACAATTAAGGAACATGAGTATTAATGTATAATGATACTCATGTTCCTTAATTGTACAGTTAATATATATTA
The DNA here is from genome assembly GCA_023376005.1 of Doryteuthis pealeii. Classification (NCBI taxonomy): domain Eukaryota; kingdom Metazoa; phylum Mollusca; class Cephalopoda; order Myopsida; family Loliginidae; genus Doryteuthis; species Doryteuthis pealeii. Next base: position 114,719,154 of record CM042138.1, read on the forward strand.
TATAATATATATTAACAGTTTTTGGTGTATATTAACTATCTTTTTAAACTAAAAAAAACAAACAAAAAACAAAAAAAACGAAAATAACATAAGCTATAATATTGATTTCATTATAAGTGAACTAGGCTATCACCTTGCAAATATTTTTGTGGAAAATAACGTTAAAAAATTATTTTCCTCTAGAGAATATTTAAAGTAGCAAGAAAATAAGTGATGTTTAAAAGACGTACGTATTCGTTGTTGAGGCAGTGTGACAAATTGAGGTTTTAGAGACACAGCTGCAGGGGAGGGGCGTAAATTCTTTGACAGTTATTTAATAAACTTAGTTTCGACTCAAGACCCCCAAGTAAAGTTTATAGAGATATTGGAATTTTTCTTATACCACTTGTTCAATGATAATATCTTTCTGGTTGACTGTGAATTCAGGGCCGTAAATTTTTAGATGTTAGTGAATAGGAAACAAAGTCCAATGTATATACTTTTAAGTTCTGAACTGGGATTAATATTTTTAGTAAAAATGAAACTCTAAGGAAAACATAACTTAATACTAGGGATGCTCAGAACTCGCTCTTACGCGCGCAAATTGTTAAACATATTTTAAAACGTCAATAAAAAATGGAAAATTAACGTTTAATATAAAGAACAATTCCAAGTTTATGTGTAAAAAAAAAAGAGAAAAAAGAAATTTCTGTTACATATAACCTAAACTTTTGCATTTTAAATTTAATCGCTGTAAATTCTTAATCTTTGTTGACATAGTTATCGCATCTTGACGCGAACAATTAGTCCCAAGTAATTATCTATGGAGTATCATACATGGAATATTAAAAAAATTCCTTTTATTGTTGATTTCAAAAATAATTAATTTCTTCAAACAAACACTGTTTGGGCTCTAAAGGTCTTATGGATTTGAACTTATTTGAAATTATTCACACCAGCAACAACAACAGTTCACCCCCCCCCAAAAAAAAAGAATAGAATATTATGTCCCTTACATACTTCCGTTAATAAAAATGACGACAATTTTTAATTCAAACATTATTTTCAATATTTTTTTTACATAAAGACTATACTATATTATGTCATTATTTTAAGCTAAATATTTTTTATACAATATTTTCTTTAAGTAAAGAAATACGATTTTTCTATACACTAAACAAAAGTATTTATTTTACATTTTATAAATTTAAAAAATCCCTAAAAAAAATAAAATAAAAAAGTAGACAACAGGAACTTTTAATATAAAATTTCGGACCATATTACCTTTAGGCACTCCTTTTTGATCTCGATTAAGAAAGGACATGTTTTTCATTTACACCGTCAATATCCGGCTGTTTGTTAGGGGTTAGGGTTAGAGGTTAGTTTTATAATTTTAAAAAAAATATAAAATTGTCTGTTAAAACAACCGGATATTGATGGTGTAAATGGAAAACATGTCCTTTCTTAATCGAAATCAAAAAGGGGTGCCTTAAGATCATATGGTCCAAAATTTCTTTAGAAAATAATCTAACAATTTAGAAAAAAATTTTTTTTCTTATTTATGAGACTTAAGTTTCAAGGTTTAAGACGCCTTATTACCAAACCTGGTCTAGTATCGATTTATTTTATTTTATTTGTTTTTATTTTTTACATATGTTCCGTTATTGTATTGTCTTCAAGGGATCAATGTGCCAAATAAAAACTAACGAAAAAAATTATTAGCCTTTTCAATTTAGTAAACATTTATTTACAATAAATGTTTGTCTTTTATTACTTCATATACCGAAAGTTTTATTAGAATTGGATGGTTAGTTTATTTTAGATGATTTTTAGAAGAATTTCCTGTGATCCCCCGCAGTAGCAGGTGCGCGAAAATGAGCACTCCTACTTAATGCGTTAATTCTTTTATAAATTTAAAAAAATTAAAAGACACCATTGATTGATGTTGTATAGATTTAAAGTTATTGCGTAGTGCTGTTATCTTAAGGAAATTGAGATTATAAACATCAAATCCTATACTGAATACATTTCTCATAAAGTATATATATACATCTTAGTTAGGAGAATGAAATATTAATTTACAAAACATTAATTTGGCCTTTGTGTTGTTACTAGTATAGTCCCACGGATTTGAATTTATTTTAACTTATTCATAGCAGCAGAAGTTATCGAATATTATGTCCCCTACATACTTCCATTAAAAAAATGACAATTTTTAATTCAAACATTATCTTCAATATTTTTGTATATAAAGACCGATAATTGTATACGCATCATTTTTAGCTACATATTTTTAATACAATATTTTCTTTAATTACATAAATACGATGTTGCTATACAATGAACAGGAATATTTATTTTACATTTAGACAACAGGAACTTTTAATATAAAATTCTTTAGAAAATAAGCTAACGATTTACAAAAAAAAACAACAACAAAAAGCACAAAACAAAAAACAAAACGAGGATAAATATTTTTATTATCTACGAGACTTGAGTTTCACATGTTAAGACGTCCTACTATCAAAACTGTACTAATATCGATTATTTATTTTTATTTTTTAATTTTATATATGTTCCGTCAATGAATTATCTTTCCAAAAATGTAAAATTTATTTTCATACAAAAAAAAAAAAAAAAAAAAAAAATTACCAAGAAATTTGTACGGGGATCAATGCACAAAACAAAAACTAACGAAACAAATAATTAGCCTTTTCAATTTAGTAAACATTTATTTATAATAAAAGTTATTTTATTACATCATATACCGAAAGTTATATTAAAATCGAATAGTTTATTTTAGATGATTTTTAGCAGAATTTCCTGTGATCCCCATTATTAGCAGGTACGTGAAAATGAGCAACCCTATATATATATATATATATATATATATATATATATATATATATATGTTCTTACTTTACTGATGGAACATGAAATTGCAATACCCTGAAGAATAAAGCTAATTTTTACCTGGGTACCGTATGCGCAAGCATGTGGGTATTTTTTTTTATACAGCTCTAGGATGCGGTTGGTTGCATCATCAGTGATGTCTTTAGTTCGTTTTTGGTCTTTTCAAAATCATATCCCCTTCTCTAAAGTGACTGACACTAATAAAAAAATATTTCAGCCATAAGGCGTAGCCAACAAATGTGTACACACACCTTTCTAAAAGTAATATGTGTACTTATATGTATATATATACTAATGCTTATACATGTATCTCCTGAAAGTTGTGACTTGATAGGTATATCAGATGAGAAAAAAATTTAACTCTCAACTGAAAAAGCAGCTAAGTTTTATAGAGTATATATATATATGATTTTACTTATATAAATATGTATAGATATATACACAATCTTAACTTTAACTATATATATATATATATATATATATATATATATATATATATTATATATATATAAAACTTGTTGACTTTATCATATATATATATATATATATACATACATATATATATATATATATACAATTGTTGACTTTGTCTGTCTGTCTGTCTCTCTATATATCTATATACGTATACGAAATTGTTGACTTTATCTACATATAACTTGCATTTATCTTCATGTATGCATACATACATGTATGTGTATATATAAATATACATACACATAAAATTGTTGATATAATATATATATAAAGAAAGAAAGAAAACCAAAGCAGCAATTTTTTTTTCCAGAAGTCCAACCAAATTTTCTTTCAACTACTTGTGATTTTTTTCTTTCCCCCCAAGGACTTCATATTACACTTCCAATTTGGGGAAAATATTGGAGGTAGAAGGAAGCTAGGGAATAATTTTTTTTATAGAAATTGAAAAAAAAAAATGGGAATTTCAAAAGACAAACAGGAAAAATATTTTTGATGGGGAAATATAAAAAAGAAAATTTAAATTAATGTGAAGTATTTAATGGCCAAGGAAGATGGGAAAATATTTACATCTTGAAAGCATTGTCTGCTTGATATAAATTGAAAACAAGAAAATAAAATCTCTTAAATGTTGTTCAACTAGTTAACATTAATAAACTAGTAGAGGTACCCAGCATTGTTTGGGCAAAAAAAATGAGACAAAAGAGTTTAATGAAATAATTATATATATTTTCTTGAAGGCTATTAATATGCGCATTGTAATTGCCTTCAAGCAAAATTATAAATATCTATATGTACTTTATTCAACAATGCTTCTAAAATAAACAAACATCCATATATATATAATATATATATATATATATATATGAAGAGAGAGAGAGAAAGAGAGAATATACATGTCCACCACAAGAGAGATTCGTGCCATTAATTAAGGACATTAACAGGAAATGAAAAAAATTGCCTAGTTCAGGGTTTGAACTTGGTTTACGGAGTCTATTTACATAACTTAGGTTTTGGCACAATGCTATATGAATTGGGATCTATTGAGGATCATATTCACTATTCATTAGCAATGGGTCACTGAAACTAGCCTAACTATCTATCTATACATATATAAAGGACAGTTGTTGTGTATGTATATATTTTTGGGAGAATATGTGCTTAATTGAAGTCGTACCTAATTTTGAAAGTTAATTGATTAATAATTAATTAGGCGGGCATACCTATTTAAATGTAAGGCTAAACAAATCGAGAAAAATCAATCTCTGTATGTACATTTCGGCCTATTAGGCCTCATCAGCAGAGCTATAGATAGGAAGACCGCCTCGTGCGTGATTCGAAACCCGGCCGTCAAGCTGACAGGCGAGCATCTTTAACCCTTTCACCAACCCGACTTTCTTAGATTTTTCGTTTTGTTTAGAAGTAGGTTCCTATTCCTCTTATAGTGACTTCTACACGACAGTATGAGAAGTAAATACACAGCGATGTGTTTATGATATGGCTTTTTTAGCCGACAATTTTTATGTATATATGTATGTCAAGAGGAAACTATGTAAATAAAACAATTAAAGACAAAGTAAATATATATACACATTTGTTATCATGGGGATTGTTTTTGTGCAAAAAATAATGAAGATTATATCTATATTGATGAAGATGTTTAAAAATTAGAATAGTAAGAGAAAAGAAGGCCATTGGTGTGTTCATTATTAAATCATAAACAAACCAAATATGGAAGACCAAAATCTGAGCAATGGATCTGCAAGACTAACTTTTAAAAATCCCAATCCTTAACCAGGAAACATCGGGTAGCTTCTTCTAGTTATAATACCCTAGCAGAATCTCTTTGGTTACAATATTTTGGTGATAAGACTTTTGGGCCACCAAGTAGTATAGATTTTAAATTATCGTTCTCTCAATCTCCAAAATCTGTTTTATTACAATAAAAAATTTATCAGTTTCTAGTGTCTAAAAACAATATGAATGCTGGGAAATTTTGAATTCAACATTTCACTGATACTGTGGAATTGGTATGTGTTAGTTAAACCATCAAATCCAATTTCAACTTTATTTTACTATCAACCAAAAATAAAAAAAGACAAAAATCTAATAAAAAAAGAAGCAATTTTACAGATAAATATTAATGAACATTGCAGTGAAAAGAGAAGAAAATTGATTTCTCTAATGATCCTAGCCAGTTGTTCAGAAAAAGTTTTGAATTAAAATATACAGACAATTGATACTACTAAATTACTATTTGTAAAACTTTGCCTAACAATGGTCAATCATTGTCAAGAAACTTTATTTATAAAAGTTATCTTATACTACTGAATAAGATGTTGTAATCACTTGTGCATAATGTAAGGAATCTGATATAGAATATCAAATCAAAAATTACAAGAGAAAACTTACATCACTCTCTTTCTGTCTGTCTATCTCTCTCTCACTATGTTCCTCTGTATCTATCTCTCTCACACTATGTTCCTCTGTATCTATCTCTCTCACTCTATGTTCCTCTGTATCTATCTCTCTCACTCTATGTTCCTCTGTATCTCTCTCTCTATGTTCTCTGTATCTCTCTCTCTCTCACTCTATGTTCCTCTGTATCTCTCTCTCTCTCTCACTCTATGTTCCTCTGTATCTCTCTCTCTCTCTCACTCTATGTTCCTCTGTATCTCTCTCTCTCTCTCACTCTATGTTCCTCTGTATCTCTCTCTCTCTCATCTCTGTTCTCTGTATCTCTCTCTCTCACTCTATGTTCCTCTGTATCTCTCTCTCTCTCTATGTTCTCTCTCTCTCTATGTTCCTCTGTATCTCTCTCTCTCTCTCTCACTCTATGTTCCTCTGTATATATCTCTCTCTCTCTCACTCTATGTTCCTCTGTATATATCTCTCTCTCTCACTCTATGTTCCTCTGTATATATCTCTCTCTCTCACTCTATATCTCTCTCTCGTTCTCTGTTATATATATATCTCTCTATGTTCTCTGTATCTCTCTCTCTCTCTCACTCTATGTTCCTCTGTATCTCTCTCTCTCTCTCTCTCTCACTCTAAGTTCCTCTGTATCTCTCTCTCTCTCTCACTCTATGTTCCTCTGTATCTCTCTCTCTCTCTCTCACTCTATGTTCCTCTGTATATATATCTCTCTCTCACTCTATGTTCCTCGTATCTATCTCTCTCACTCTATGTCTCTGTATCTCTCTCTCTCTCACACTATGTCCCTCTGTATCTCTCTCTCTCTCACACTATGTCCCTCTGTATCTCTCTCTCTCTCACACTCCCTCTGTATCTCTCTCTCTGTCCCTCTGTATCTCTCTCTCTCTCACACTATGTCCCTGTCCCTCTGTATATCTCTCGCATCTCTGTCCCTCTGTATCTATCTCTCGCAATCTCTGTCCCTCTGTATCTATCTCTCTCGCATCTATCTCTCTCTCTGTATCTATCTCTCGCAATCTCTGTCCCTCTGTATCTATCTCTCGCAATCTCTCTATCTCTCGCAATCTCTGTCCCTCTGTATCTATCTCTCTCTGTCCCTCTGTATCTATCTCTCGCAATCTCTGTCCCTCTGTATCTATCTCTCGCAATCTCTGTCCCCCTGTATCTATCTCTCGCATTCTCTCTTCCCCTGTATCTATCTCTCGCACTCTCTCTTCCTCTGTATCTATCTATTTCACTCTTCCTCTGTATCTATCTATCTCACTCTATGTTACTGTTTTTTTTTTCAAACTCATTTTTTCTTTTGACACATAGATGGGACCCTAACAGGTACTAACACTCTAGTAGCAAACTTTAAAGACACTTCTAAGATTTTTCTAACATTTCGTAAAAATGATGCTGGGAACTTTTGAATCAACTTAATATGTTCCTATAATAATTAAACACTTTTGGCCCAACAGAGGATTTAAAATTTTATATAATACATAAAAAGAAAAAAATCAGTTAATCACTACTAACTCAAAAATAGTTTTTCATCTAAATCTAATTCCTTATCTCAGAAACTCAGATTTCTAAAAAAAATTACTAAACAAAAATCTACAAAAATAATCAACCAATCAGCTCTTACTTTTAAAATAAATATCAACTAATCAGTAATTTGTATGTAAAATTTAAACCAATCAGAACTGACGTTTAAAAATAGCTAGCTAATCAGCATCAAAATGAGACAAACTGAAATCCTTGTGTTTATATCTTGTGGCATTATTGATTACTATTCAGTATTCTGTACGAAAAAAGAAAGAATCTGTTTAGAAATACGTAAATCCCAAGGGTGTTTGGTTGTTCAGTCAGATTTTTGGAATTGATTGCCTTATCGGATAAAGTAGAGCTTATAGAATTGTAGGTGAAAGATTGCTGATTTCTTTAAGAGTTTTTCACATTAATAATATAATCATAGATATAAAAAAAACGAGAAAGTAAATTATCAATAAATTCTTGAGTATAAAAAAGAAAGAAGTCCGGATTGACAATTTGTGATTGTAATGGATCTTAAGCGCTAAGTGCAGCGGTAAAAATAATTTGTCTCCGTTTTTAGAAGTGATGATTATACATGTGCACATGAAGAATTAATACATGAACTTTGTATGTGTTTCTTTTTGCATAAATAAGTATTACAAGTGTTCTTCATTGGATGATGGTAAGAGTATGTATGGAATAGGAAGAGGAGTTGGGAGAAATATGGTAGCCAGAAGATAATAAGGGAAAAAATGGAGGAAGGTAATAAAAGATGAAGATAAAAAATGAGATGCAGAGGGAAAGTATAAATGGTAGGAAAAGGAGGTGGAAGGTAGAAAGGAGAGAAAGAACAGAATAGAGGAGAGGTAGAAAGAATAGAAGAAGAAAAGAGAATGGTAGAAAGAAGAGGAAAGAGGAGGAAGAGAAAAAAGAGTAAAGTTGAAAAAAGAGGAAGAGAGGAAAGTGGAAAGAAGAGGAAGAGAAAAAAGAGATGGGTGGAAAGAAGAAGAGAAAAACAGTGAAAAATGCAAAAAGAACCGAGGAAGAAAAAAATGTAGAGGAAGGTGAAAATAAAAAAAAGAAAGGTAGAAAGAACAGAAGTAGAGGAAGAAGGTGGAAAAAAAGAAGAAAAAAGAGAAAGGTAGAACAAATAGAAAAGGAAGAGAAAAAGGGGGAAAATAGAAGATAAAAAGGAGAAAGGTAAAAAGAATAGACAGGAAGAGAAAAAAAAGGAATGAAATTGAAAAGAACAGGAAATGAAGGGGGAAAAGGGGTGCGAATAAGAAATATGCCACAGAAGAAAGAAAAAGAAACAGTTGAAAATATTGATAAAATCAAGAAAAGAGAAGAAACTAAAACTTTGAATAAATCAAAAGAAGGAAAAAAAACAACAAGGATGAGGCGCAAAAAATGAAGATGAAAATCATATGACTAAAAGAAAGAAAACAAGAAATAACAATGAAAAAAAAAAAAAAAAAAAGAAAAGAGGCAGATGAAGAAACAACGAAATGAAAACAACAGAAAGAAAAAACAAAAGAAAAAAATTGAATGAAGAAGAAACAGAAAATAATAAAAAAGAAGTTTTCTTCTTTTTATTATTTTTCTGTTTCTTAAAAAACAGAAATAGGGGAAAGAATAGAGAAAACGAAGAAAAGAAGAAAATTAAAAAAGAGAAAATTAAAAAAGAGAAATAGCAATGGGGGAAAAAGAAGAAAGGAAAGAAAGAATAACAGAAGAGGAAAAAGAAGCTGGACAAAAAGACGTGAAAGAAGAAGGAGGAGGAAGGAGGAAATGAGAAAGAAAGAGTATCAAAAGCATTAAAAAAAAAAAGAAGAAAGATGTTCAGAAGGAAAAACAAGCAGAAGAAAGACATTTTGGCAATGAACGAAAAACTGAATGAAAATTCTACAAAACATTAGAAGGAAATCGATCATCATATAACTATCTTGTACTCATTATTACCACAGTTGCTGTGCAAATTAACGCATATAAATTCAATAAAACTTGGTCCAACGAAACTGACACTGAAATTTACATGAGAAAGAATTATCATTGATTCAACCAGATCTCTAGGATTGAAATATGGAGATAGAATTGAGGTTTGAAATTACCAATTTGTTCTTTTGCTTTCTTCTCTTTCTTCGTTTTCTTTTCTTCTTTTTGTTGGAGAATAATTTTTTTATTCCTCTCTTCACAATAATCCAAATAATAAGCAAAACGATATTGTTAATAACAATCAAGATAATAATGACCATAGAGTTTTGAGAGTATAAAGTAATAATAACGGCAATTTCACCGAGAATAATATTCTGGTCTATCTGAAATATCTGACAAATTGAAAAACAACTGAAAGCTTATTTGAAAAGATATATAAGTATGTATTATACGCAACTTTGGTAAGGCAACGAGCCTAGGAAAAGAAATAACTCTGAACTCAAAATCAGGTGAGTTGATTGGCTGATTCGAATTTACGGCATGTTAACTTTAAAATAACTTAAGTTATTTTATACAGAAAACATACTCAGGAACCATCACGGAATTTCGTATCAAACCCTTTATTCAATCTACGAGGGTATACTGTTCTCATTCCATTAACCATAACTGGGTACACGTGTTAAGCTATGTTAAGTATTATGTTATTACACGTGGTCAAGTTTGAACCTGCAACCTGGAGATGATTGTCACTTAGAACTGTATTAACAATTTTTAATGCATTGCACCATGTGTCCAACTGAAATCAACAGTTTTATTATATAGGCATGAATAACCTTGTTAATCGATGACAGTAATGTATAGATATTCAGGGATCATGTCTTGACGAATTCAAACACTGTTTAAATACATTAAGAAATAAAAGCTTATCATAAAAAAACTTATGTTGGATTTTACGGCATGTCAACCCTTGTTGGGTTATTTTATGCTGAAGATGTTTTGTTTTATTCATTCTTGATGAGAATTCAATTCTTTTAAAGCTAAGCTCGTTTTTTTTCAACATTTTTTCTATCTAACAGGTACTACCACTCCGGGTCAGAGTGGACCTGGGAGCAATGTTGATGAAGGGGTACTCCACATTCTCAAGAGCTCCAGAATTCTAACTTTACCATCAGATAGAGTATAACGTCATACTCAAGAAATTATAAGACCCTCAGCCACGGTCTTCTAGCACATATGATAAAAAGGGTTGGAGGCTTGCCATTAAGGTTGGGACAATCAGATAGGTGTTCAGACTTGATGTGACTAGCTGATTGATCAGAGGGGTCTCTCCGATTGCTCATCTAGGCTAAGTAAGGTTCAAAGGGGAGTGCTCAGACACCAGCATTCTATCTTTAAGCATCAAGGGTCGCCACACACGACCAGCAAGCGGCCCCATTGGCGGGGGCCAGTTATTACCCCTCTGCAGAGGTGCAGTCGAGGTATTCTAAATCCTCAGCTGACAGGGCTTATAAACCCAGGTTGAAAGAAGTCATGTTCTCTAAACAGAAAAATAGAATTATGGATAATCTCATATTCATATTTAACCTTGTGGAATTTTTTTTCTTTTTTTGAAAGCTTTTTCTTAATTTTCAGGAAATTTTCCCAACAGTTCCGTTAATTTTCTTTCTTTTGCACATAATTCATGTGGATAATGCAGTGTCTTTTTTCTTCCCCCCTCCCCTTAATTTGCGTAATTGGTGTTTGCATTATAAAATCTTTCCTGAATTTGGCAGAGGTGTGCAAGTAATTAGAGAAATGTAATTTTTATCTAAAAATTTTCTTCTAAATTAATTGTTCTATTGTTTTTCTTCTCATGATCACCAACACAAATACATGGGTCAATATAGATAGGCATAGAAAAATTATTGTACATTATATACATTATATACATATCTATAATTAACATATAATAATAATAATATTCAACCATTATATATATATATATATATATATATATATATATATATATGCGTGTATGTATATGCACTAATACACATGCAAAAACACACCCATGAATAGGGAAATAGACATACAAAGAGTGTATATATATATATATGTGATTTGATTTATCTTGTTTTGCGGCATATCAACCTTGGTGGGTTATTTAATGCCAACAAAGTTTTGAAATAAATTCATTCTTAATGAGTACTCAGTTTTTTTATAAACACATTTTTCTATTTAACCCATAGATGGGACCCTAACAGGTACTATCACTCCATGCCCGAGTAGACCAGGGAGCATTGGTGATGAAGGGGTGCTCCACATTTCCCAGACTGCCAGAACAGGAACCTCACCATCAGATAGAGTTTAATGTCATTCCCATGACATGATGACCCTCAGCCACCACCTTCTAGCATCCTTATGATAAAAAGGATCTGGGGTTTGCCATAAGGGCAATAGTGTTGGGACTATGATATAGGTACTAGGGCTTGATGTGACCAGCCAATTGATCAGAGGGGGTCTCTCCAACCGCCTGTCTAGTCTAAGTAAGGATCAAAGTGGAGTGTTGCATGTCATGAACTGCTCAGCTACTAAGGTTTCCATCCTTAGGCATCACGGGTCACCAGCAACAACCAATAACAGGTGGCCCCATTGGGGAAGTCTTACCCCTCTGCAGAGGTGCAGTTGGTGTATTCTATAGCCCTACTGACAGGGAGGTATATATATATATATATATATATATATATATATATATATAATCTGTCAAGAGCATGGTACAACAAAAGATCATTTTTTAAGTGGAGTACAGCTGGTTTGAATTCAGATTTTACCTTCTTTTAGACAGGTTGCTTTACCAAGACCAATCATAATTTGTCATCTGTCAGTTAATGCCTCCATAAATGTCCAGCACATCCACCATCCAGAGTGCCATGGCTGGTAGGGGCCATTATGTCACACTAGCAATGACCACAAAATAGGGAAAGCAATATTTATTTTTGTATTTTTATCAAAATTTGTTATCTGTCAGTTATGCCTTCACAAATATCCAACACATCCACTATCCAGAGTGCCATGGGTGGTAGGGTTATTATATCAGATGAGCAATGACCATCAAATAGAGAAAGTAATATCTATTTCTCCGTATTTTGATCATATGTTATATTTATGTTAATTTTTTTTTACTGCCAATATTACACATTTGCATGTATATTAAGTGTGAGACTTCTCTTAGGCCAACTGCTATTTCCCATCCACCAAAACAACTGTCTTTTTCTGTTCTCAGTGGCAAGCCGTTGGTTCAAATCATATAATTGCAATTTATTCAAAAACTAGAAAGTAAATGCCATTTGCCCTGGTAGGCATAATTCTGCCGTATAAAATTGTGTTATTCAATACCAGTCATCAAGACTCAACAGTTATTCGTGATGCTCATCACTTGAACATCTGGACTCAGAGATTAAATGATCAAATTATACATTCATCTAAAAAAAGTGGCTGACATCTTTCATTTTTACAGGTTGATTCATCATAACAGCTCAAGGATGGAACCCTGGCAGCTAAGCAGTCCATGACATGCAACACTCCACTTTGGCTCTTACTTAGGCTAGATGGACAGAGGCAGAATGGTGGATATTTATCTATCCCCACGTCCACACTGAAACTATCAGCCAATCAGAACTCAGGGAATGAGATCATCCTGATGCAACTATGGACTAATCCAATGGGTCTAAGCACAAATTGGTTTTTGGACTGAGTTAGTGATTGCTACTCAACTCAGCAGGACACAAACTCTCTGAATTCAACAAAGCCCTAGCACTTATATGATTGTCCCAACTCTATTACCCTTATGGGAACTCCTTTTTATCATATATGTGCTAGAAGGTGGTGGCTGAGGGTCTTAGTGTTCTGGATATGACATTAAACTCTGACGGTGAAGTTCCAATTCTGGAGCTCTAGGGAATGTAAAATACCCTTTCATCACCTTTACTCCCAGGTCCACTCTGGCCCAGAGTGGTAGTACCTGTTAGGATCCTATCTATGGGTTAAATAGAAGAAGAAAAAAAGAGTTTTAAAAAAGTACTTAAAATGAATTGAGTTTTAAAGAAAATATGAATATCCATCAAGCATAAATAGAATAAAACGACTTTGGTATAAAATGTACCAATAAAGGTTGACATGCTGTAAAATCCAACAAACCAAATAAACCTCTCTGACTGCCCATCTAGCATAAGTAAGGGCCAAAGTGGAGTGTTGCATGTTATAGACTACCCAGCCACTAGGGTTCCATCCTTAAGCATCACAGGTGGCCCCATTAGGGTGTCTTACCCCTCTGCAGAAGGTGCAGTTGGGTCATTCTAAAGCCCCAGCCAATAGGGCTGAGTGATGTCTAACATTTTAGCAAGTAATATTAAATAAAGCAGCTTCATGAGTTGAATACATAAAATGAAACATTTTGGATTTGATTTGGAAAAATAAATGATTGAATTCATTATATTTCAAAAATATTAAAGTATAAATGAAAGATGTGGGAATTAGATTTTTACTCAAAATTAGAGCTAATCATCTCGTTTTATGCACGTCTTCCTCTAAAGCACACATAAATCCATAATGAAAAATTTATTTTATCTTCAGAATATAAAATGTGGAAACCACCGAATCTTAGAAACATAAAAATTAATGATCTTCAGGTTTGTTTGTTTTTAAATCTTTTTTTAAGATGAACAAAATTAATAAAGTTTCAAATATTTGAAAAAAGAAATCTAGAAATAAGTGTTAAATCCATCCCTCACCCTGCAAAATAAAATCTACCAAAGTTGTAATGATGCCTTGATCCACCTTAACCAAAACATATTTTTTGTATTAAGAATATCATTTAATTAATCCATGTTTATAAGAAAAATAATCTTAAATCTAATTGGTTTTTTTTTAATTTTCTATTTTGAAATTTTAATCAATAAGAATTCACTGAAATTTTCAAAATTTAAAGTTCTCTAAACAAAAATGAAAAAAACCCACTGAAATCTTCGTTATCATTGAAGCTAATAATTTCCAGACTATTGTCCTCATCTTTATTGTGGTATGTAAAAACACAATCTTTTGGCCACTTTATCCTCTTGCCTTCCTCAGGTATTCCCTACGTAATCCAAGCATAGTAATAATCCAACCTGGGAAATCATTTTTAATAATTTGACAGTAGATCAAGGATACAGTGGCCGAATTCTTGTGTTTATTCATACAACAATAAAGATGAGTACAAAAGTCTGAAAAATCAAAATTATTCATATCAAGGCTCATCTCAAAAATACAGACAAATAATATCATTGAAGTTGTTATTTTTCTGAAAGGTTTACCTTTTGTTGCTAAAAGTTGTTTGTATTTTGGTTATTTTTGGGTGTGTGTGGGGGGAATTAAAGAAGATACTCTATTCTAAACCATGGTGTGATGGTTAAGAAACTAGATTGTAGATAACATACCATATAAAAAGTTGCCTGTATTGTTATTGAGACCATTAATATCTGATTAAAGTCTCTATACATATATGTGGTATTTACTCTGCAAATCCCCACCTCTAACATCAGGGTTTAACAGGTTTGAATTCAGAGTTTTCCATCTCCTAGACTGGTTGTCTTACCAAAGTTAGAGCTCAATCTGCCTAACTATTTGTTCATAACTGGAGAGAGAATAATTGGATTCATACCTTTCCCAAGGATTTTAGCGCTATGTGAAATGCAAACATCTTCACCCAGGATCTGAACTCAGGTTGCTAAGTCCATTTCCTCTGATGATAATCATCACATGAAATTATTACCATTATTAATATCATTATTATTATTACTACTACTCCTGGGTATGATGTTAAACAGCATCTAATAGTTAAGTTACAATTCTAGAGCCCAGAGGAGTATGGAGCATTCCTTCAACAGCATTAATCCCGGAATGGTAGTACCTATTAGGGTCCCATCTATGGGTTAAATAGAAAAAAAACATGAATTTAAAAAATTAGATTTAAAAAAAATTGATTACCCATCAAGAACGAATAAAACAAAATGTCTTCGGCATAAAATAACCCAACAAGGGTTGACAAGCCATAAAATCTAACAAACCAACCAACTACTATATGTTCATATTTTTGTATTGATAGAATCTTTCTAAAATATATATAAAAATTATTCAATTCAAACATTTTGTCTCTTTATTTTCTTTCCTTTTCCTGAGCAACACCAGGTACCACTACTAGTCCAACATAAAAGCAAAGATGTTATAAATTTAAGCTTTACAAGGATTGCAGACAGACAGCATTTAATTCTCTATAATCAACATTGCTGGAATTTTCTGGAGGCCCTGTTTTGAAGAGTTTGTTTTTCGTTTCTTTACAAATCTATAAAGTAAACATAAAACTTTCATCACATCTATTCCCTGCCAAAGCGATTTAGGAGGTCTCCAGTATTCAAAGACACCGACAGTAGAAGTAGTGACGCTTTTGCAAAGACCACACTGCAGCATGGTTAAGTGAAAGAGACATTGGCGGCAAGCAGATGTTACCATAGGTAGGCTTCTCCAGACTTTACTCCAAGACCAGAAGACTTAATAACAACTGACAGTTGGTGATAAGGAGATACAATATAAGTGTGACAGAGTTATGGTCTAAGTCATATACAATTCAAGAAATCAACAGAGAATGTGAGGAGTTTGCTTCTTGATTCTACTAAGTGTGAGAAACTACTAATTTAGCTGACCTCTGTCAAGGTTGACAATGAGTGCAATAGCTTTTTACTTATATACACATTTACCAACCCCTCTGCAATGAAGAGGATGCGGCACAAGGTCAATTTCTTAAGTGGAGTTTAACAGGTTTGAATTGAGAGTTTTCCTTCTCTGACACTGGTTGCTGTAGAATAAACATCATACTCACTGTATAAGAATTACAATTACCGTCGAATTGGCAGACAAGGCAATAAGGAAAATGTAACCCAATATGGATCTTACCTTGTTGCAAGCCTACTGCAAAATGACAAGTTACTTATAAAACACCATAACACCACAGAAACCAAGCAACCAATCAGAATTCAAGGAATGGAATCACCCAAATGCATGGATTGAGTATTCCTGAGTTCCATAAGTACCAGATGATTTGGGCACTAGTTCAGTTCTGCTTAGCCATTTGCTGTTGTCCAAACAAAAAGTATACTGACTAACTTCAATGGTTGCCATACCAAGATTGAAGAACCCAGTTTGTCCTGCTATTTACCCATAGCTGGAGGGAAATTAGTTGGGTTCATACCTTTCCCAAGCGAATTAGCACTATATGAAATGCAAACAGCCTTGCCATCTCCATTTCTTAAAACAATAATCATTACACCACAGGCGCCTTCACATCTATTGTGTCTACAATAACTTTCAAGAAAGATTCAGCCCAGTGGTACTTGTCTCCGTGGGCCTGAAATGACTTTTTCATTTTCAAAGTTCAATGTCAGTATGCATATTTACCAACCCCTCTGCAACAAAGAGGATGTGGCACAAGGTCAATTTCTTAATTGGTGTTGAACAGGTTTGGATTCAGAGTTTTTTCTCCAACCTTGGTATGGCAAGCAGTCTAGGAGAAATTGGCCTTGTGCAATACCAAGGTTGAAGAGCCCAGTCTGCCTTGCTATTTACCCATAGCTGGTGGGAGATTAGTTGGGTTCATACCTTTCCTAAGGGTATTAGTACTATGTAAAATGTAAACGACCTCATCCAGGATTTGAACTCGTCTCATCCTGCCCATGTCATATGACAATATCCTTTACACCACACACCTCCATAGCTTTTTACTTATACCACTAATACTGTTATCTGGTTGGTTGGTTGGATTTTACGGCATATGAACCCTTGGTAATATTCATATTTTTCACAAGTAATCAAAAAGGACTCATCATTATCAGGTTGTGCTAACAGCATGGATCTTCATGAATCTTCCGTGCCACCTGTCCCTATCAGTTATCACTCCTCAAAGGTCCTCTGCTCAGCATCCAGTATTCATGCAGAGATGATTGATGTAAGTTTTGCTGGGCAACCCCCCATTGATGTGTTCATGTGTAGGTACCCATAAGAGAACATCACTTATGAACTCGTTCTGGCTTGTCCAGCATGTATTATTCATCTTAACTGTATAGTTAGTTTGATAGGAAGCAAGTGGTTGTTTAACTGCTCTTTTGTGGGGTGCTGCTTTCAGGATCTGTTCAAGACAGTACGTAGCATTCTTGTACAATTCAATTTCTTTAATAACACATTTAACCCATAGACGGGACCCTAACAAGTACTACCATTCCGGGTCAGAGTGGACCTGGGAGTAATGATGATAAAGGGGTACTCACAATGCCCAAAGTTACAGAATTGGGACTTTATCACAAGATGTAGTTTAATGTCATACCCAGGACACTAAGACACTTAGTCACCATATTCTAGCATATATATGATAAATAGGGTTGGGAATTTTGCTTTTCTTCTCTTGCACTGTGTTGGTGAGAACTGGTACTGAACTGGAAGTGTTCACCAATTTACTTTTTTGTGTTCATAACCATTATGGCACTTGTACATCTACTGAATTCAGGGATATGTAGACTTATGCCTTTTCTAAGAGCTTAACTGCTAATTTGTAGAGAGAGTGAAATCTTACTAAGTAATTTTACAGAGCAAAGCCGAACTGAAGAAATTTGAGCCTCATTAGTACTACAAACGTGTAGCCTTGCCTGCTTGTTTGTTTCTTTTGTTTTACAGCATATCAACCTTGGTGGGTCATTTAATGCCGACAAAGTTTTGAAATAAATTCATTCTTGATGGGTACACAACCTTTCTATTAATACATTTTTTATATTGAACTATTACTACCACTCCAGGTCAGAGAGAACCTGGGTTTAATGATGATGATGGGGTACTCCATTCTTCAAGCTTCAGAACTGGAGCTTAACCATCAGATAGAGTTTAATGTCATACCCAAGGACATTAAGACCATCAGCCACTGCCTTCTATTGAAGTCAATCAGTCAACAATTGGTTTGAGCAATGTGACTGGCCAAGCACAACTGCACCAGTGTCAAGACAACTGGTATTTATGGGAATTCAGAACAGTCCACACATGCATTTGGGCGAGTCCATTCCCTGAGTCCTGATAGGCTGCTTGGTTTGTAGGATCCTCTAAGGCTCCATAAATCCTGCCACTTTGCAGTGGTCTTTAGGCATCTCAGAATCGTATGGAGTTACAACTGTTTGCCGTCTTGTCTTGCCAATTCGACGGTAATTGGACTTAGTATTCTATACCTTCTAGTACATATAAGATAAAAAGGGTTGGGGCTTGCCATAAGAGCAATAGGGTTGGGACAATCATATAGATGCTAGGGCTAGACATAACCAGCCAACTGATTGGAGATGGACTCTCTGACTGCCTATCTAGCATAAGTAAGGACCAAAATGGAGTGTTGCACGTCATGGACTGCTCAGCCACCTGGGTTCCATCCTTAATCATCACAAGTTGTCACACAGGTTGCCCCATTGGGGGTGGGTCTTATCCCTTTGCAGAGGTGCAGTCGGTGTATTTTAAAGCCCCAGCTGACAGGGCTGCTTGTAGCCTTGTACCATGCTGGGTTAAGGTTAGTATAGTAGTATAAACAGCAAAGACAAAGTATCTCCACTCTGATGCCTGTCCCTGAGTGATGTTGTCATTAAGACGATCGTTGAACGTGCTAACAATATTTTTCTTGGAAGAATCATGGCACCCATCCTTGAATTGCAAGATTATTGATACCTGATTGAAAGAATCAATATTAGTCGATTCTATTTCTAAAGATATTGGATTTTGAAAAAAAAAGAAAAAAAAAATTCACAAAATCCATTTTAGAACTGATATAACCATTTTTATGCAACGTGAAAACAGATGAAGATGTTGAATCTCAATCACCAAAAGTGGGACTGTATTAAAGCCTGGGCATAGATGCGTGCCTGTATTCATATGTATACATGTACTTTTATGTAGGCATGGGTCTGTAGGTAAATCTGTAAGAGAATGCATGTGCAAATGTACCCATCAGATTGTTTATATGCCCATAACAGTGTGAGGACATGTGTATATATATGTTTAAATTAAAGTGCATATAACTAAGTGTGTATCTTTATTAGAATTGAGTGTGTATGAATGTGTTTGTAAGGGAAAGTATAAATGTGGAAGTGGAAAAAATCTATTTAAACATACGCCCAACACACACACATTATATATATATATATATATATATATATATATAAAGACCTGAACAACCATGCATATGTACATATCTGCAATCATTTCCAAAATATTTTGCAGGACCACAATCAACTTTTCGGTGTGACTGATCAAAAATGAGAAAATATAAATCTGAATTTGGATAAAGTATTTTATTCAAATACTAAAATAATTGCTGATAAATGATCAAACTCATATCTATAAAGTGACATATATATATATACATATATATATTATTTATACATGAGGTATGATAAAAAAACCTCAGAGGTTTTAAATTTTAGAATTCAAAGTTTAAATTATGGTATATATACAGTTGCACTACTTATATAGTATGAAGTCATAATAATCAGGATCTATAAAATGATATATATATATATTATTTTCAGACAGTACAGGTGTTAGGTTTTTACATTTTTATATATTTTTTCCAGAAATCAGCTTGTACATTTATTTATTTACAAACTGCACTATTTGTTTTTTTTATGATGTTAGAGTTTAGAAATAGAAATTATATATATATATATATATATATATATATATATATATATGAATTAAGATGAAGAGAAGTACTCAATTGGGCAACTTATATAAGAAAGTTAGAACATGCATCTACATACCCATTGAGATATATAAAATTTGTCTAAAACAATATAAAGACAGTTTTGATATTTTCTGAATGGAAGCTTTTTGTGAAATACAGGATTGTGCAAGTTCAATAGCATTGTACTCTTTTGTGACTCTGTGTGGCTTTTTCTTGTTTTCTAAACAGAAAATTCATCTCATAAGTAAGATTTGAGGTAATTGGAACATAACTAATATGTTTGTATATAATCAGAAAGAGAGTAATTTCTTTTGTATGTTTCGTTGTTTTTCAGTGTGTAACTTTAATCGGTCTAAACCAATTGATAGACGGATTGATTTTAACAGCATGTGAACCTATCCCAGGTTATCTTATCCCTCAAGGTTAAGGAATTACCTTCTTTTTACTATACAGAATAGTTTTGTGTAATTGCTTAAGAGTTTTTTTTGCACACTGTTATATGGTATCAAATATTCCAATCTAATACAAATAATTTGCACACATCTATATAGTTTGAAATATTCCTATCTAAATGTAGGTGTGTGTGTGTGTATACATGTAGATTAATAGACACATATACAGAAATAGAGGGTGATAGAGAGAGAGAGAGATGTTTCAACATATAGGGAACAGCATAATGAGCTCAATCTAAACAGGTTTAATGCAATTATATCAGCCTAATAAACATATATATATATATATATATATATATATATATATATATACTCAAGACTTAAAATAGCTTCCTAAAAAAAATTTTTTTTAATGATAGAAAATGAGTTTATTTATTCATTGATGGAGTGATTCCAGATGTGAATGTCTAGCAAAGCTTGAAAAACACTGGGGAACTTAACAGATGACCAGATTGAGCAATTTGTTCTTGAAACTTAGCATACACCACCTATATGAGTGTGTGCATACAGACACACAGACACATGTAGATAATGCCTATGAAAATGATTTTGGTGACTCATCCTTATTCGGTGACAATGAGTAATTCCAAACTTTTATTGACAGAAAATATTGGAAAAAGTATGTACATAAATAGACAATAACATTCAGTAAAAAAAACTATATATATATATATACTTAGATATGTTGAAAAAATATATATATACTTAGATATGTTAAAAAATATATATATATATACTTAGATATGCTGAAAAAAAAAAATATACTTAGATATGCTGAAAAAAAAATATATATACTTAGTTAGATATCTTGAAATATAAATATATATACTTAGATATGTTGAAATATAAATATATATACTTAGTTAGATATGTTGAAAAATATATATATATACTTAGATACGTTGAAAGATATATATATATACTTAGTTAGATATGTTGAAAAAAATATATATATACTTAGTTAGATATGTTGAAAAATATATATATATACTTAGTTATAAAATATAAATATATATACTTAGTTAGATATGTTGAAATATAAATATATATATTTATGTTATATGTTGAATATATATATATACTTAGATACGTTGACTTTTAGATATGTTGAAAAATATATATATATACTTAGATATGTTAGATATGTTATATATACTTAGTTAGATATGTTGAAATATAAATATATATATACTTAGTTAGATATGTTGAAATATAAATATATATACTTAGATATGTTGAAATATAAATATATATATATCATATAAATACATATATAATAACCATACACAATTTCAATAAATTCATCTATATAAAGTTAGATAGATTTGTAGAAATATATATGAGGATCCATGTATATATATATCACCTTTCTCAGAGATCATTAAACATATATTAATATTTCTATGTATGCTTATACTAACGGCCATTTTTAATCACACCTGTACACACACACACAATGTATATGTATGTGTGTGTTTGCACGGTAACAATGTAAAATAAATTTCATTATTTTTTTATAATAATCTTCACTTTCTTTGGTTTGTCTTTATTCTTTTAATAAATTATTCATTTATTTACTTATTTTTGTTTATTGGTTCTAGTTCCATTTTCTTTCCTTCTTATAAAATTGATTCATCAAGGAAGATCCTTCAGCTCAAATATATTGATCCAAGAAGGGTTACTGCCAACCATAGAGAAACTGCCTACTGAAGAGATTGACCTCCCTCTCCACACAGAAACACTGCAGGCTCAACCAATTGATCAAGCAAATATGGCAGGTTCAAGAAAGAGGTTTATTCAACAAAGAAATTCCCCAGGATTATCGCATTGATTCAGCAAAGCAGTTAGATATATTAAAGGGGTTGAACTATTATAAAACGTTCTCTTTTGTAATACCAACGTAACATGGATGTCGTTGGTTGGGTTTTATGGCATGTCAACCCTTTTTGAGTTATTTTATGCCGAAGACGTTTTTGTTTTATTCATTCGTGATAGATATTCATTTTTCTAAACACATTTTTTAAACTAATGTTCCTATTTAAAAGTAATGAATAAGTCGTTGGAGTGGCCTATTGTCAGTATTAGCCAGACAGCAAAGGAGTCTATCCCTTTTTTCACTAGCGCTAGACCAAGGAAATTGTTTTTGCGTCTGAGATGGAGCGCTACACCTACCATCAGCTACTTTACTTTACTGCACAGATCCCTGTGCTACTCATATGCCGAGTTGGCAAGGGCTGGTATCGATCAGGAACCTTTTGGTTCCTAGTCGGACACTCTACCAACTGAGCTAAACCGGACCCTTTTCCCTATTTAACTGTATTAAATCATCTGCACTATTGTTTTATAGAAACCAAACTCAGAATTGATGATTTAATAGGTAGAATCATGACTTACCTACAGAGAAACTACTAAGTCATCGGTGATAACTCGCTGAATCGCCAATACCATCTCTGAATCTTGGTGAATCTTCTCATCAGTGGTGAAGATTGACAGGCATCCTCTTTGTGCGTCATACTTGTCCGGCCAATTTTAATCTTCTCTATCCACTCATATACACGTGGTTGTGAATTTTCCTTGTATTTCGCTAAAAACCTCCCATGAATTTCAGTCCCTGACACTCCTTCCGACCAGAGAAATTGTGTCACTATTTTGGTGCATACTGCTAGTGGAGTGGCCATGTTTACACTGTAAAGACAGCAGGCAAAATGGCGCGGTCAGGCTCAGACTTAGATTATGTGACCCAATAATGCCAACTATAAGTGCAAATAACAGAAAACACAGCGTGACAATAATAAAGCTTTACAGGCCGGTTTAGTTCAGTCAGTAGAGCATCTGGCTCAGAACCATAAGATTTGGGGTTCTATACCTGCCCTCGCCAACTCAGCACATGAGTAGCACGGTTGGGATCTTTGTGGTAAAGTGGACAGTTGATGGTAGGTGTGGCGGCCCACCTAAGCGCAAAACTATCTCCCTGGTCTACCGATAGTGAAAAGGAGATAGACGCCCTCGCTGTCTAGCTGATACCGGCAATAGGCGACTCCGTCTACTTCACTTTTTTATGGTGAAAATGCAGATAATTTCTGACTCGTTTATTTAATTATCATCTATAATGAAATCACCAATTTATTATGCATTAAAGTTGTGAAATAATCCGTTTTCAATGTTTGCAATGCATTGTACTCAGTTAACTGTGTTATCTTTAGCCAGAAGTGAGCAAAAACGGAGGTTTACTGCCACAAAATTGTATCCACTAACATTATATATGAATGAAGGCCCATTCATAAGAATTTAACATTGCTAGTGATTTGTATCATGCGCAGAATCAGACATAAATACAGGTTTGTCGTTTATTCAAGAAACCATTTTAAAGTGGGTCATTTTACGTAGTAGAACGTGGACTTGGTTATCTTTAAATGCCTAAGAAATAGGTAAAAATGAAGGCCACTGCTATAAAAGCTATCCACCAGCATGAAATATAAGAGAATCATCCGTGAGACATAAATTGCAAGTGTGTCTAGCCAAGCAAAAGCAGCTGTATATACAAGTTGATCATTTATGGGGGATCGTTTTAAGAAGAAACCACCATAGGTCATAGTTATTTCGTTGATGTCAAATTGCCAAGATACACTTGGGCAGAATTCAAACCTTTTATTTTGCCTTTTGATTCTAATACAACATTTTTCCTCGAAAGGACTGTACACATACATACGTCCGTCCGTATATCTATATATTGATACTCGTATTACTTAATTGTACGACCGTTATCGTATTGCAACACCCCCAGGTTAAAAATGAGACCGTCCAAATCGTTCAAGATTAAAGGAAAGCACGTAAATCCTGATAATTTGGTGTTGCTTATCCGCCGAATTCTTATTTCTTATGAGTGTTGTCATAATAGACCATTCCGTTTTTATCATAAAGAAAGAGAAGATATGAGAAGAAAAAGGACACACTAAACAAATAAATATAATAAGAAAGAAAGAGTAGGGGGAAATAAAGAGAGGGGTGAGCGCGCGGAGGCGATAACGCTAATTTGTTTCAATCGAATATAATGAAAATACGGAGAGAGAGAGAGAGAGAGAGAGAGAGAGAGAGAGAGAGAGAGAGAGTTAAATCAAGATTATTATACTTTTACATATGGAAGTATTTTTCAATAGCTCTTAACTAAACATATCAAACGTTGAAATAATTAAATTATCATACTGTGGTATATCCACAGGTCCCGCTAGTACATATATATCAGACAACTTGTGAGCCCAGTGTATTCTCTTTGTGTCAGAAGTCTGTGATGCTACTAATTCTTCTATTTCGGCAGGAGTGAAGGGTTGTAATTAGCACTTCATAGATATTGAGAAATTGGATGATTAAAAAAATGACCTTCAACATAAATGGAAATTCCACAAAATTCACTTGCCAATTGGACTGGAAATGGCTCTATTCTCCAAGTTAAGAATTTTGAGTGTTTAAGTGTTTTCAGTGCTATTTCGTATTCCATTTTTAGCTTTGTTGAAAGCATTAATATTGCTTGAATTGTTGCTTTGTGTTAGGCTTCTATATGCCATTATACAAAATGAATGTCCAGAAAATTAACAGTTTTTAAATTAAATATCACACCCGAATTTAAACAATTTTAGAAAAGTAGGTGAGATTAAGCTTTGGTTATTTGTAGCGTGTTTCTCATTTATTTTCTTATACCCTATTAAACGAGGTTTTCTTTCTTATTCACGCTGAAAAGGAATTAGGGAAGATAAAAAGACGAAAGACAATTTCTACTTTTGCGGTTAGATTTTTATTCCTAGGTTTACAATTATTCTTCGGAGAGGCAATTTCTCCCTGAACTAGTCAGTAGTGTGTGCACCCAGCGACGTTCGCTGTTTAAAAGAAAGAGATTTCTTTTTTTGGTGCCAGGAAGGGGCTTTTACTCTCCGCATACATAGAGGGTTCTTCCCGTTTGAAGCCTCCTTGGAGATTGTTATTGTTTGTTTTTATTTTATTTTATTTTATTTGGTTTTATTTTAATTTGGTTTTATTCTATTTTTCGATGCCCACAAGTACACAAATATTTTTCGAATATTTTTTAACGATTTATAAATATTGACAATGAAAAAAAATGAAAAATTGTCAAAAGTCGTTCCTATTCCATCAAAACTAAATTTGGACTAAAATAAAATCCTAATAATATATTTTATTTTACTATCGGGAGTTTTTGTGGAGCTGAAAATTGCGAAATATTTGTTATTTCCTAACTATAGAAAATAGCCTAGGAATTTTATCAAGATAAATGAATACTACCGTGGTGACAGGTTACTATGTTTAAAACATTGTAATGGTTGAAAGGGGGGTGTAAAACAATTGATAAAAATATTTCTATCCCCGAAGAGCAACTTAAAAAAAGCATTAGACAATTTTTTAATGTTAAGTTGTATAAAAACACACTTACTTTTATAAGGTATCTCCTGGAACCATTTTATCGAAGTTTTTATGCTTTTTCATTGGTTTAAATTTATATTACTCCTCAGGGTATAACATACGTTTGCCAAGATCATTTTACAAATTCTTCCTATTTGATTTTTTGTAGAGCTAAGGAGTCTGCATTCCCGGTTTGTTTGAAAATTCCACTTATGGTGCGTGATAGTGATAAAAAATATTTTTTTCACGTATTTTATTAACGGAGATGTTTATAAATGGCTGAAATTTTACCAGCTTCCGGGTTTAATTCATCTTGCCAACTATTCAGTACTTTTTTGAAGAGTTCCATTATCAAATGATTTGTTAATCTTTCATTGTTTTTATCCATTCTATTGAAATTATTAAATTTAACAGCTTTCACGAATATCTTATTCGGTTTAATTTTCTTTGATTTGGTTTCTTTGGTTAATTGTATATCAATCTTCATGGGTTATTTAATGCCAAAGCCATTCTTGTAGAAAAAAACAACAGTGGTACTATTTAACCCATAAATGGGAGGGATGAGGGGGGTCATAGTTGTTATATATATTTTTATATTAAAATTTTCCCTTGGGTCCGATGAAGAGGCAAATACATTTCAGTACCAATATATCAAACTTTGCGAATACTCTTGAGAAAAAACTTTTCCCAAGTTTCAAAAGCAGATGTTACTTTTAGG
Source organism: Doryteuthis pealeii (assembly GCA_023376005.1). Taxonomy (NCBI): domain Eukaryota; kingdom Metazoa; phylum Mollusca; class Cephalopoda; order Myopsida; family Loliginidae; genus Doryteuthis; species Doryteuthis pealeii. The sequence continues at coordinate 114,745,756 of CM042138.1, forward strand.
AAAGTATATTGCTGACCATTTAACCCAATGGAGTGGATGATGGGGTCATATTGTTGTTTTATGTAAAATAACTTTATAAGTAATACTGGACAAGCAAAAACTATTCTACGTGCATAAATAAAGTCAATGTGAAATGAGGACAGATATCATCTTTTAAAAAAAAAGAAGAAATATATGATGTATATGCAGTGAAGAGCATTAACAATTTGTTTGCATCTCGTTTTCATGGTTTATTTCCAATCCCATTTGACTCGAGAAAATGTTTCATCCAATGGGAAATCATCTCATGTCTTAGATATTGATCCAAAACAAATCGATTCCATAAACAAATTGATCCCAACATGAGATTGATCCAAGGGGAACATATTTCAGGCTGAAGTCATTGATTTAACAAATATGTTTCCTCAAGAAACAGTTTTGACCCAACATGATACTTTAGAATCAACTCATTGATTCAACAATAATATTGACCCTAAACAGGTTTAGCACATTGATCCTATAAAAACATTAATCTAAGAAACAGTGACCCTATTATAGGAGGCTTTTGGATTTCTATATCGATCCTGTTGATATTGACCCAATTAATGCATTTAGTAGATTGAACTCAAACGTATTTAGATCCCAATCCCATTAAATATTTGACCCTACTTAAAAAAAAGCCTTCATGTGAACATATTAAGTTAAGCAAATAAAATAAAATGAAAAGAGTTACAGTTCAGATGAAAAAAAAAGGTTGAAATGTCAAAAATATTTTAGTTTCACCAAAATGATCCAGTGAAGTTATTCGATCGAAAAGCAGCTTGACTTAAGCATTGAGAATATTTGGGGCTCAACTCATCGATGTTGATTAAAAAAAAAAAAAAAAAAAACATTGTGTAGTTTGCAGAAAGTATTTTTTTAGTCTTACATTGATTTAAAAAAAATGTTCAAGCAAAATATATGACTGCGTAGAAAAATAATTCCAGATCAAATAATTGATTTGTAATTGACAAATACGTACTTTATAGAATTATTAAAAAAATAATTTTTGTCCAGTTGGACACATGGATATAAGGGTTGAGTTAATACAGTTCTTAGTGACAATCATTTGTAGGTTACATGTTCAATTCTGGCCAAGGGCGATGATAACATAGAATACTTAACACTTGTACTCGGCCATGGTTAATGGAATGAGAAAAGTCTACCCTCAAGTAGTTCGAGAAGGTTCCCGAGTTCGAGAAGGTTCCCGAGTTTAACAAGAAACACTTGAAGGGGGGGGGGGTCATCGGCCAAAACGTTGTGTATATAACAATGAAGATGAGAACAATAGTAAAAATATCCAAACAATACAAATTATCTAGCCTGATCTCAAATATTCACAGAAAAAGTTGTATTTTGTTTAAATTTTAAAAGAGAAACTGACCGGTTTTACCAATATTCACATTTCCGAATTGGAATAAAGGTACATACCTTTCCCAAGGGTATTAATCTAAAAGTGAATGTAATAGCACAACCAGAGTACAAACTTGTTTATTACAATATCGCAGTCCAGTGCATTATACACTACACCATGACGACTCCACACTTATTCATATGGCAAAGTTTAATACTTCAACAAGCCTCTCATTGGAACCTATGAGTGGATATGTAGAACTAGTACACATTTCCAGGATTAATAACCATTATAATTAATGCAATAAAATTTTAAATAGTTGAATCCAGGTATAATTTTTAAAAAAGAAAGAATCATTTGAAGACTTTGCCTAAGAGAAAATCTACTATTTCACTATTTCTTCTAACAAATGAAATATGGATAGAATTTCAGAATAAATTTTTCCTTTCCGTTTTTTTTTTTTTTGTAAAAATTCATTTGGGTTATTAGTATCCATGATTTAAACAATTTCCAAAACACCGGAAAGAATATCCAATTGGGAAAGGCATAAGGATACAACGGCCAAAATATGACTACAAGGACCAAAATGAAGATAACTATTTGGAAAAAAAAAAACAAGAACTTTTAATGTGTATTTACCCAAATCCTCTGCAACGAGGAGGATGCAGCACAAGGTCAATTTCATAAGGGGAGTTTGTAGAATAATCATACTAGTTCCAATTACCGTCGAATTGGTAAGACAAGACAGCAAGCAGTCGTAACTTAAAACGAAAATGTTTTGCTGCTAAGACTACTGCAAAATGGCAGGTTATTTATGAAGCCTCGGAACATCATAGAAACCAAGCAGCAAATCAGGACTCAAGGAATGGAATCACCCATGATTGGACTATTCTGGATTCCCATAAGTACCAGTTGTCTTGACACTGGTTCAGTTGTGCTTAGCTTGTTGCTCAAACCAACAGTACGCTAACTCACTTCAACAGAGTTTAACAGGTTTGAATTCAGAGTTTTCCTTCTCCTAGACTGGTTGCCATGCCAAGGTTTAAAAGTCCAGTCTACTCTACTATTTTACCCATAGCTGAAAAAACAATAGTCGGATTCATACTTTTCTCAAGCGGAGTAGTAGCACCTATTAGGGTCCCATCTCTTAGTTAAATAGATGGATAATGTGTTTAAAAAGAGTTTAAAAAATTTGAATACCAAACAAGAAGGCATAAAATAACCCAAGGATTGATATGCCGTAAAATCCAACCAACAAACCTTTCCTAATGGTATTAGCGCTATGTGAAATGCAAACAGCGTCATCCAGGATTTGAACTCGGTTCACCGTATCCATTTTTTACTAAGGTAACCATTATACCACGAGCGTTACCACAAAAGTTTTAGAATGAAAGTACATGGGAAACTGAACCTTCCCCCTCAACACTTAATAAAATAACTCACCCCTCACCCAAGAAAAGAAAGCGTGCACATTGTTAGCATTTACACACCGAATAAAAAAATCAATACATGTTGTATATCAACAAGTATTGATTTTTTTTGGCAAGATGGTTGACCTTTCAGCAAATCTGAGAATGTCAGAGAAAGTTTGGTGCGAGGTAAAGACCGCTGACTGAAATAGCCAGACTCCCAGAGGTGATGAAAATAGGGTTAGGGGATGTGACATGTTTCATATTCCGTGGCTATAGGCAAATTACAACGGTAGGACATACGCAGGTAAATTAATTGCTTCCAGGGCCAATCACAGGCAGTGCACCTCCTGCAGCCAAACAATGTGTATGCACACTGTTGGCATTTACACACCGTTGCATTTGTATCTACGTAATCACTTATATTTGGGAGGGGAAGGGTAGGTGCTTCACATGGTGGAATGGTTAACTAAGCTAGCAAACTATGGTGAGTTTGATTCTCACTTGGTGGCCCATACTGGTATGAGCAATGCCGAGCTCAGTCGGTAGAGTGTTCGGCTAGGAATCCCAAGGTTTCCTGGTTCGATACCGGCCCTCGCGAACTCAACGTATGAGTAGCACAGGGATCTGTGTGGTAAAGTAAGGAGCTGATGGTAGGTGTGGCGCTCCACCACAGACTCAAAAACAATCTCCTTTGTCTAGCGCTAGTGAAAAGGAGATAGACTCCCTCGCTGATTGGTTGATACTGACTTTAGGCCACCCTGACTTTACTTTTTTTTATAAGTGTTGTCACCTCAGCTAAATAACGGACCATTCCGTGTTCATTTTAAAGAGAGAAACGGGAAAAACATACCGCACAGAAAAAATATAAGAAAGAAAGAATAGGGGAATATATAGAGAGTAGCGAGTCACCCGGAAACGATAACGGTAACATATTCTATCGAACATAATAAAAAGATGACAAGAAGGAAAGAAAAAAATAAGATTGAAAGTTAAACGAAGATTAGGTTTAGCTCAGTTGGTAGAGCATTCGACGAGGAACCCCAAGGTTCCGGGTTCGATACTGGCCCTCGCCAACTCACTGTATGAGTAGCACAGTGCGGTAAGAGTGAGGAGCTGATGGTAGGTGTGGTGCTCCGTCTCAGATGTCAAAACAATCTCCTTGGTCTAGAGTAGTGAAGAGGGGATAGACTCCCTCGCTATCTGGCTGATACCGACTTTAGGCCACCCCGTTACTTCACTTCTACTTGTTAAATGATCGCAATAGCTCTTAAGTAAACACATCAAACGTTGTAATAATTAAATTATCATACTGGTATATTCACAGGTCCTGCTAGTCTAAGTAATTGCCTATGTATTTTGAAATATAGGTGACAGGACATCTGCGTGTTATTTGCCTTCATAAGTTGGAACCCATCTGTTTCATGACAGATCCTTCTAAATTGAATATACACAAGGGACGTATATATTCTGGGTGTGCTAGGTGAGCACCACCCACCTACATCCATGGCTTATTTGATAATATAATTATGGATCATAATACAAAAACTAATTTTGTTACTCCCCAGTCATAGAATATTGGAGCGGTTCTTCTGAGACAGAATTGCCACCCCCTCACATGATATGGCAATGGGTAGGGTTTGGGGAGGGTGACGGACATTTCCCCAGTGCGTCTGGTCATTCTGTGGGGTGAAGTCACATGCGTAAATTCACAAAATTAATACGTTTTCCCAAACTAAAACACGATGAGATGAGTTCAAATCCTGTATGAAGCTATTTGCATTTCACAGAGCGTTAATATTTTTGGGAAAGGTATGCATCCAATTATTCACCTTCCATCTATGAGCAAGGACAGTCTAGGCTCTTTAACCTTGTTAGGCAACCAGTCTAGGAGAAGGAAAACTGACTTCAAACCTGTTAAACTCCGCTTAAAAAATGACCTTGTGTCACATCCTGCTCGTTTGGAGGGGTTGGTATATATGTATGTGTGTGTGTGTATATATATATATATATATATATATATATATATATATATACTCATTGCTGGAGGGGGAATAGTTGCATGCATGCAAGGGTATAAGCGCTATGTGAAATACAAACAGCCTCGTCCAGGATTTAAACTCATATTGCCGTGTCTATTTTCTACGATGCTAACCATTGTACCACGAGCCTCCACAAAAATGAAATCTATGTTTGTAGTTTGGTTTGGTTTGGTTTTGTTTTACGACATATTAACCTCAGTGGGTCATTTAATGCCGATAAAGTTTTGAAATAAATTCATTCTTAATGGATACTCAATTTTTTTTATAAATACATTTTTCTATTTAACCCATAGATGGGACCCTAACATGTACTACCACTCCGAGTCAGAGTGGGCCAGGGAGCAATGGTGATGAAGGGGTGCTCCACATTCCCCAAACCTCCAGAACTGGAACCTCACCATCAGATAGAGTTTAACGTCATTACCAGGACATATAGACCCTCAGCCACCGCCTTCTAGCACCCATATGATAAAAAGGGTTGGGGCTTGTCATAAGGGCAATAGGGTTGGGAAAATCATATAGGTGCTAGGGCTTGACGTGACCAGCCGATTGATCGGAAGGTGCGTCTCCGACCACCCGTCTAGCCTATGTAATCGTCTAAGTGGTGTGTTGAAGGTCATGGACTGCTCATCCACCAGGATTCCATCCTTAAGCATCACGGGTCGCCACCCACGGCCAACAGGTGACCCCATTTGGGGGAGAGTTACCCCTCTATAAAGATGCAGTCGGTGCATTCTACCGCCCCAGCCGACAGGGCGGTATGTTTGTATTGATGTAAAGACTGGTCTCATCAGAACCTCATAAACTGTTAATTGTTAGACTTTCCTGTGTAATTGACTTCTAATGTAAAGAATGATTTCTTTGGAAACAAGAGAACATTTTAAAGGAAGCTTTTCATAGTAAATCTTAATTTTCTTTTTTTTTTTTTCATTTTGTTTTTCTTGGTTTTAAATGAAAATATTTAATTTAAAAAAAAAGACCTTGTCCATTACAAAACTCGAGCACGGGTATAAAGTACGCAATATTTACTTAAATCTGATATCTTGTCACCAAAATACAAAGACAGCAAATCAAATTCCATGGAGAATTATATATATATATATATATATATATATATATATATATATATACATACACATACATAATACTCTAAGGGATTTATATATATATATATATATATATATATATATATATATATATATATATAAAGTATGTATCATGTTTATAAACTGTAGGACTTTCTTTTATGTGTTATATCTCCAAGTAATTAAAATATATTAACAAAATAATGGACAATTTTAGTATAAAGTTTTTTTTTTAAAACATTATGGATGTTCAAAAAAACTACAAATAATCAAATATATACTTTTAAATCGCTTTTGATGTGACACGTCATTGTTTTCAATCTTCGGAGAGTTTCAAGAAAAAGATAACTCTGCAAGTCAATCAAAACGAAATGCCCATCTTGAAATTTCTGTTTTGCCTGATAAGATTTTCTGAAAGGTTTTTTCCAGCTTTTGATGCTGACCCTTTGGCTTTGCAAAAAAACACAAAACTTTCCCAAGTTTCTTTTCATCTAGCCATTATTTTAAGTTTTATCGTTGTTCATGTGACAGTGTCGAAATCAATTCTATCTTAGGATTACTTCTATATAGTTTTATTGTCTTATTTTCTTTAAGAAAAAAAGAAGAATTGACTTCTTTTGGCATTCAATAAGCTATCTCCTTTCTCTAAACATAATCCCATAATCACTTTTTATATTAATTTTTTTTTAAAAAGGATGTTCAGATGGCGTATTGGTTATTGTAGAAAATGGTCTCGGAAAACTAAGTTCAAATTCCGGATGAAACTGTTTGCATTTCCTTTTGTGTTAATGCTCTTGGGAAAAAAATGAATTCATCTCTTTTTTTTCTCCAGCTATGAGTAAAATTGTAAATAGTTTTTTTTTTCTTCTTCTTTTGTTTCGTTTTTTATTTTATGGCATGTCAACCCTTGTTGGGTTATTTATGCCGATGACGCTTTGTTCTATTCATTCCTGATGGGTATTTTAGAGATAACTAGCTTACGTAGAGCAACTGGCCTAAGAAAATGAAAACTCTGAATTCAAACTCCCTAGTAATGCATAAATACACCAAAGTAACTTAATGTCGCTTTGAGAAAATTGTAGGGCAAACTCTGTTCTATGGCCTTTATAGACAACCAGTCTAGGGCAAGGACAACTTGGAATTCAGTTATGGGGAAAGAGTAGAGATAACCAGCTTAAGTGTAGCAACTGGTCTGAGAGAAGGAAAACTCCCTACTAATACCTAAATACACTGAAGTTTCTTAATTTGGCTTGGGGAAATAGTAGGGAAGACTGGGCTTTCAGAATTAGATATGAATATAAGAAGAAATAATTAAAAAAACATAAATGAAGACGTTTTTGACAGAAGAATCTGCAGAATACTTGCTATTTCTGGTTGTATTTTCTTGATCCTCTGGTGTAAATAGAAAATCATGTGTCATTCCACAATTGAACAAGTGTATTTCACTTACCTGAAAGAGAAAAAAAGAAAAAGAAAACATTAGAAATTAAAAAAAGTTAATTATATAAGATTTTTACTGTAAATGGGGTTTACAATTACAACAACACATTTTCATATATGCTATTACCCTAAAGATTTGGAAAGCATTTTACCGGGAAAGCATAAGAAAAATATAATGAGATTGAGGAATATGTTTTTAATTTCATCATCAAAACATTGGATCTGTTTCTCCATCTATCCCTATCAGTTATCGTTCTTGGCAACTACTCTAGATGTTAACCAATGTCCGTATTGTAAATGTAAATTCTTGTTGGTTAGCGAACACTGGTTGATTGGATTTTACAGCATTTCAACCCTTCTTGGGTTATTTTATGTCGAAGATGTCTTGTTTTATTCATTCTTGATGGATATTAAAAAATGTTTCATTTAAACTCAATCTTTTAAAACTCAATTTTTTAAACTCATTTTTTTCTATTTAACCCATAGATAGGACCCTAAAAGATACTAACTCTCCGGATTAGGGTGACTTGGGAGTAATGGCAATGAAGGGGTTTTCACATTCTTCAGAGCTCCAGAATTGGAACCTCACCGCTATATGCAGTTTAACATAATACTTCGGACACACAACTTTTTGTTTTCTTTGATTAATAGTATATCAACCTTCATGGGTTATTTAATGCCAATGCCATCTTTGCAGAAGAACTGTAGCGAAACTATTTAACCCATATCTGGGGGGAGGTTTAGGAGATTCATACGTATTTGTCCAAAAGTGAATGTAAAGCGTTAATGGAGTTTAAACTAGTTTGTTACAATCCAACATTTTAATACAACTTAAACTTTGTTGTGACTGAATTAATTCATTAACAACATTGAAAATCCGGAAAAGTTTTATTCCTTTTTATACAGGAATAGAAATAATAGAGTCAACGCACAGTTCTCCAACAGTATAACTACTTGATTACAAATGACCTCGTGTATTCGTATCTTAATATGTGTACCATTGGACGAGTCCAACTATCTTCCGTTACAACACTTTTTTTCCTAGGTTGAGTTCACAGATATTACACTTTAATCACATGAAGTAGTGTTTGTTTATAAATAAATGATCCTTTATTTTTTTAGGAGTATTATGCTTGTATATATATATTTACCAAACACCTCTGCATGAGCAGGATGCGACACAATATCAATTTCTTAACCGGAGTTTAACAGGTTTGAATTCAGAGTTTTCTAGACTGGTTAACTAACCAAGGTTAAAGAGCCCAGCCTTCCCTACTATTTACCCATAGTGGGAGAGTAATTGGATGCATACCTTTCCCAAGGGTATTAGTGCTATGTGAAATGCAAACAGCCTTGTCCAGGATTTGAACTCGGGTTGACAAGTCCATTTCCTACTACTCTAAGTATTACACAACGCGCCTCCATTATTCTTTATATGACGGTGGCTTAATTGTATCAGAAAATTTAAGTCTTCATACATCTGACTATTTTTCCCTACGAATAGTAAGGCAGTCAGGGCTCTTTAAACTTGTTTAGTGTCACAAGAAAGCATTTGTATGGCCACTTGCCCCCTATCACACAAACCATCAGAGTGAGACGAACAAGATATGATGGACTGCTGGAGAAGTGGGAAAGAACCCATGTGACGTTCTCCTGTGAAAATTAGCGCATGAGCACGCCAGTGTGGGTCGTCCAGCAAGGCCTATATTGACTGTGTTCTGGTAGTTTGTATAGAGTTTATTTACAGTGTGCATTTGGTTACACGCTCTTTTTTGTCTGGTGACTGGATGCTAGTCACAGCCTTCTTGTTGATTCTACAGAAAGCTGGCCAACTTGTATTCAAAAATATCAATCCTATTTTATATAGAAACCAATTAAAATATAATCAGAGTAAGTGTAATTGTTTTATATGCGTTCTTATTTAATTTCGTTAGTCTTTCTAATTTAATATATTTCATTACATTAAAACTTAAATATTTTTGCCCTGAGAGCACATATCCTTACTATTACAATAATTAACTTTTAGATCATACTACCTACTTTTTTATCATGACAATTCCAAAGCCAGCCAGTCAACCCCGCAACAGCTGTTTAAAAAGGGTTAAAAATTTCAGCTTTTTTTAAAAACATTTCAAGTGGTTCCTGTGACATTGACATTCTGCTACCCGATGGGTAACCATGTGCACATACAGAGAAATCTTAGAACACCCCATACCCCACACCAAAAAAAAAGAAGAAAATCTGAAGGAGAATTAAGAAAAAAACAAAAACACTCTTGAACGAAAAAGAATGGTAAATGAAGCAGTTGGAGTCAAGCAGACTACACGGGCCAAGTCTGCAGATAATTAGAAATACAGAAAGGAAATCCAAGTTTTTCATTTGTTAACAAAAGTCATGTGATATAACCCTTCCCCCTCCTAATTTGCATGTTTTTTACCTGTTATCCTTGCTTTTCAAAACTGTGGGAAATATATCTTTTGCTTTTCTCTTCCCACATTACATTGTTTACTTGAAGGTTAAAATAACAAATATTCAGTCAATTTCTTTTTAAATTTCTTTCTTTTTTTTTTTTCCTTTTAAACTTTTTTTTCTACAAGTTGTCTTTTGTGTCAGGATCAAGTCAGTGACTGGTTAACTTTGAGCGAATGAATTCTCTTTGTTTTTTTCTTCTTTCTTCAGTTATTTTTTAATTCAATTTTTGAATTGTTTTCCCTCTCTATGAATGTCTTTGCTTTTTTTCTTTCATTCATCCTCATGTTTTTGTTGTTGTTTTTTTTTTTCTTCCCTTTGTTTAGATCTTTCTTTTTATTCAAATCTTTATTTCGATTTTCTTTTTTTCTTTCTTTTTTAATGATCAAGATTTTTTGTTTTCTCTCCCTTTCTTTTTACCTTTCTCTCTCTCCTTTTTTCCCCATTCTTTTTATATTTCACTATTTCTCCTCCTCCCTCTTTCTCTCTATCCATTTCCCTTCTTCTTCCTCTCTATCTTTCTCTTTCTATTTCTCTCTGTCCATTTCTTCTTCCTTTTACCTTTCTCTCTTTCTTTTTACTTTTCTTTCTCTTTCTCTATATTTTATACTTTTTTCTTTCTCACTTTCTTTCTCTTTTTCTATCCCTTTTCTCTTTTTATTCATTCTCTTTATTTCTCTCTCTATCTTTTTCTCTTTCTCACTCTTTTTCCCCCCCATTACTTCTCTTTCTATCCCTTTATCCTTTTCTTTCTCTCTCTTCCATCTAATCTACCATTTATATGTTGGGATTTCTTTTGTTTTCTTTTTTCTTTTTCTTCAACAGCATTCCGTTTTTTTTTCTTTTGATTTTTGATGTATTAATTCTATATTAATCTATTTTCATCTTAAAATAATTGTTTATTTCCCTTTTCTTTGTTTGATTATTTTTCTTATTCGCCATTTTTTCCCTTCTCATACTTTCTTATTTTTTTATCCTCCAATTTCAAACCCTTTCTTTATTTTTACTTTTTAATCTTACTTTCTCATTAACTCTTTTCCATCATCCATCCTTGCTCTCCAATGCTGTCACACCCAACTTTATTTTCCCTACCATTTCCTATTCTTCTTTCCCTAATTCAACTCTTATCTTATTTTTCCATGTCTTTCTTTCTTGCTTATTTTTTTTATCCTTCACTTTCCAACAATTTCTTTCTTTTTACCCAAACTCCTCTTTCTTTTTCATTCACTCTTTTTCATCCTCTAACTTTGCTCTCCCAATCTTTCTTTCACACCAAACTTCTTTTTTTTACTCTTCTTTCTCAAGTTAAACTTTTATCTTTTTTCCCATGCCTCTCCCTTCTCTTAGTACACATTCTACATACCTGCAGATGCTAACTCCAATACATTTTTTATTGAGCACAGAGGCCTAAAACTTACCCAAACTTTTCTGCAGACTGCAAGGCATATCCCTGACCCTCCCCACTTAGTGCAATGGGAAGTACTGTCTGGTGGCATGGTCACTAGGCTAGAGCTATCCACCTGGAGGCAGCAATGAATAACTTTGTTTCCTTCTTTCATCTTTGATCCAAGCCTGCGTTTTTACCCTCAAACCACCAGCAAGATTTCAAAACCTCTAAGCTACTTCTTTTTTCTTGCTTTTTTTTATTTATTAAAAAAAACAAATTCTGTTAAACAAATTTTCTACTATCCTTGTATACACACACCACCTACCCAACCAGCTTGTAAAATTCTTTAAAAATAAATCAATATTTCAAAGCCAAGACACAAACATGGTAATAACCAGAACCAATTAGCATTTGTGGATGATTGACCAATCACAGACTTGTTTTGATTCGATTTTGTTTTCCACTTTTCTTTTTAACATCATTGCAATTATTTATAGTTATCATAATTATTATTTTTAACTAGCATAATGCCCATTAAAAATAATTAAATTATTTACATATGGATTAGTATTTAAACCAAGAAATCTTTATGTGTTTTTAATATATATTTTATATCTGATTCATTATTTTTGATATAGATAAAAATATATAAGAGTTATGAATCAGATATAAAACACATCCATGAAATACATCTACAAAATATGTCTGTAATGGAAATTTGAATACTAACTTTTATCTCACAACTGACAGTTTTTGGCATTAAATAACCCAAAGGGTTGATATACCATTAAACAAACCAAACTTAACCTAACGATGTTAATGAAAATTACTTATATCAATCTGAAGATATTAAGAACTTGAAACATAGAAACTTATCAAAATGACTTGTTTTGGAATTAAATAACCTAAAAATGGTTGATACGCCATAAAACAAACAAGCTAAACCAAGAACCAGAGTACCTATTCGTTGTGTTTATGCTCAAAGTATCCCCACAAAGTAGGAACCACAAGTTTCTGGGTTCGACCTGGGCTTGCTAACTCAATGCATGAGTAGCACTGCTTGGATCTATGCAGTAGTGGGTAGGTGTGGTACTCCATGTCAGACACAAAAGCAATATCCTTGGTCTAATGCTAGTGAAAAGGGGACAGACTTTCTCACTATCTTGCTGATATTGTCAATAGATCATTCTGCCAAGTTATTTTCTATACCATTGTGGGGTAATGGTTAGCAAACTAGTCTCACAGATCCATTATTTCTGAATAGCGAATTTGATCCTTCTGTGTCAAACAGGTTGGGTAAATACCTACATTGTGTTTTACAAATATGAATTATAACTGTGAAGCTAAGGTTGTGTTTTGTTTTAGGTTTTAGCTTATACAATATTTCATTAACATTTTTTCCTATTAGTTCATCAATGTTAAGCAGCAATGTGCCTGTTCAATACTTAGATGGGTGACCACTTAAGCAGATACTGTATACAACCTGACCCTGTGCCATATCTAAACAAAGCTTAGGAAATAATAGCCCTGTTTCTCACTAGAAGTTAAACTTTAAAAAATACTGAATCCACTAGTAAATCTCCAGCTCTGGAGCTTTGGTGAGAGTTGCGTACCCCTATTACTCTGACACAGGGTAATAGTAGTTGTTAGGGTCCCATTCAGGAGCCAAATAGATCAGGTAATATTAGATCAAAATATTTGAAACTATGAGTGAAAATTATTCTTGTAATATAGGAATATTTGAAACAACGTAATTGTGTGCATATTATTTGTATTAAGAATAGTTCTAACTCAAAAGCTATAATTGTTTACAAAGGATTATTATTATTAGTTACTTGAAACAATATAATTGCTTGAAATACTTGAAACCATATAACTGTGAGCAAATTGTTAATTTCAGGAATATTGGAGAGCATTTAACAGTGTGTAAACAAATAATCATTATAATTAGATAGAAATAGTTACTTGAAAGAAAATAATTGGTTGTAAAAAAAACCTCACTTTAGCATTAACTAACCCAACAAGAGTTGCCTACTAAACAACCAAGTTCAGAATTATGAAAGAATTATACCATTAATGATTAATGGAATAGCAATAACAAGTTGAGAGAGATGAGAGTGAAATAAAAAAGAAGTAGGAAGAGAGGGGAGAAAAGTGTGAGAGAGAGAAACATGAAAGCATAAGGAAGAGAATGAGTGGTGAGAAATGAAGAGAATTCAAAGTGAAAGAATAGAGAGGGGAAGGAAATAAGAGGAGAAGGAATAAGAAAAACTAGGCATAAAGAGGGAGTAGGAGGGTGATAGCTTTGAGGAGGAGGAGAAAGAATCAGAAAATAGGAGGATGAGAAAAAATAGGTATAAAGTGGGTGGGGGTTAAAGGCAAAAAGGGAGGATAAGGAGGAGGAAAAGAAAGAATAGTATGAGGAGAGGGAAAATAAGGAATAGTGTAAGGAGAGGGAAAATAATTACATATGATTAAAAAAAGAAAAGAAAAAGTGCAAAAAGAAGACAAAAATTGCGAAGGAAGAAAGATTAAGGAAGAATTGATGACAGTGAAGAAGAAGGAGGAAGTGAAAGAAAAATTAAAAGGTGAAGAGGCAGGGAATAAGAGGGTGAGAAAGAATAAAGTTAGCTAGTGAAAGAATCGAAAGAGAATGAGAGTTTAAGAAAGCATAGTTGCCAATGAAGGAGTAGGAGAAAATGATAAAAAGAAGGAAAAAATAAAAAGGCGAAAGAGAAAAAGAATAAGTGGGTGAGAACAAATAAATTTATGAAGAAAAAGAGTCAAAAGAGAATGATAGTGAAGAAGTGACAAAAAGAAAAAAGAAAAAGAAAAAGAAAAATGGCGAATGAAAGAAAAAGACAGGGAATAAGAGGGTGAGAATTAATAAATTTAGGAAGAGAAAGATTGAAAGAGAACGAGAGAGAGTTTATAAATAAGAAGGAATGAGGTGAGATGCGAAAAATATCTGTAAGGTATCGTCAGGGATGGAAAGCGAAGGACCAATTATTGGCAATTTTATCATCAATCTTTAAACTGTAGCAGGTTTTTGATTGGTTTGTGAGTTGTGGTAAAGTGTTGGGCTGTGGGGAGGGTTGTGGGGAGAAGAAGAAGAAAAGGCGCTTGATGCTTGATAGTCAGAGTAGGCATGCGACAGTACTTAAAAGCTGGTGGGGGGAAGGTGACTTATTGGAGTGGGAAGGGCCACTGGCACCAGCAGATTGTCAGGACTGGATGACAGGGCTATCATTAGAGCACGCAAAATGTCATGGGTAGAAAATGAAGGCATCCATCTCTGATTTTGCTGGGACTCATGAATATAAACTGTAATCGAAAACTGGTCCCCCACTCACCCAGAACCTAGAACCATCTAGATCAACTACTTACCCTCAGTAACCCTTACTCCTTTCTTTCTGACCACCATTTTATGTGTGGTGGCAGCAAGTCTTTCGAAATATAGAAATATGAAAATATCTTTGTCTTCTGTCTGATTGGACCATTCTGTATAAAGATGCAGGAAGGGATAATTATCTGTCATATGTGCAGGAGTATACACACACAAATATATATATATATATATATATATATATTTGTGTGTGTGCCTGTGCATAATTATGTATACTCTAACCCCTGTATTATATTCACATAGGTACTCATATTTATCTACTTATATAAATTTTATAAATGTGTCTATATCATTCCCAAACCACTGCAAATGCTTTATATGCTCTTTGAAAACCACCTCAGCAAATATATTTCTATATCACTCAATTTCCTCAAATCTATCTATCTCAGTCTATTCATATCTGTGTGTGTGCACATCCATATATTCTTCCCACACACAAACGTTATGCATATCTATTTTGTACAATACCCCCCATGTACTTATGTATACACACACACACACATATATATGTGTATATATATATATATAAAATTCAACAAGTTATGGTAGATTTCTATGTTCATTAGAAATATAGAGCCCTCTAATATAGAATACATTATATATATATATATATACATATTCATATTACATTAAAATATATTATCAAATAAGATCTTATTTTCCAAATAGCTACATCTATATATGAAACTGTGGGTGTGTGGCTGGGTCACAGTTCTATGTAACATTGTGTCACCAAAACAACCAATTCTTTCCCATCCAAATAAATTTCTGAGTAATTTGCTATAGATGAATTTGTAAAGAGAGAATGAAGGAAGGAAAGAGAGGAAAAGGGAAAGTGAGAGTGAAGTGGAGAAAAGAGCAGAGTAATTTACCAAAGGGAAAGATAAAGAAAAAAATTTACTTTACAAGCAATTTATATTGTAAATTTTCATAAAAACTTAATCAATTTTATATAATAAAAGTTATGTATACTTTTTGATTTTGCTAAAAATTTTCATCTGAAATTTTTTAAAAAAATTTGCAAATTATTTAAAATACACAGGTCAAATAATAAAGAGATTCTTTTTTAAAAAAGGCAAAATAATTTAAAAACATCTTTTTCCATAAATGCAAACACTGCAATGTTTGGAATTGGTTTATAGTAAAACTTATTTTAATCTCACAAAAATATTTCTTTTGAGGCTATTCAAAATAACAGCAAATCAATCAAAGAACTCAAAGCTATAGCAAAAATAATAGATAAAACGATGTATGTTTAAACTCAAACTCCTGTTGTTTGTTTTTAGGTTTGCTTGTTTTATCTATAATTATAGATATCAGCTAATATTTTTCTTTATTTACAAACTGCACTATTTGTTTTTTCCCCACCCTCAGAGTTTAGAAATGAAAAATTTAGATAGATATCTTGCACAGGTGATTGCATAGGTAAGAAACTAACAGTATCCAAGAGCCATTGACTTTGTATTTAAGCTATTTTAACTTACATTATATATATATATATATATATATATATATATATTTATTTATATATATATATATATATATACAAGGATATGTAATGTTAACACATTGAATAACAGAATAAAAACTACTTGGAAAGACAATAAAAACAATAATTGTTGGATGTTGTGCAATATGTCATTGAATAATTAAGTTTCAACTTTGTTAAGTTATAGACTCAAGAGAAGTGGGGTGACGTGGGGTGATGTGTGGATTGTCGCTTTTGGACATCGACGAATATCTATCACATAATCTCTATATTTAGCTCCATCTTTTACTCCTCGCAGGTGTCAATTTCTTTTCATCTTTGTTGTATATTAATGAGAAGCAAAAGAAGACACTATCAGGTGAGAAATGTTTGCCACAAACCAATGTGGACAAAAATAAAGATCGAAGCCTTGGTAGACGTGCAAGACTGGGCAAATGAGTAGTGGGGGGGGGATGGAGGTAAAAAAAAAGGGTGAAGAAAGTAACAAGATATTAATACTATTAGACAACTATTACTACTACTAATGATAATAATACTGGACATTGTTCCTTCTATTTATTTTTTTCTTGGTCTGTGTGGGTCCACAAAGCTGATGAGTAAAAATAACAAGTGAGTAGAAAATATTCTTTTTTGGCTTTTTAGATGATCATTGATTTTTTTGTCTGAACTTTTGAAAACAAAAGTCAGAACGAGACTTGCTTGATTGTTATTGGTCTTGTTATTGAGATAATATGAAACTTAAAAAAAAAAAAAAAAAAAAAACGTGTGTGGGTGCTCAGCTTGGAGTGGACACTGATTCAAAACAAATCTATTAGTACTCGTGTTCCTTGTTTTTATGACTGTTATCATCTTGCAACACCCTTTGGTTAAAAATAAGACCGTTCAAATCATCCAAAATAAATGCAAAAATATATATCCTGATTATCTGGTGTTGCTTATCTGCCAATTTTTTTTAATTTCTTATGAGTTTTGTCACCTCAGCTAAATAATGGACCATTCCATTTTTAATATAAAGAAAGAAAGATTAAAGAAATGGCCGGCCACCGTGGTAAATAAAGAAAGAAATAGAGATTAGGGAAAGATAAAGAGAATGGGTGAGCTCACAGAAGCAGTACTGCTAATCTGTTTCAATCAAACATAAGGAAAAATAAAAAGAAGGAAAGAAAGAAAAAAAAAAGAGTTAGAGTTAAATCAAGATCATTATACTTTGTACATATTGTAGTATTTGCAATAGCTCTTAAGCAAACATATCAAATGTTGTAATGTTTAAATTATCATACTGTGGTATATCCACAGCTCCTGCTAGTTCATGTATATTTTACATAAAATTTCTATTGTTACCCGGTGGATACACTTTTCTTCTTAGCTCCAAAGTCCTTTGAAAGATTTTGCATTCGGCAAGTAGGCAGTTTGAAAAAGGGGATCATGGTCATATCAATATGAGGAACGGGATTCAGGAATCATCCATAATCTATTACCTATAATCTGACTTCCAAGAATTTGCAGACCCATGTTCTTCGGGACAATGGCAGTAATAGCAGATATTTCATATCAATGGGAAGAATCTGAAAATAACATTGCCCTAAACCAGGGTTCAAAACTTTCGGAATTGGTCAGATTCATTTTACAAAGAGATTCAACGCAAAAGGTTGAATTTCTTATCGGTAAAAGGAATCAGAGAGAGAGAGAGGAAAAATGCTTGGCCTATTATCTAACCTTGCCTTTCGTAGATTGGAACATGTGCACACATGCTTCCACATTAAATATATATATATGAATATATATAAAGCATTTATATATATTACCCGCACATGATAAAAACACATTCCACAATATTCCTTGACAACACCATAATTTCTGAATATCAAACGCTACAGCATTACAACTTGTATTCTTGATAAAGGCCAATGCAAACACACACACACACATATATATATATATATATATATATATATACATATATTATTGGTATCCATCCATCTATTAGAGATGATGGCATAGTGTCTAAAAAACAAGTGGAACTATGTAGCCTGGATGGATTGATATGCCGGATGAGTTCTCACCGAAGCAGTAGGTCACCCCACTCAACAATGTCATTGTGATCCAAAGGAAAGGTTTAAAAAACAAACAATGTATTTGACAATGATAGTGTCACAAGAGTTTCTGGATAGCACTGAAGTTCAGCTTCAGAGCACCTTAGGGACTCCAGTTCCAGCTTTTATGTTGAGGTTTACTTTCCTTGGAATGAAGTATAGCTGCTAGGCTGCAGAGGTATTATAACAGACTTTTCCTTGTCTAGATAGATTGCCATCCAAGGATAAAGAGACCCAACTACCCCATTTGGGGATTTATGTGAGTAGTAAGTACCCCAATTCTACTATTCTCTCTCTCTCTCTATATATATATATATATATATATATATATATATATATATATATATATATATATATATATTTATATATGGAAATTATGTCAATTTTTAAGCGATTTAAACTTTTAATAATTTTCCTTCTATAATTACCTAAATAATTTACTATTTACCCATAGCTGGAGGGAATTTTATTTCCAATTATTAAAATAAATATTACATGTTTCATTTAACTACGAGATCCATTCTACTAAATTAACACCACGTGCTTCCTAATATATATATACAAATAATATATATATATTATATATATAAAGCATTTACACATGAGGAAAACACATTTCACAATGTTCCTTAACAACACCATAATTTGTGAAATGCAAACAACCTCGTCCAGGATTTGAACTCATGCTGCCATGTCCATTTCCTACCATGGTAACCATTACACCACAAACACCTATATATATATATATATATGTTTAAAATCGAATGGTTTAAAAAACTACCGACTATAGTTTCTTACTGTAGCATGAATCTTCAGGGTATATATTATATATATATATATATATATAAAGCCAGAACCATTCATCTCATAATACTTGAGGAAATGGGAATACTAAGAGCAAGGGCTTCCATAGAGGTCCTAACATAGACCAACAATGATCTAGATCACAAGGACAACCAAGTGTAGAAGATGTCATGGTACTGATGGTAACAGTCAACTCGATTGAGTAGTGATTGAAGTAGTTAAAATGCAAATGAGTCACAAAGTCACGAGATCCTGAATCATAAAGCTATCTGACTCCGATCCTTATTAATCATTAGTTTACAACTCAAAACATTCTGGGAGTTTTCATAAGTCGACATTGAATGTCAGGTGCGTGTGGGGCAATTATCTGATGACAAAAAAGGTCAAAGCTTTTAGATGTGATGCCATTTAAGAATTTCACTCAAAGACTGGGCTTCACGGAATGGGAGGAAAAGGGTTCCATTCCTCTGTGGCCAATTAACACTAATAGGCAAGATAACTGTCACGGATACCTTGGAAAATTGGCTATGGAGTCGAGTTGATGGAAAGGAATTGTTTGGAAGTGTAAAATGTGATCTGGTTGTTATTTGTATTTGTTTTTTTATATCAATATTGGGTCATAAATTTCTTTATGAATCAAATTAAGTTGAAGAGATGTTGGATAAAAATAGGCACAAAATATTTTTTGCAAATTGCAAGTAAATTTGTTAACATAAGAATTCTGTAACTTTTCCCACTGCAATTTTACCACACAGAAT
>CM042138.1:114768009-114800509 GCA_023376005.1 Doryteuthis pealeii
GCATGAGCATATGTGTTAAAGCATTCAGTGTGTGTACGGGTCTCTGAACATAGATATCATATTAAACAAGGTTTTCTAAACAACGCCCTAGCAAAACATATAGACACTAACCATACCTTTTATTTTAAACGTGCCAAAATATTAACTCACATACACAACAGAATACTATGTAGAATTATGGAACCTTGCATTATTCTCACACATCAAACCATCCCCCAAAGACAAGGCTTTTTTAATATTTCCCCTTATTTAGCGACACTTGTACACAGAAATCATAAAATCCCTTTCACATAACCATTTTAACATATACTCCTACAAATTTAAATTTCACATTATCCCAATACACCCTTACATCATTCATATTTTACATAAAAAGTAATTTTTAAATATTTAAATAAACATTTCTTTTCTGATAAAAAATAAATAAATAAATAAATGAATAAAAAAAAAATCCGTTATCAACCGATCATGAACGGGTTAAAACTTTCTCTTTTTGAAAAAGAGAATTTTTCTATTTCTAAATTTGAAGTAAGTCTTTTTCTTTCAAAAACTGTTACAATGAAGATACAGTTCGCCAACATATTCCTGGCATCAGCGGATGTTGAAGCGAGCACGTGGTGTACACGCTTTTTGGAACAACAATCCTTCCGATTTGAATTTAAATTATTTTCTGCTTCTCACTCGATGAGTCCGGATTAAAAACATGCTCTGATGATGATTTTTTTATAATCGAATATGTTCAATATTAGCTATGAAAATGATATAAAATATATTCATTTTTAACAATATTGTGTGTTTTCATACCTTTTTATCTATCTATCTATCTCTCTATATATATATATATATCTATATATATATATAAAACTAAATTGCTTCTCCTGAAAGTAATGACTAAAAACAAGTATTAATTCATTCTAGTAGTTTTTATTTTATGTAAACTCCACCAAATCAAACAATTTTGATTCTATCTGTTTGTCTTTTGTTGATCTAAATTTAATCATTTATGTTGGACCTCTCCGTAATGCAATGTCATTTTCCCACACTTAAATATCATTTTGAAGCTCTTTAATGTCATAGCTTTCCTTGCATTGGGATCTGGTGACAGGAAACAGTAATCAACCTTTAACACAACTTAAAAAGGTGCCAGGGTTTAGCCAATAACATTATTACTTGTGGACCATCCTAAATGGAATAGAAAGAAAAATATGATTAACAAATAGAACTTTTTTTTCTCCCTATCATTGAGCGCTAATAATATGGGATTCACTTCTTTTCTCTTTCAGTATTGTGGCCATCAACTCTTCTGCATTGTTAATAGTGGGGACATTGACTTATGGGGTAAAGTAGTTGTGGTTTTATGAAGGTTTAAGGTCGTTGGTGGATGTTCGCTGGTTGAGATGATTTATTTTCTTAAACCCTAAATATACTTGATTTTTCTTTTTTGTGAGTAATCAGGCTTAAGAGGAATTAAGGAAGAGAAAAGACAAATATAGTTTTAGGGTTAGAATTTTTATTTGTAGATTCACAACTATTTCATGGAGAGGAGATTTCTTCCAATCAGTTGATAAGTGCACACCCAACAAAGTTCTGGTCTAAAAGAGCAAGGGATTCATTTTTGGCACCGGAAATTTTTTTTCTGCACATGCCCAGACAGCTCTTCCTATCCGAGGCCTCCTGGTAGATTGTTACTTTTTGTGTCTTTTTTTTTTTTATTTAATTTAATTTTGTTTTATTTATTTTTTTTTTAAAAATTCCCCCACAGACTTTTCTTCATTGCAGCCCAGTCGGTGGGGCTTAAAATATAAAGACTGTATTCCCTTCAGAAGGTGTAAGACCCTGCGCCACCCCCCAAAATGGGTATGTCCTGGATATGACACTAGACCGCATCTAATGGTGATGCTTCAGTTCTTGAGAGTACTCCTTCATTGCCATTAATTCCAGGTCTTCTCTAACAAGAAAAATCAATTCGTTCATGATCATGTTCATCTGAGAAATCTAAGAACTAATTCAAGACATTAAACTTATGTGGAATAATGTTATTGTTAAAGAACTTTATTTGATACTGGAAAGTTTATATATATATATATATATATATATAAGGACCTAAGGAATCAGAACCTAGCAATATAAGTTTCTTCTAAAGGCTCATCAGGATAAATCTGATTGATGAGCTGTTAGGTTAAACCTAGGTTGGTAGTTTCTGACTTTGCTCTACTCAATGTATTGAACACTTTTTACATATTCAACATAGAAAACTTTTTCAGTATTTTTTCTTTTGGCCATTCATTATGATACTAATGCTTATTTTCAGACATTTTGGTCTTTTCTTTTACTATTAGATAGGAATACTTGAAACCATACAAATCAATGCAAATTATCTACATTAAGAATATTACTTGAATCTGTAATTATTTGCAAATGATTATCATTATTGAGTAAGAATTGTTACTTGAAACAATAGAACTGCTTCTAAAATAGACTGACTTTGGCATTGAATAACACAACAAGGGTTGACATGCTGTAAAACCAACCAACCATCCAGCCTAACTAATCAAATATCCAAGGTAGCAGTGAAAATATTGATAAAATAAAACATAAGCTCACAATTCTAACAATAAAATTTATGAAGTGTTTACCAATTTAAAATGACTGGGAAAATACATTTTTCTGCCATAATTGGAGTCCATAATTGCTAAATTGACTTTAACATAAAATAATCCAAGAAGAGTTAATATGATGTAAAACAAACCAAACAACCAATCAAAATCTTTATAGACAACAGTGACCAGAGAGAATGATATAGATCAGAATTGATAGAAAACAGAGACTATGAATCTATCAAAGAGAAATCAAGTTGCAGCCATCTATATATTAATACAATTGTTCTTTAATCTTCTGATCATTATCATCTTGCAATACCCTCTGGTTAAAACTGAAACCGTCAAAATTATCTAAGATGAAATCCAAAAAAGTAAATCTTGATTATCTGGTGTTACTTATCTGCTGATTTTTTATGAGTGTCATCACTTCAGCTAAATACTGGAACATTCTGTTTTATCGTAAAGAAAGAAAGGACATGCTACACAGAAAAAATATGATTAGAAAGAAAGAGGGTATTAGAAAGGTAGACAGAGGAGGTGGGTGTGTGGAAGCGATAACGCCGATCTGTTTCAATCGAAAATGATTAAAAGAAGTAAAAAAAAAAAAGAATTAGAAAGAGTTAAATCAATATTATTATACTTTTTATATATTGAACAATTTGTAATAGCTTTTAAGAAAACATATGAAACTTGTAATAATTAATTATTGGTATATCTACAGGTCCTGCTAGTAAACTTATATAAGCATTGTGGATAACAGCTCTACTCCTGTCTCTACACGGTCTGTAACTTGTGCAACTTAAGTGCGTATATAACTTCTCCAAGCAACTTCTATTCATTCATAGGTTATGCAATTCTCAACTTATTTTCGAAGTTGTATAAATAGAAGAAAAAAAAGAAGAAAAAAGTCTTTTACTTTTGTGTTTTCCCCTTGGTTCCGATTCTAAAAAGATTTCCGGGTCCTTTTTCAGGTTATAGACAATGACATTATCCTTGGATTCATTTTAATAAAATATTCTTCTTCTCCTGCCTACTCAAAAAAAAAAAAGATTCTTGGAGCAGAAATGAGGCACCATTGCCACATGACAACCATTCATACATTAGATTATATACCAACAATATGCGAGGGCTCTATACTCTTTATTTGCTTGATCATTCATGTGGCAGGCAATATGGCTGGCCACCTTGGTCATCAATATGGCTACCTTGCTGTGGCAAAAATCTCCTGTTAGAAACTGATAATCAACAAAAGGAAGTAAAATGAAGCAGAAATAGCAGTCATGTCAGCGTGACAGGAATGAAGTAAATGACGATAGGCTCCAAGCAGCACGTTCCAATGAACAGTGAGGTCACAAAAGGTTCCTAATTACTATGGTAGCTATTTGTGTCAGTTTCCATCTACTGATAAGGATCATTACTGAGTTCCTCCTCTTGTCCCATGATTCTTTGCCCCTGGTGCCCTCCTGCTTATATTTCTGTTTACAATCTCTTGGAAATGGGTAATATTGAAAGCTCGTTGGTTGGCGTGGTCAGTGAATGGTTGTTGGTATTGGCCATATTGTCTTAATGTGTTGGTATTATTCTGACTTAGCTGAAGTGGCAAACAAAGGAGATATCTAAAAATGTTTTCTGGTCAGAATAAGGGCATTTAGACTGGTAATGGAAATATTGGATAAGACGGAGAAAAAGGAAAAGAATAAAGATGATAAAGGGAAAGCAAAAAAGAGAGGAGGAAAAGAAGATGAGAAATAGAAAAGAAAAGAAAGAAGAAGAAGAAGAAGAGAGAAGAGAGAGAGAGAAGAAGAAGAGAGAGAAGAAGAAGAAGAAACAAAGGAGAAAAGTAAGGAAAGATTAGAAAGTGAAAAAAAGAATAAGTGTCACTAGAGAAAGAAATGAAAGAAAAGATAGAGAGGAGAAATATTAAAGATATAATGAGAGTAAGAAATTATAAAAGCCAGAGTTTTTTAAAAAAAAAGAGAGAAAAGATGAAATAGTCATCAAGGAAAGAAATAAAGGAAAACCAAAAAGTTAAAGCATTTTGCTCTAAAACAACTGCTTGAATAAAAATCTTGCTATTTGTGATATTAAAGATTGAATAGTTGTTATACAAAGTTGTTTGGCTTGGTTTGGTTTCTTTTTAATGGCATATCAACCTGTATGGATTATGTAATTCTCAATCTATATATTTAATGTTTAACCAATAACTGGGAAGGTTGAGAAGATTCATACCTTTCCAAAGGGTATTAGTTGTTGGTTGTTTGGTTTTACGGCATATTAACTCTTTTTGGATCATTTAATGCCGAATCAAGTCATTTTGATATTTGGTTTCTCACAGTACCTGCCATTGTTTAAATAGTCACCCATCTACGCTTTAAACAGGCTCATTGCTGCTTATCTTTGGTGATCTTGTGGGAACTGGTGGTTTCAGTGTGACTTAACCGTAAGCCCAGTTCTAAATTCAATGAAATAGCATGACTGAGTTTGAACTTGCTTACTATGATTTTAGAGTCCAGCACGTTAACCACTGTGCCATGGGATCTCTCCCAACATAGCGGTTGTGCGCGCACGCGCATACACATACATACATATAAGAAAGAAAAAAAACAATTTTGAAAATTAGATTGACATATATTTTTAGAGGTTGAACATAATCAGAATGATATTTTGTTGGACTTTATATTTTTTCATTCTGATGAATTTCTCTAGTGAACCATGTCAACTTGATTTGACCCATTGTTTTTCTTTTCTTTCATATTCTGTCAGATTTCATTTCTAATTTTACATAAGAATTTATAGTTGTTGAAGTTACTTGCCATTTTGATTAGAGGAATTAATTCAATAGGGGCATACAGAAAAGCAACAGAAATGAGAAAAGTTAAATGCTTTCATAATAACAGGTTTATCACAGTGTTGAAATTCGAGATCATATGACCTTTAGGCACCCCTTTTGCGATCTCATTTAATAAGGACATTTTTTTCATTTACATCGTCACAATCCGGTTGTTTGTTAAGAGATGATTTTTAGTTTTTTTTTAAATTATAAAACTAATGTCTAACCCCTAACCCTAACCCCTAACAAACAACTGGATTTTGACGGTGTAAATGAAAAAAATGTCCTTATGAACGAAATTACAAAAGGGGTGCCTAAAAGTCATATGGTCCAAAATTCATATAATGGTTAAGCATGCTAGTTTAGCAAACCATTGTTAGTGAGTTCGATTCTCACTGGGTGACCCATACTTCTGGCTTTGTGCCACATCTTAGCTAAGCTTAGTAAATAACTATAAGGTGATCAGTATTCCGTTGTGCTGTAAGTTGAATCTGTTCTGAGAACCTTGAGTTGGTTAATTACACTGTGTACCTTGGTCAAGCCCATTCACAGGATTCTCATGAACTGCAGGTTTTAGTGTGGATACTTTGATCCATATTTACCCAATACATGATTGTGTTCTGGTAGTTGGTACAAGCCTGTATTCAGTTACAGTCTGTCTTTTTTTATCTGGTGACTGGACGCTTGTCACAGCCTTCCTGTGATGCTGATTCTACACACAGTATATACAAAGATGAAGGTATATACATAGAATAGGAATGAATATATTTTCCAGCTTTTTTTTTTGTCTGGTGACTGGACGCTACTTACAGCATTCCTGTGTAGGTGAGTATAATATTGATTCTAGACAGAGTATATACAAAGATGAAAATGTATATATAGAATAGGTATGAATGTATTTTCCAGTTTTGATCATGACCATTTGGTAATGCATTTTTATGGCGTGTCTGTAATGGCAGAATAACTAAGATGTGGCCTATTTAGTTTTGAGAAGATATGACAGTAGATATTGTGTTTTGATGACATGCACGTTGAATGGCTTTTAGAAGATTCACTATGTCTTTCTCCATCATGTGTCAGTGTTCATAGCATTAGCTTTGAGATTTCAAGGGGAAGTAACTTGGTCTCAAAGTAATGTTTAACAGGGCAAGGCTAATGTTACAGCCTCTAATTGTGCAGAGTCTGAGTAGTGGACTGGAATAGAAATCATGTCATAGCATGCAGGCAGAAAAGAGTTTTCTTTTATACATATTTCCCTTTTATAGTGCTGTGACTGGATTTATCAATATATACATATATATATTATTTATATACTCCTCAGCACGAGCAGGATGTGACACAAGGTCAATTTCTTAAGCAGAGTTTAACAGGTTTGAATTCAGAGTTTTCCTTCTCCTAGACAAGTTGTCTAACCAAGGTTAAAGAGCCCAGTCTGCCCTACTTTTTTATCCATAGCTGAAGCAAGAGTAGTTGGATTTATCTTTCTCAAGGGTATTAGTACTATGTGAAATGCAGCCTCGTCCAGGATTTGAACTCGTCTTGTCATGCCCATTTCCAATGACAGTAACCATTACACCACGCACCTCCAATTTATCAATATAACAACATTGAAAATTACTTTTTTGTACAGGAATATAAATAATACAGTCAATGCGCAGTTCTCCAACAGCATGATTTGCTATTTAACTAGTAGTGACTCAACTAGGAAAACTACTACTTGACTACAAATAACCTCACATATCTGTATCTTTATGTGTTCCATTGAATGAGTCCAACTATTTTGTAGAGGAAATATCTTCCCTTACAATATATAGTGACACTATCACCCATAGAAATGAAGATTTACATTTACTCTTTTACTCGTCATTCCAAAAAAGGACAGGTGATCAAAAAGTCTCCATGTATTAGGCATAAAAGTAGTAAATTTGGCAGAGTGACCTATTGCATCCAGACAGTGAGGGAGTCTATTCACTAGTGCTAGACCAGAGAGAATTTTTTTTGCATCTGAGATGGAGTACTACAATTACCATCAGCTCTCCACTTGGTTACCAACTTTTATAAGTCCATTTTCTATGACTCTAACCATTACACCATGTGCCTCTATTTATGCACATACCAGTACACACACACACACACATATATATATATGTATATATGAGAGAGAGAGAGAGAAGGGGAGATTTTCTAAAAACGTATCCTGATCAGATTTATCAATTCTATCGATTTGCCTAGTATCTTCTTTTTTTAGTTTTTCTTTTCTATCTTTATAATATCCAGTCATAATAAAGATTGTGGTCATTATTTGAAAAAAAAAAGTTGTACCTCTTCCTTTATGAGGCGTACAATTGGGGAAGGTTGAAGAATTACTATGTAACAATAGAATGAATCAAGTTAAGAGTATGAGAAATTCTTGAAAATAATTACATTTTTTCCATTCTTTCTTTTCTAAATTTTCCCACTCAGAAACTTTCTATTTCATCTTGTTAGAAAGAGAGAAGAAAGATGGAAAGATGGTATGAAAAGAATGAAATAAAGATGGTATTGAAAAAAAGAAGAAAGAAAGAGAGATGACATTGGAAAGAAATAAAGATGGTATTGATTGAAGAAAAAGGAGAAAGAAAGAGAGATGACATTGGAAAGAAATAAAGATGGTATTGAAAAGAAAGAAAGAAAAAAGATGACATTGGAAAGAAATAAAGATGGTATTGAAGAAAAAGGGAGAAAGAAAGAGAGAGATGACATTGGAAAGAAATAAAGATGGTATTGAAAAGAAAGAAAGAAAAAAGATGACATTGGAAAGAATAAAATGTTATTGAAAAGAAAGAAAGAAAAAAGATGACATTGGAAAGAAATAAAGATGGTATTGAAGAAAAAGGAGAAAGAAAGAGAGATGACATTGGAAAGAGAGATGACATTCAAAAGAAAGAAAGGTGGTACTGAAAGGAAAAAGAAAGAAAAATATGAAAAATGAAAGACAGAAAGGTAGTAATGAAAAGAAAAAGAAAAAGAAAGAAAGATGGTATTGAAAAGAAAGAAAAATAGATTAAAAAGAAAGTAAGAAAGAAAAATGATATTGGAAAGAATGAAAGATGGCACTGAAAAAAAAAAGAAAGATGAAATTAGAAGGAAAGATTTAAGAAAGAAAGAAAAGAAAAAAGATGATATTGGAAGGAATTAAAGAAAGATAAGACTGAAAAGAAGGGAAAAAATGATGAAGAAGAAGAAAAAGTAGATTGAAAGAAAAAGAACGAATAAAAGCAAACGAGACTCGTGCTGTTTGGAAGGCATTGTTGTCAGCATATTGTCAGTCTGAATTACAAAGTGGACACACATAAAAATAGATTCTTGCCTTTGCTTGACCCCAAGCTGGACACTTACTGGGATCTGGGTACACCGCCGCCTTCAGCACATTCTCTGCATATGGCTACACTATAACCCACCCATAACTGTCTCTGGACTGCCAGAATTTATTTCTGCAGTGCACAGCACGCATCAGAATCCATTGTCAGTCAATGAAATACAAAAGATGGGAAAGGATCAGCCCAGTCATCCATAGATTTCGAAATTAAACAAAAAGAGAGAAGAAAAGATAAGATTCAATGCATGCAACCAATGGTCAGAATCACTGAATTCTTTTGTTTGATTCGTTACTTTTTTGTCTTTTTTTTATTCTATTTTATTTCATAATGTATCGTTTCTTGCTAAGTCTTTCTCGGAGTTACGTTCAACAGAGAATGCACAATAAAAATACAAAAATTACTTTACAAGCTTCAGTGGATCTGGGAAAATTTATTACTGAATCAATGGAGTCCATTCTTGTGAACCTGACCCCCCACCCCCACCTCGATTCCAGTCTGATCTTGCCAAAAGAAACTTGTTGATTTAGCTATATTTGCGTATTGGCAATGTCAGGAAGGGGTCAGATAATTTTTACTGACTGTATAATACATTTGGTTGGAAATAATGCAAGAGACACGCTATAAATGACTGTACCCAGAGAAGATCTAATCATAATCGGCTCACTGGGATGATTTTGTAGATATAAGAATGTTCATATAAATAATCATCAACTGAAAAACAATGTATCATAATGTGGCAAAAGCTTTCAAGATTTTATTCCCATCAAATTTGTTTTTACAAGTTCAAAGCTTTTTTTTCAATTTACTAGCAAGAATATGCGCTCTCTGGGTGCAAGTGTTTAAGTTTTAGTGTAATGAAATATATTAAATTAGAAAGACTAACAAAATTAAATAACAACGCATATAAAAAGATTACACTTGCTTTAATTATATATTAATTGGTTTCTAAATAAAATCATTCATAAGATTGATTTTAACATGTTGGAGAATAAAACAATATTATTAGAGATCAATATCACCATGTAATTATTTATTGAACCCGGTTTTATTAAAACCAGTATACAAATTAACCACACCATATATTATGTAAACCTTTATATCTTAGTGATATATATAACACATTGCAGGATTTTAAATGCACGAATAACATGGGCTGTTTTGGGGTAAATTTAACTCAGTTATACATTGATAAGTGAACATGTTTATGTTCAGTGATAAATTTGCTAAATTCCTGAGGGTATTTTGACGTCAGTAATGACATAGTGCTGGTTACAGACAGACAGAATCTCCATTATAATAAGACTGGGCTAGGATTTGGGCTCTGAGGCTAGCTTTTTGAACACTAAGGGCCAAAGCTATAACCTCTGCAGCCCCCCACCCCACCCCCACCATGTTGAGCCACATAAAGGGCAATACCATTTGGGAATTTGGTCAATGAACAAGACATGCTGGACATTGCTGGAAAAACAAGGATGGACTTATAAGTAATGTTTTCCTGTGGACACCAAACCATGGACACACCAGTGTAGGTCGACCAGCAAAAACCTACATCTATCTACTTATTCTGGATGCAACACAGAGGACCTGCCAGGAGCGATGATTGATAGGTACGGTTAGTGAGAGTCATGGGTAGCTGTGCTGTCAGCATGATCTGATGATTGAGCTAGGATTTTCCCAGCTTCTCATCAAGTCAGGATTTGCATGAAGTCATTTTATTGTGGAGAGCACAAACAAAAGCTCATGCTGTGGGAATTACAAAAAATACATGGTCTCATCAGCATTCTCCTACAGGGGCGCCTCATTCGCCGAGCAATCAACCCAGTCTTTGCCCCTTTCTTGGCAAGGTAGCAGGTGCTGCAGATGGGGTGGGTGGTTAAGGCCCTCTGCGACCGAGCAAGTCATTTTAACCTTAACCCACTTGACTGAATGTGGGAGGGGGGGACGTATTTTTATCTATTAATCAACAGAGTGCACAGTGAATCTTCCAAGTTCATTTTCTTGTACATTTTCTGAATAACAAATACATACACACACATATATATATATATATACACACATGTGTGTTATCTGCATATATGTATGTGTAAATCACTTTATAAAATCTTAACTTATTTATTTTGCATTTATGTACTTCTATGCATGCATATATATATATATATATATATATATATATATATATATATATATATATATATATATATGTATGTATGTGTGTGTATGTGTATCTTTCTGACAATATTAATAATCTAATTTGTATATTTTTACATTTCTATTCTACCAATAAAATTTATATTACAATTATATATATGTATATATATATATATATATATATATATATATATACATACATACATACATGCTTACTTGTATGTATGCATGCTTTTGCATGTTCCATTAAAATAAAACAAAACTTAATATCTTTTGCTCGCATTTTGATGTTTCATTCCAATTTGAAAGTAAAAAAACTGTAATAAAATTTCTTTAAGAGCAAAAATGGAAATTTCTAATAAATACTTTTCTTGATGTGACTGAGCCGTTTTACAACCCAAAATTGAAATAAACCTCTGTGAAATGTTTAAATTTAAATCTTGATTTCTAGTGCAATTTTGTAAAAATTATTTCTAGTCATGTTTCAAAATGTATATCATGCAAAACAACCTTTTGCTTTTATTCCTTTTTAGGGAGAATTTTTATTATTGAAAATTTGACATTATTTGCAAAGAAAGATTGGTTTGGTTTATGGCATATCAAACCTTTTCAGGTTATTTAATTCCAAAACAAGTCATTTTGATAAAAGTTTATATGTTTCAAGTTCTTAATATTTTAAATTAGTATAAATAATATAAATTTGGTTCGATTTTGTTTCATGGTCTAACACCAAGTCGAGTTCCTATGACAGTAACCATTACACTATGCACCTCTATACAGAAATGAATATATATATATATATATATATATATATATTAATTAATTAATTTATCAACCCATCCGCATGAGTAGGATGTGACACAAAATCGATTTCTTGAGCGAATTTTATCAGGTTTGAATTCAGAGTTTTCCTTCTCCTAGACTAGATACTAGCCAAGGTTTAAGAACCCTTTCTATGCTACGATTTAACCCTAGCTGGAAGTAGAGTAATTGGAAGCATACCTTTCCCAAGGGTATTAGCGTTATGTGAAATAACAGCCTCATCCAGGATTTGAAGTCTGGTCAAAGAGTACATTTCCTACAACTTTAACCATTACACCACACGCCTCTCTCTCTCTCTCTCTCTCTCTCTCTCTCTCTCTCTCTCCATATATATAAATATATATAAGTATTTATAAAGAAAAGTTCTGATTAGTTTTTAAGAATCTCATTATACATAAACTTTTTTTTTTTTTAATTATTCAATTACCCTAAGCAAAGCCAGTTGACCATTTCAGTCAAAGGGTTAAAAAATGACAAACGAAGGGTAAGCTTTAAACAAAAGTGTATTACAAAGAGACAACAAAGCAGAAATCCTAACTGAGACAGGCTAAGACACTTATTAACCCTCGGCTTAAAAAGTCCGAAGTTGTCATTGGTAGGAAAACATTCACCAGGGAATTTGACCCACAGTGCAAATGTTCAAGCAAAGAAGCCATTGGAATGGAATATGTTTGTGGTGTGGGTGGAGGATTCTGAAAGAATAGATGCTGCCAGCAAGAGACTGCAAAACAAATTCTTTCTGAGAATTATCAAATAAGTGGAACCAATGAATGCAGCTCATCTGAACAGTTTTCATAAAGTAGCGATAAAAGAAAAGGGACAGGCAGGTTACACTCTAGTGAAAGAAAAATAATGGAAATAATGACATACAATCCCTTTCCACAAGACCCTGCAGCTTGTTCTCATATATCCAAATTGTTCCAGTACTTCGTTTTTGTCACACTCATTATTGAAAAAGCAGTCTTGTATTGTATAGATTTGTGTAGGCTGATAAGTATTCAACTGTGTTGCGATTTGAATCTGCTTTTGAGAATCCAGACTTGGTAAGTGATTCAAATAGTAGGTCGGGCTTTTCTACTCTGTGGCATGGTCAAGTCTATTTCCTTGATTTTGATTGGCTGGTGGTTTTATTGTGGATATTTTTATCTATATATACTGAACACTTGACCACATCCTGTAAGTTGCTACAGAGTGTATTCGGTTATGCTGTCTTTTTATTCTGGTGACTGGACGCTAGTCACAGCTTTCTTGTGGAGGTGAGTATGATGTTAATTCTACACACATAGGCATGCTGATGGAAATGGCAGAACCATATAAAGTGATATCTGCCAGTTGATATTTTTAGAAATATATTTCCAATTTGGATTATATGTATGATTGCCGTAATTCAAAACTATACAAATTTTTAAAATTCATGTGTGCCATCTGCAGACTGGCACCAGTCTAGAGTACTGGCTATGAGATGCACTGCTCTACTTAATCAAGTTACTGACAGAATAAGCTGAGAGGAACCACTCTGGTATCAGAATGGTATACTGGCTGGTTGGTTGGGTTTTACGACATGCCAATCTTTGGGTTATTTTATGGTGAAGACGTTTTTGATTTATTCATCATTATTGGGTATTACACTAACCAGGTGGACAGTGTAATTGTCCCTTCCAGCTGGGAAAACTTGGCTCAAGACCGCCCTCGGTGGCGGCAGAATCTCCATAGAGGACTGTACATGTCAGAAGTCACCCTGATACAACATCATGAAGCTAAGAGGTCCATAAGAAAGCAACGGCAAAAAAGCATCGGAACATCATCATCTACAGCAACAACTACAAATGCAAAATGTGTGGTCGAGAATGTTTCTCAAACATAGGACTTCATAGTCACAGGAGGCGCTGCAACTTAAGGGACACACAAAAACTTTTATCATAGTCTTTCGAGACTGAATTGCCGATGAATGATTGGGTATTAAAATTTCTTCTTTTTTTTTAAATATATTTTTAAAAATAAAGAAAACAAGAGAGTAGGGGAAAGATAATGCTAATTCTTTAATTCAAAAAGAAAGAAAAGAGTGAGAAAGTTAAATCAAGATTACTAAATATTTAACTATTTTGCAATACCTTTCAAGTAAACATAACAAACGTTGTATAAATAGTATATGGTATATCCACAGGTCCTTCTAGTTCAGAAATAATGCAGGAAAATTTTATTTACATTTTTTTAAATTTCCAAACAAGTGTGCAGGTTGCAAACTAATTTCGACATCCTTTACATAAAATAATATTCAAAATAAGGGATAAGGCTATCCCCTTGGCACTAGCGATGGACTATGGAGATTGTTTTTGCTGAAGTGGAGGGCTACAGCTACCATCAGTTTCCTAATGCTACTTAACTGCACATATCAGATTACCAAGGTGTGCTACTCATGTGCTGATTTAGCAAGGGCCGGTATCATGCCCAGACTTTGCAATTCCTAGACGGATACTCTACCAACTGAGCTAAACCAGCCCTTAATGAATACATTGAACTTAATAAAGTAGCCTTAAAACATACTTATTAAGTTATATATATATATATATATATATATATATATATACATATATAGATAGATATGTATAGAGATATAGTGTGTACATATATGTGTATATATTGTTTATTTAAAAATATTATTCTTATTTTCTTATTCTTTTAAAACAAACCAGAATTTTTTTTTAAATTGCTGAAATTTTAAATAATCCAGTTTCTTCATCAGAGAGAGCTCTCAGGTAAATTGATTATCAATATTTGTTTTTATGTTTCACTAAACACCTCTAAACACCTCAAACACCTGCTTTTTCAAGAGGAATTAAAACAAAATGTCTTGTGAATAGTTTTGAACATGTGGATTTCAAGGAACAGGTGCTTGATGTAATTTCAAAATCGCCTTTCCTCTTTCTTTATAGATTAGAAAAATTTCAGAGGAACTTGAAATAAAAAGGAGGAAAATGCTAATGTACTTTAAGGATTTTTATTGTCTTGGAGAACAAAAAGATCAAAGATGCTTTTTGCATATTTCTTAGTACTGAACAACTGATTATAAAGAGTTAAAATATTATAGATTTTCTCTATCATTCCTAATATTTTATGTAATAACCTTATTTTTCTATTCTAATCATTTATTTTGCATATATATATATGTATATATACCCAACACCTCTGTACGAGCAGGATGTGGCACAAGGTCAATAATTTAAACAGTTTAACAGGTTTTGGATACAGTTTTCCTTCTCATAGAACAAATGCCATGCCAAAGTTAAAGAGTTCAATTTTGCCATATTTGGAGGAAGAATAGTTGGCTGAATACCTTTCCAAGGATTTTGTGAAATAGAAACACATTTGTCCAGGATTTGAACTCAGGTCGCTGTGTTCATTTGCTATGAAGAGAACCATTACACTCAAATGTTTTTTGTTTTGTTTGTTTTGTTTTACGGCATATCAACCTCAGTGGGTCATTTAATGCCGATAAAGTTTTGAAATAAATTCATTCTTAATGGATAATACAATTTTTTGTATAAATACATTTTTCTATTTAACCCATAGATGGGACCCTAACAGGTACTACCTCTCCGGGTCAGAATGGACCAGGGGACAATGGTGATGAAGGGGTGCTCCACATTCCCCAAACCTCCAAAACTGGAACCTCACCATTAGATAGTTTAACATCATTCCCAGGACATGTAGACCCTCAACCACCGCCTTCTAGCACCCATATGATAAAAAGGGGTTGGGGCTTGCCACAAGGGCAATAGGGTTGGGAAAATCATATAGGTGCTAGGGCTTGACGTGACCAGCCGATTTATCGGAGGGGGCCTCTCCGACCGCCCGTCTAGCCCAAGATAGGGCCAAAGTGGAGTATTGCATGTCATGGACTGCTCATCCACCTGGGTTCTATCCTTAAGCATCCCGGGTCGCCACCCACGGCCAACAGGTGGCCCCATTGGGGGAGTCCTACCCCTCTGCAGAGGTGTAGTCGGTGCATTCTAATGCCCCAGCCAACAGGGCGGTACTCAAATGATATATATTTATATATATGTGACTTTGGTCTGAAAATTGCATAGTCGAGAAACTGTCAGTAACCAGGTGTTGACTCCATTTCAACACTACCTTAACACAAATATAAATGCTTTATCAATGAAACTGAGCATTGTCTGCTAAGAAATTATCCACAATATATATATATATGTATATATATATATATATATATATATATATATATATATATTGGAGCACTTTGGAAATAAGTCAATGACCTGAGTTCAAACCTTGGATCTGTTTCACTTCAAATTAATTCCCTTTGCAAAGGCATGAATCCATCTATTTTTCTTTCAATTATGAGCAGGCTGGGTTTTTTATGGTTGGTAAGGCAACCAGTAGTAGTAGAAAAAACAGTAGTTATCTGTTTAAAAATTAACTCTTTATCACATCCTTCTTCATGGTAGAGTGGTTAGGTAAATACTTACATGAAAAACAAAAATTGCATTTTGTGATTTTTATGTGTTTGATATTTTTTTACAGTTTAATATTATCATTACTTTTTAATGCTTTTCTAAAAGAAAAAAAAATTGTTTTAAAATAAAAATTTGTACTTTTACGCCCTTTTCAAATTTCAATGTTTTCTTTGGGTAATTAAAAGATTTTTCTTGTTGCTTAGTCTTTTGGGAATATATTTGGTTTCTCTGTTTATTTTTTATTTTAGATTTTCTGCTTTTGTTTTACTCGGGTAAATTCAAGGATTTTATATCTCCTAATTAAAAAAAAAAATTCCAATATTTTTTTACTTTTGTGTTTGAATGTTTTATAGATTTTTGTTTTATTTTAAAGATTTTTTTGAAAAGGTTTTATATATTTTTCTCTATTCATACATGACTTTTTTTGTCTCATTTTACAGCATCTTTTTATGTACTTTTAGATTTTATTGATTTTTTAAACTTTTTTATTATTCTCTTTCAAAAGAGGTTTTGGCTTTCCTAACATTACTAGTACACACATACACACACACATATATATGTGTATATATATATGTGTATATATATATATATATATATATAATGAATATCTGGATACCCAATATTTTTTAATACTTTTTAATGCTTAGGGATTTGATATGTAAGCATGCAAACTGGTGTGCATCCTTCTCTTTTATATATATATATATATATATATATATACACACACACCCACAGCACATATTTATTAGTTTCAATATTCGGGATTTTTTTTCTTTTTTGTTTTCAATATTTTTCCTTTATTTCTTTGGTATTTGTTACACAAAAAGAATGAAACCACCAAGAATTGATTATAGACAAAAATCTCAAGTACTCTTGAATTTGGAAAAAATGAAATCCCCCTCCCCCCAAAAATAAAACAATTTCTGGACTTTATTCTCTCACTGTTTCTCCTGACCCCCTCTCTCACTGTTTATCTCCCTCTTTCTATCCTACCTCTCTTTCAACCTCTCACACCATATCTTCCTCTTCCTCTCCTTGTCCCTGAGACAATGGAGTAAGTTTACTGAATTCTTGATCTTAATGTTTATTTCCTCATTTTAATTCGTTTTTTATATATTCCCTTTTCACATATTTTTTCACATTTCTTATCCATTTTTTTAAAACTTAATTTGGTTCTTTTTTCATTCTTAGTATTTTCAATCTTCTCTTTTTCTGCTTTATTTTTCATTCAATTTCATCTTCAATTTTCTTTCTTTTACTTTTCTTTTCTCTTAATTTTGTTTAATTTTCTTCTTTTTCTTTCCCTCTCCCCTTTCTTTTTTTAATCTTTTTTCATTTGTTTTATCTTTTTTTAATGCAATCCTCTTTTAATATTCATTCATTTTTTTATATTCTTTCTTTCATCCTTCTGGTGTATCAATCATTGTTTCTTTTAATGTACCATTCTTTCTTTCTTCCTTTCTTCCGTCCTTCTGATGTATCATTCATTCATTCACTCATTCTTTTCTTTCTTTCTTTCATCCTTCTGATATATATTCTTTTTTTTCTTTCATCCTTCTGATATATCATTCTTTTTTTTCTTTCATCCTTCTGATATATCATTCTTTTTTTTTCTTTCATCCTTCTGATATATCATTCTTTTTTTTCTTTCTTTCATCCTTCTGATATATCATTCTTTTTTTTCTTTCTTTCATCCTTCTGATATATCATTCTTTTTTTCTTTCTTTCATCCTTCTGATATATCATTCTTTTTTTTCTTTCTTTCATCCTTCTGATATATCATTCTTTTTTTTCTTTCATCCTTCTGATATATCATTCTTTTTTATCCTTCTGATATATCATTCGTTTTTTTTCTTTCTATCATTTTTCTTACATGGAATCTTTAGAGAACTTTATAAAATTATAAAAAAAATTCTCTACTGTTTTTTCTTTCGTTGAGTCTTAATAATATTTTTTCAAAAATCTATTTCTAATATCTATTTAAATCTTTTTTTTCTTTCTTTTTTCTTTCTTATGATGTATCATTCATTCATTCTTTCTTCCTTCCTTTTTTGTTTGTGTCTTTCTTTCTTTCAACATGTTTTTCTTTTGATGAATCTTACAAATTTCCAACTTCCTTAATGAATAACTTTCTTCATTTTCTTTTAATCATTCAGTTTCATTCCTTTCTATGATTTTAATATTACAAATTTTTCTGCATATAAATGTTTTCTCTAGTGCTATGCCAGGGAGATTGTTTTTCTTTTTCTGAGGTGTAGCGCTTCACCTACCATCAGCTCTCTACTTTACCACACAGATCATACTACCCAAGCTGTGCTACTCATGTGCTAAGTGGGGAGGGACTGGTATCGAACAAGGAACCTTGTGATTCCTGGGTGGTTGTTCTACCAACTGAGCTAAACCAGCCCCTAAGACTTAATAAACCCTTTTATTTTTCATTCCTTTTAGTATAAGTCTTTCTTCTCAGCACTTTTTCTTTCCCCTTCTCTCATTTTCTTTTCACTTTCCTTGTAATCATTTCTGCACAATATGAAAGCCATTTTCTTTCTTTCTTTCCTTCCTTCCTTTTTGTTCCATCTTTATTTAATCATCCGTTCCTTTGCCAATCCCAATACTTTTCACTCCCCCCACCACCACTCAATTTGCCTTTCTTTCTTTTCCAGTTCCTCCTCTTCCTCCTCCTCTCCTATCATTTTATGCCCACCAAATCAAAAAGGACGATAAAACCTCCCACACATAAGAGAATGCAAAGAGGAGCCCCGCACATATCCCAGGCAAAACAAACAAAAGCATCAAACAAACAGATCAATACACCAAAACCATGGAAATATCCAAAGAGAACCAAGGGGAAATTCCAAGGAAGTTGAAGAAGAAGAAAAGTAACAAGAGATGAAAATGAGAAGAAAAGAGAAAAAGAAGAATGGAGAAGAGAAGGATATAAAACAAGAAAAACAAATAAAGAAAAATTATGAAGAAAGGGAAGAGTCATAAGAAAAGAAAGAAAAATTGAAAAAAAAAAAGAAAGGAGAAATAAGGAGAAAAAAATGAACTGTTGAGAAGTATGAAGAAAATGAATGATAAAGAATAGTAAGAAAGAAAGAATTTGAAAAATGAAGAATAATGAAGAAAAGAATGAAAAATAAATAATGATAAAGAAGAATGAAGAATAAAGAGAAAATAATGAAAAATAAAGAAAGGGAAGGAAAAAGAGAAAAGATTGAAAAATAAAAAAAGGGAAGGAAAAAGAGAAAAGATTGAAAAATAAAAAAAGGATAAGGTGAAAAGAATAAAGAATGAAGAAAATAATGAAGAATTCAAGAACATGAAGAAAAATGAAGAAAAAGAAGATTAAAGAATTAAACAATGAAGGATAATGAATAATTCAAGAAAAGGAAGGATAAAAAGAAGAGAGTGAAGAAAAAGAAGGATAAAAAGAATAAATGGATGGATAAAAAGAAGAGAATGAAGCAAAGGATGGATAAAAAGAAGAGAATGAAAATGAAGGGAGTCATAGCAGAATAGGGTAGTAGCAGAATAAGGAACAATGAATCAGAAGTGCTGGAATTATAAAGCCATAATATGCAAAACCCAGAATGTTTGCAAGACAGCATTACATTGCCTATAGCAACAAGTTACTCACTGGGTTGACATTAAATTGGGTGGTGGGTGTTTGGGATTGGTTGGTTGCTAGAGAGAGAGAAAACCAATAAAAACAGATAAATGAAAAAGAAAGAAAAAAGACCTGTTGGTCGGCCAAGGATTTGGATTTCGGAAGGTTTGGTTAGATGAGCTGCAGTTTTTTTTTAGGGATAGTTGATTAGGGTTGGTAATGGAGTGTATTGTGATTTTGTTAGGGGACAGGGAAACAGTGAAGATGAAAATGAAGCTTATTTGCAATGTATTTTTATTTGGGCTTGTTTTATATGAACATGCATTTATATATATATATATTATATATATATATATATATACTTGCAATAAGAAAGAAAAACTCAACAAGCTGTCATTTGGCTATAATAAATATAAATTTATTTTGGTTGGTTACTCATAAATGAGCCCAGTTTCATCAGATAGCTATTGCAAAATAAATGAGAAAATATACTAGAGTAGAAAAAAAACAACTTTTTTTTATTCTTTTTTAAAAACCCGGCAAATTCTTTCTCATTCAAACATACCCATATGAAAAAAAAAAAAAAATATATATATAATAAAAACAAAAATTAAAAATTATCCAAATGATGGTTTTTTGAGTTTTTCTTTTTTATTGAAGGTGTAAATATTACTCTGTACATAATTTATTAATTATCTTACATTGAGCTCTCTTAGGGATTTGAAATAATCCTTGTATAAATCTATTGGTTTGCATCTGCATGAGCATGCATTGTGGATATACAGAGGATATAGATGTCCCAAATAGAATCAGCCACAACTATTGATTAGATACTTTATATATATATATATATATATATATATATATATATATAGTCTGACAAGAAAATTTATGCTTATTTCCCTTGCATTCCCCTGTTGAATATTTCAAATGTCTAAATCATATCCTGTTGGTTTTTTTAATCTTCTTTTTCAGCCTCGTAGCCTCTTTCCCTTGACATCTTTCATTTAAATCTCCAATGCTCATTCCAAAAAAAAAAATCACTCATTTCGAGGAATTCAACACACCAATATCTTTCTTTTTCTTTTATTTTTAAGTGACTAATTTAATTAACTAGCTGTCCTATTAAAAATTGATAAAAATTCAAATAAAATTTTACTTCTAGCTGAAAAAAAAAAGTGTTGATAGTTTTTAAAAACATCTGAAATATATTCTGCCCTGTTGGCGAGGTTTAGAATATGCTGACTGTATTGAGCAAATAAGTCTGGCCGCAAAGCCATTAAGTTTGCAAAATATGGTCCTCTTTGCCGGGCACCATATATTTTTGCACATTTTGATTTGTGGAATATAATTCAGTCTGAATAAGCTACCCTTATAACAAAACATGTCCAATTAATTGTCTTCCTTTTCTCATATAGTATATATGCGTGAATGCAGAGTCCTGTGTGTAAGGCCTGGTGTAGAGGCTGTTGTAGCTATATTGCCAGCATCAATAGTTAGAATATGAACCCATATAAAAATCAGAATTTTCAATTCAACTTTTCAAGCTGAACATAACATATTCCCCATTTAACTCTTTGTATCAGAGTAACTGAAGCTTTGTGCATATGCACATGCATATATATATATATATATATATATATATATATATATATATAATTTTCAATTCATTTTATTTATGAATCTAGCAAATACAATGAGTTTTTTTAATAAAAATACATATGCATTTCCAATTCTATATGTGAAGTTTCAAGAAAGTGTGCATATATATATATATATATATATATATATATATATACATACATGTGTGTGTGTGAAAATCCCTTTGTGTATCCTAGATTTACAGATAAAAGAAATAGAAAATTCTAGCTGCAAAAGCAATATATATATATATATATATATATATGCAAAAGAGAGAGAGAGAGGTTCAATGGTAAAACATTAATTCTTGCTAACTATTACATGGGATGCCCCAGATACTGGTTGTAGGTTGTGACCTAACCCATTCGCCACAGATAGGATGTGACACAAGGTTGCAAATATGGGGCATCCAGCAAGGATCAAATTCACTATTCAGTAGTTATGGATCTGCACGACTAGCTTGCTAAGCATTACACCATAATGGGATGCTTAGAGAGAGAAAGGGTGCAATACGCCAACAGATCAGCTTCCATTTTGTTTTGTTTTTTGTTTTTTAACAATATAATACAATCTTAAATGAAATAAATGGGTTTATTTCTGGCTGCGTCCTATAGAAATTTCTCTGAAGACTAGTTTTTCCCCTACAACCTCACAGACAGACCCTCCAAAATTTCCAATAAATAAATAATCCAGTATTAAAGGAATTCCCACATTCTGTCAAATTAGGATCAAAATTAAATCAATTTAGCAAAACATTCTTTTTTATTATTTAATAAATGGCTGTTCAATTTATTTATTTATTTTTTTAGACTATTCTTTGGTGATTCCAATATTCTGCATAAATGTTCTAACCCCCAAAGAATCTGACAGCTCGATCTCTTTTCTTTAGGTGAGCTCCTTCATATAGAAATATTCTCCGTGGCTCCACATGTCGCTGTATTTACTGTAGAGATTTTTCTTTCTCTTTTATAAAATTTACTGGAAAATATTTCAGGGGGATATTGTTTTGCAAAAAAGATACCTGGAAGAATTTAAAAATTTAAAAGTAAATCAAATGATAAGCATAAAATAAGACAAATTTATTTATTCATGGTTAATATGTATATGTAGGGATTATTCGAAATAGGTTACATTTTTACATATATTCATTTGGTTTGTCATAGTTTGAGGTCGTTGCATAGTCTATGCTGAGATTGAAACGGTGTTGTATGCTAACAAACAAAAATGTTTGGCACTGGATTTGGTTGGAAGAAACTGGAAAAAAAGGTTAAACAGAATAAAACAAATTCTATCAGAACACAGTAGTATTTTTTTTATTTTTTTTTTTTATGAAACTAAAGTCCAGATAATACCTGTATTTACGCAACCTCTCCATCATGGGAAAAATGACACAAGATAAATTTTTAAGTAGAGTATAGCTGGTTTGAATTCAGAGTTTTACGTCTTTTAGACTGTTTGTTGTAATGGAGGATATTTCCCCTACAAGATAGTTGGACTCGTCCAACAGAACACATATAATGATATGAATATGTGAGGTTCACGTTGACTATTATTTATATTCCTGAACAAAAAGTAATAAACCTTTTTACATTTTTTCAATGTTGCTAATTGATTAATTCACCCAAAACACTGTTCACATTACCAATGATAAAGAACCCAGTCTGCCCTACCCATGAATCTATAACTTAAAAATTGATCAATGTAGAGGAGAAGAGATGGATTTATTCATGTCTTTGTCAAATGCATTAGTGGGAAGTGAAATGCTAACAGCCTCATTCAGGATTTGATCTATATACACACACACACACACATATATATATATATATATGTAAGTATGTGTGTGTATGTGTATAGAGGAATTTGAGGCCAGAAGAAATAGAATCTTATTAGAACTCTTATAACTATCTATATATCAATTTAGCTAGATAACAACTACACATGGAAGCTGCATGCTGTCCTGAACATATTTTGGAATCAGCACCCCATGAGTAAGCTGCTGTACAGCCACTTGCCTCCTATCACACAAACCTTTCAAGTAAGACAAAACAACACATGCTGAATACTACTAGAGGAGCAAGGATGAACTCATGTGGTGTTCT
The DNA here is from genome assembly GCA_023376005.1 of Doryteuthis pealeii. Taxonomy (NCBI): domain Eukaryota; kingdom Metazoa; phylum Mollusca; class Cephalopoda; order Myopsida; family Loliginidae; genus Doryteuthis; species Doryteuthis pealeii. The sequence goes on from CM042138.1 coordinate 114,791,597, forward strand.
CCTGGAATACCTACATATGGACACACCAACAAAAACCTGCATCTCTCAGCTGTATATGGATACAAGATGCCATGCAGAAGACCTGCCAGGAGAAATGACTGGGAGGGATTAGTGGGAGAGTCATAGAAATCCATTCTATTAGCATGACCTGATGATGATTATGATTTTTGTATGTTAGTATGTACGGAACCCATTAGCACAGTACTAGTTGGCTAACCAAGGCCTAAGAGACCAGTCTGCCCTACTATTTACCCATGTTTGATTGTGTTTAGGTATAAAGTGTATGCCAAATTCCCACTCATATTTATGAACTTTCCCAACATCAACAGCAGGTATTTCTGGTAAAAATTGACCAATGAGAAATGATACAGAATGAATTTAAGGTTGTTGGTATTTGTCCTGAAATCAATTGCAAATTGAACCTTCTGCAATCAAGACCTACAGAGGAGGATTACAAGAAATACAACAGACTTTCTGCTACAAGGAGTATCTAATGAAACTGCACTCTTTTCTACCTAGGATTTCAAGGAACTGAACAAGGATCAAACAACTAAACCCAAAATCAATACCGACTTGGATTTACCAACAGAAGAACTAAATGCCAAAAATTTCATTCCGAATTTGAACAAATTATATCTGGAAGAAGAACAATTGGATTCATGCCTGTTAGAATCAGTAAGGTTTTATGTACAGGATATCTGTTTTGATATTCCTCCGATGTAATTGTTTAACTTACTTTTGTGTTGAGTGAAGGCAGTGTATTGGCCAGGCGTTGTTTTTGGGAGCAAAGAGATACATGTATTCTCTTGGTCAAGACATCAATCAAAAGGGGAAGTAACCCTTTAAAAAGTCACGCTATATATGTTTTGTTTGTTTTTTAGCACATGCCCATCATGCTAAAAGAGGTGGCTGCTGCTGCTGTTGTGGGGGCTTTTAATGCATGTGCATCTGGCCAAATGGGAAATAGCCTGCTTCTACAGGTTAATGCTTTTCTTTGTACACATTCTGTTCTGACATATGAAGGCATTTGAAATACCTTGTGAAGCATCGTCAAAAACTGGAGTTGGTTCAAGGCCACAAATATGGAACAACTCATGTTGGTTTAGCTCAGTTGGTAGAGCATTTGCTTAGGAAACACAAGGCTAATTACCAGTCCTTGGCAACTCACCACATGAGGGAGTACAGATTTTATACCAAAGACATTTTGTTTTATTCATTCTTGTTGTGTACTCAATTTTAAAAAAAATTAAATATTTTTTAAACATTTATTTTAAACTCACATAGATAGGACCCTAACAGGTACTACCACTCCAGGTCAGAGTGAACCTGGGAGTAATGGTGATGGAGGGATACTCCACATTCCCCAGAGCTCCAGAATTTGAACTTCACCATCAGATAGTTTAATGTCATAACCAGGACATTAAAACCCTCAGCCACCACCTTTAAGCACATATACGATAAAAATTGTTGGGGCTTGCCATGAAGGCAATAGGGTCATATAGGTGCTAGGGCTTGACCAACAGATTGATCAGAGGAGGTCTCTCTGACCAACCACCTCACCTAATGGCAAAAATAGAGTTGCATGTTATGGACTGCTCAGCCTCCAAGAATTCATCCTTAAGCATCACAGGTCATCACCCACAGCCAACAGATGACCCTGGGGGAGGGGGGGTTCTTAGCCTTCTGCAGAGATGCAGTCGTTTTTTTCTAAAGCTCCAGCCGATAGAGCTACAACCTTTATGCATTTCCCTAGTCATTAGTGAAGTGAAATGAATACAACTTGTCACATTACTTGGAGAGGTCATGGATACTACCCTTACAAAGTAACCTTTCCATTGCCCTGATAGATACCCCAAGGGGAATTACTCAACACCCCTCCCAACTAATAGGTCATGGGATATATATATTTACCAACCCCTCTGCATGAGCAGGATGCGACACAAGGTCAATTTCTTAATCAGAGTTTATCAGGTTTGAATTCAGAGTTTTCCTTCTCCTAGACCGGTTGCCTAACCATGGTTAAAGAATCCAGTCTGCCCTACTATTTACCCAAAGCTGGAGGGAAAGTAGGATTCATACCTTTCCCAAGGGTATTAGCACTAAGTGAAATGCAATTACCATGTCCAGGATTTGAACTCGGGGTGACGAGTCCATTTCCCAAGACTTTAACCATTACACCACGCGGTCATGGGATATAGAGATGAAGAAGATGGTTCTATCCATTCAATCCATTAAAGCCAGCACTTGTCTAAAAGTTTAAGAAAACTGAATCAGAAATCAATGTGTCTGTCATTAACCTGAGTATCTCTTATACTTCACTGCCTCTTTATGATGACCACTGTTTATTTTGTTTTTCCCACTGACGTGTCTAGACCTTGTGTGAATTTCTCTTGATTTCTCTATTCAGATTATCTCTTTGTCTTTTTTAATTTTCATTCACTTATTGAATTTTTTCTTGCACTTTTAAATTTGTCTTCTACAATTTCTTATCATTTTATAATTTCTTTTTCTTTTTCCTAAAAGAAAAATTCTGTGTAATAAGATTTAGAGAAGAACTGGCATTAACGTTAAGTCCCAAAAAATAAATCAAAAAATTTTAAATAAAAGATATCAGAGTCTGAGTGCCATACAAGACATGGTCTAGCAGATAAAGTGACTGATTAAAGTTCAATTATTTCCTTAAAAGTCATGAGTTCAGTCTCTGGATCAGGTAGTGCAGAAATACAATTGGGTGCTATGGAGAGTGCTTCAAGTGCTGGACTGCTACATTGTAGTAAGCTAGTTCAAACCTCACTCACACTATAACATTCACTTTCTGTCTTAAACGCTTGGAAAAGTATGAACTTTCTTATCCTCCCAACTATGAGAAAAATAACGCTGGTGGTTTTTTTATTTTTTTTATTTATTCACCAAACTAGGATACACATTGTTTGTATCAATTAGTACATCAAGAAAAGGGATTTTATTATTCATGTTTAGTTCATAAGTAAATTTGAAGACAGTGCATTATTCATCCAGGTCTGGATTCTCAGAAGCTGATTCAACTTGCAACAGTTGATATTGATCAGTTTACACAAATCTTGACACAACTTAGTAACAAAACAAAACATGATAAACAGTCTTGTTAATTATAGTTTAGAAAAATAATAAACATCATTGATAAGGGTTAAAAAAAAAAAAAAAAACGAAAAAAAAAAAATAACAAAACTACTTTGTTTACTAATGATAACTCTTTCGGACAAACGATTAACACCTTTCAAAATAATATCAAAAAATTGTTAGAAAAACTTGAAAAAAAAATGAAAACCGTCAAAACAATAAAGACTCCATTATTTTTAACCAAATTTGTTTGAATATATATATGTATGTATATACACCAGTCTGTATACATATGTATTTGGTTGGATGGCAGCCTTCCGTCTACAAGAGATGATGGAGTAGATGATGTGCTTTTATTTTCCTCTCTTGGAACTACATAGCCTGGGTGGGTTCATCTGGAGGATAAGCTGTTGCCCATGCAGCGAATGCCCCTTCTCCACACTGCCACTATGATCCAAATGAAAGGTAAGGTACCAATGCGGTTTGGCAATGGTAGTGTCGCAGTAGTTGATGGGTAGCACTGCCACCTTAGGGACTCTGGCTCCTGATTTGTTTTCATATGTATTTATAGAAATGTTTATGCATAACTTTGTCTATTTTTGTATATGTGTATATATAAAAAAAGCCGTCAGGGTGACCTGAAATCGGTATCAGCTAGACAGCGAGGGATTCTATCCCATTTTCAATTGCGCGAGACCAAAGAGATTGTTTTTTAGCATCTGAGCTGAGCACCTCACCTTCCATTTACTGCACAGATCCCTGTGCTACTCATACGCTGAGTTGGCGAGGTCCGGTATTGAACCAGGAACCTTGTGGTTCCAAGGCAGATGCACTACCGACTGAGCTAAACCTACTCTACTGTTCTTTAGCCTCTTTCATGAGTGGTCACCTAAAGGATTATTACTTTTTCTTTGAAAATTATTAAAAAAAGTTGATTAGTGTATATATATATATATATATATATATATATACAGGGCTGTCATAAAGTCCATGTGCACTTTAAATAATTTATAACTTTAAATTGAACACTGACTTTGTGGAACCCAGTATATACCTGTCTGTATACATATGTATTTATAGAAATCTTTGTGTATAATGTTATCTATTTCTGTAAATATATATATATATATATATGTGTGTGTGTGTGTGTGTGTGTGTGTGATATATATATATATTGATTGATAGATATTGATAGTTATAAGTATATATCTACACTATTCAATTGCATAAATGTCATGAATTCCAATTGACCATATCTCAACTTGTCCTTATCAAATGCTCTAACCTGACAGGCCGTAACTGACTCTAACACTCTTGAATGACCACCATATCATCTTCCTGGTGTGATCCTCCTCATTCTTGGGCAACACACCAACCCAATGAAGAATAGAGCTCTTCAGAACAGGTTTACTTCGACGCAGACAAGGGGCTCTTTAGCTCTTCATAGTGCATTTCAAGTGCCTGGCTCACATCATTGCCTTGATAAAAGCTTTGTAACGTATCTATGGAACAAGGTTCTTGAAAAACCCTACCGCCCCAGCAGCCTTTAAATTGGAGGTCAAGACAATCAACTGCTTCAACTGTTATTTCCAATTTTCATGAGACTAACTAAAACTTATCAGCATCTTGGAAGGTTTGAAGAGATGAAGGAAATTTCAAAGGTGAAATAGACAGATGAAGAGAAAGAGAGAGAGGAAGATGGAGATAGTTAAGATGTTCAGAAGAAAGAGAGGAAGACAGATAGTGTTGCACCAATCTGCTAAATGGGGAGAGCCTGCCTTGAAAAACAGCATTTAAATTTTTGTCTTTTTTATATCTATTAAGCCTAAGTTAGAAAAGGAAACTGAAATGAAGATATAGAGGAAGAAAGATTGTGTAGCACCAATCTGCTAAAAGGTGAGAGTCTCCCTTGAAAAACAGCATTTACATTTTTGTCTTTTTTATATCTATTAAGCCTAAGTTAGAAAAGAAAACTGAAATGAAGATACAGAGGAAGGAAGATTGTGTAGCAACAATCTTGTGAATGGGTAGAGCCTGCTTGAAGAACAAGAATTTTACTTAGGCTAAACAAACACGAACTTGGAAATATGGAATTATCTCAACTAACATGAACAAATGAAACGTTAGTTCAGATAAAATTGAAAAATCAAGAAGGTGATCAGATGGATGATACTTTATTATAGGAGCCCACATTATAACGTTTTTATGTGTTTACCAAACCATCATCAGGGCATTCATCTATATGGAATAAAAACTTTTTTTTAAAATAAGCACTGGTTTGTAAGGTTTTTTTGTTTTTTTTAATGTGTTGCGGTTTCTTAATATTACTCAAATATTTGAGTAACGTTCAGAAGCTGTAATACATTAATAAAATAGAACATTCAAACACCGTTTTTTAAAAAGTTTTTTCTGCATATCAACAAATCCCCTGACTATGGTTGTAGAATAAACATCATACTCACCTCCACGAGAAGGGTGTTACTAGCGTCAAGTAACCAGACAAAAAAAGAGAATGTAACTGAATACGCTCTGCACTAAATGCTTAAACACAGTCAAATATTCAGTTTATATAGATGAAAGTGTTCACTTTAAAACCACCAGCCAAGCAGGATCCAGGAAGTGAGCATAACCCAAATATACAAGTGGAATAGTCCAATCTACTATTTAAACAACCTACCAAGTCTGGATCCTCACAATATACTCAGCTTGCAGCACACCTGGATGATAATCACTCCACAAATCTCTACAATGATTTGCTAAACAAATCAAAACATTATAACATTTTTTATGGTAGGCTCTCCCCATTTAGCAGACTGGTGCAACATAATATTCCTTCCTCTATTTCTTCCATTCGGTTTTGTTTTCTACTAACTTAAGATTAATGAATATCAAAATGCTAAAAATTCAAGCAATAGTCCTTTGTTTATTAAAATAACTTGATTCGGCATTAAGTTCACTTTAAATTGAATATCCCACAAGAAACAAGCCTCCCAGGGAAACAGTGCCAGAAATGAGTCCCTACTATTGGTATCAAACCTTTTAAGTGTGCTTCAGGCATCAGACAATAAATACATCCCTTGCCCCTTTAAACAACGGGGCAGGTGTTGCCTGGGAGGAAGGATCCTTATTACTGAACTCAATTATTCTTTAAACCACCCAGCATGAATGTCAGGTGGGACAGAAGAAAAGTCTCTTTGTATTTGAAAGAAGGTTTTACTTAAATTTGTCATCTGTAACACAAAGAAACAGCTAGGGAATTTGAATGTCAAATCTGTAAATGTTAAGGAGTAAAAGTTTCACACGTGTATATCTTAACCATTTTTGGATAGATATTAACATACTGAGTTAGATTTTAACAGTAGAATTTTGTATTAGGTGATCAGTATTCATTTGTACTGCAAATTGAATCTGCACTGAGCATCAGTGTTGGAAGGTGGTTTATATATATATATATATAGGCTTGGGCCATTAAACAATGTACTTTGGCCAAGCTAATTCCCTGGATTCTAATTGCATGTTTTCAGGGAAGACATCTTGATCCCTAAATACCCAACACATGATTATGTTCTGGTAGTTAATACAGGGCCTGTATTTGGTTACAGCCTGTCCATTTTTTTATTTGGTAACTGGACTGTTCTCATTCCATTAAGCATGACTAGATACAAGTGTTAAGCTGTTAATTATTCTATGTTACTGTCACCCTTGACCAGGATTGAACCTGCAGCCTAGAGATAACTGTCACTTAGAACTGTATTAACTGAAAGTCTATATCCACTATGCCATGTGTCCAATTGAACACATGGTGAATATAACAATAAAGATGATCCAAATAATTCAAATTATCAAGTCTCATCTCAAAAATTAAGAGAAATAGATATTTCTCAATGTGCAATGGTATTGTAGAAATTTATTGGGGGATTAGCATCCAACTGTGTTGTGAGCTGAGTATGTTGTTGGTTTGAACAACAGTAACTAAGAACTACTCACTGGTGCCCAAAACAGCTGGTATTTATGGAACTCAAGAATAGCCCATTCATGTATTTGGGTGATTCCATTCCTTGACTCCTGATTAGCTGTTTGGTTTCTATGATGTTATGAGGCTTCATAAATACTCTGGAATTCTGCAGTATTCTTACCAATTTGACAGTAATTAGTATGTTTATTCTACAGGTATGAGTGACAACTGTAAAAAATTGTATGTTACTTCCCGCTTTACCAAAATCTTTTACAGGATTGCAAATATTTGATAACATGTATATATGTGTGCAAAAATCCTATTGCTATAAGTATTTGTATCTAATTGCTGCTGCTTCATCTAATGCCTCTGACACAAGATTGAGAAATGATTTAATTTGAGAAGTGAATCACTTTATTCATGCCTGTCTCAAATGATTTGCATGAGAAAGATAATAAGGATGGAGGGTGGTTGGGTGGGTGGGTTTTGTAGAGACAAGGGGCAGCTGAGATGTGTTGTATGAAAGTTGGGAGATGGCAGCTGTGACAGTGGCCATTAGATATGGCCTTTTGTAGCAACTGCATATCAGAAACACAATTAGAAGAGGAAGGAAAAAAGAATAGTAAAGAGTTAAAAGAGAAAGGAGGTTTTCATAAGAAGAAGACTGTGAAAAAGAAGAAGAAAATTAAAATCAATGAAAAGTTAAAAAATCTGAAACATTAGAAGACGAAAAGAAGAAGAGGAAGGAAAGAAAAAAAGTAATGAGTTAAAAGAAAGAGGGCTATTTTTTTTAGAAGAAGAAGTAAATTGAAATCAATCTAAATTAAAAGTTAAAAAATAAATGAATATAGTAAAAAATGAGGAAAGAATGAATTAATTGAAAAAGAAAACAAAGAAAGAAAAATGAAGAAAAGAAGAAAGAAGAATACAGAAAAAAGCCGATGCTTTCATTCGAGGAAGAAACAAGAAGTCAATTAAAATCAATGAAAAGTATTAAAAAAAGAAATGACTATAGTAAAAAATGATGAAAGAAAACAAATGAAGATCTGTGCGGTAAAGTGAGGAGCTGACAGTAGGTGTGGTGCTCCACCTTGGCAAAAACTATCTTCCTGGTTTAGCACTAGTAAAAAGGGAATAGGCTCCCTTGATGTCCGGCTGATACTCACAATAGACCAACAACAACATGAAAAAGAAAATATTAAAAAGAAAAAAAAGTAAAGAAAAATCAATGAAAAGTTTTTAAAAAAAGAAAGGAATATACTAAAAAATGAATTAATTACAAAAGAAAATACAGAAAGAAAGGAAAGAAAAAAAAGAGAATAGTGTAAATGAAAAATAGACAAAGAGCAGATGAAAAAGTAAGTGATAAAAAAAGGGATGTGAAAATATCTATGAAAAAATATGAAGACTGAAGGAGAATTATTTAGATAAAGAAAGATGAGGAACATAATAAAATGAAGGAAAAAGAAAATGATAAAAAGAGAATAAAAAAAAGCAAATTAAAATCAATGAAAAGTTCTTAAAAAAAGAAGAAAATTCTCAAAAATGAAGGAACAATGAATTTTGAAAGACAGAAACAATGAGGGAAATGAAGATTGAGGGAGGATTATTCAGATAGAGAAGGGTGAGGAATAGAACAGAAATGAAGAAGAAAAAGAATACAGAAAGAGAAGGAAAAAAGAAGTGTCTAATAAAAAAGAAATATCTAAGGTAAAAAAAAAAAAAAGAAGGGAAATTAATATATAACTATGAATGATAGATGTAAAAAAAATGAATGCTTAGGATAATGACTAATTTAAATTCTGGATTTTGTTTCAATGAATAACATTTAAGAATCTCAATTAAATATCTGTAGCCAG
>CM042138.1:114803009-114848009 GCA_023376005.1 Doryteuthis pealeii
AGTAAGCAGATAAGGCAAGCAGCATTACTCACATTTGTCCCATTCAAATCTGCCTCACTCTCGTTTTTACTCTCTCCTTGTTTCATCCTTTCTCTCCTTTACATTTCCATAAGATTAATTCTATTCTCCTTCCTTACAGCCTTACTCTTTATCTGCTTCCTTGCCTCTCTTGTTATTCTTTAAATAAATCCCCACTCACACACACACACACACACACACACACACACACACACACTTGTCTCAAATCATCAGTTCCATGACTAATACTTTCTATACCATGTGCATAAGTAATCAACAAGCAAAGATTACTGTGGTCCCTTAAAAGTTCTGAACAAATCAGGATTTAAATCCTCATTAAATTTATCAGCCCTTTTGCGGGTTTTAAAATATACCAACTCAATGCCCTACAGAAGGTAAGACACCTCCACCAAAGGGATATCCTGCATATGATACTAACCTGCACCTGGTGGTGAGGCTTCAGTTCTGGAGCTCTGGCGAATGTAAAGTACCTCTTCATTGCCATTATTCCCAGATCCACTCACACTTGGATTAGTCCCTGTTAAGGTTCCATCTATGTCTCAAATATATTTGTAAATTATTTGTATTAGAAAGGAATACTTAACATAACCGTTTGCAAAAATCTCTTCAGAAAAAAAACTACATAAAAAATGTAAATATAAACATACAATCTAAGCTATTCTCTAACCCCTATGCAAAAAATAACACCAGGTGGGTTGACATGGCATTGAAATCAATCGATCAAATACAAGTTTGCCTCTTCATTTTCCTTGATCGATTCTCAACAGGATTTTAGATGTATTTTTTTTTAAACAATTTGTTTGTCTGATTTTTTTAGATGAAATTTTTCGGACTGTTGTCATAATTATTGCTATATACACTGGCCTTTTCAGGTCTTTTGTCAAACTCAGTAATCTCCTTGTTGAAATTAGGTGCCTTCATGTCAGAATCTAGAACCTTCATAGAACTTCAAACAGAACCCTTTATTCAATCCATTAGAGTAGATTGTTTTTATTCCATTAACCATGGCTAGGTACAAGTATTAAACTAAGTTAAGTATTCTGTTATTTTCACCAGTAGTCAGGTTTGAACCTGCAACATCCAGATAATTAGCACTATATTTTTTTTTTTTTTTTAATTTAACAATTTGATTGTTAAAATGATTTTGTGAATATTTAGCATTAAATTTTTAAATACATTCAGCCTTTTTCTAAAAAAAATGTTTTCTTTTTTTTAATTTGAAGTAGATCACTAAGTAGGCCTGAGCCTATTCTAGTAATGACCAGGTTTGAATTCAGAGTTTTTTTCTCCTAGACTGGTTGCCTAACAAAGCTTAAAGAGCCCAGTCTGCCCTACTATTTACCCATAGCTGAAGGGAGAATAGTTGGATTCATACCTTTCCCAAGGGTATTAGTGCTATGTGAACTATGGCTTTGTCCAGGAATTGAACTTGGGTTGATGAGTCCATTTCCTGGAACTCTAACCAGTACACCACCACGCTTCCCATAAGTGCAATAAAATTTGGTTCTTCTTGCATAAAGTTTGTTCAAATACTTATGAGTAGTGCTCTATAAATACGATGGGGTTTGAAATAAGGAATGAATTGAGTTGTAATAATGCATAAGACCAGCTTCCAAGTCATTACTCCATAATGAGACTATAATTCACATGGATAAATCATTTTAGCTTTGATGTAGCACTGTTGCACTAAGAAGAATTGTCATCAAAATCAGAAATCACAGCTTTTATCTAAGCTGATATATGTAACCATTATTAGTCAATTTCATATAGGTGCAATACATCTTCAAGAAAGCATCCATTAGTAAAACAACACAGCCTGCCTAGGACAAGGGTTCCTTAGTGCACTTCAAGGTACTCACATCTTGGGGTCTCGAACATTTATTTCAGCATTTATTCAATATGTGGTTCAATATCAGCTGTCTCGTCACATTCACTTTAATCTTGTCCATGGTCTGAAATCTCATTTTCAACAGAGATTTTAGCTTTTGGGGTAAATAAAATCCCTGAATGAGGCCTGTAGAAAGGGCAATATCAGCTAGATCATTGTAAAAGCAGCAATCATACTGCATTAGTCAGTTCAATGCTAACTGAATAACCCCATGGGAGAGAATCTGTTCATGCATACACAGTAAGATTGGTTGCTAAGTTACCTCATGCATTCTATTCTTGACAGTATGCTTTCCTATAATGAAATGGCACTAGCTGAAAATATGGCATATTATATATATATATATATATATATATATATATATATATATATAAAACAATAGTATATGGCATATATATATATATACATATATATATATAAAGAAAAACAATTGTATAAATTGTGCTAACACCTGTTTTGACTTTGTGATATTTATAAAATGTAATCCAAACCTGTCAGTAACCAGGCGCTGTTGACTTCATGTCCACGCCACCTTAATTTAAATATAAATGCTCTTTCAATGATATTGAGCACTGTGTACTTACAAATATAGCACCCATATTATCTATATAATATAAATATATACAAGGTGTGTCATAAAAGTATTGAGATTGAAACTGTATTTACCAAGATATAAATGAACAATGAATGGAACATTAATTTTTACAGAATACAAGGTTTGTCAAAAAGTACAAAAATCTTGATACTTTTTGACACACCTTATATATATATATATATATATATATATATATATTATATGGTGTGTGTGTGTGTGTGTGTGTGTGTGTGTGTGTGTGTGTAATCAGTATAATTCAGACAATCAAACCCACTTATTGCTACTAATAGTTGCAGGTTTTCATAATTATTTGGCCATTCTGAAGAATCTCATATAAGCGAGACAAGAGAGTGAAAATAAAAGGGAGACAGTTTTCATGACAAAAGAAGTGCTTAGAACAAAAGTATTTAAAGAAAAAATCAATATGGGATGGAATTTGATAAAAAGATCAAAATTCTGAGGTCTTAGAATTTCTAAGGTTTTCTAAAAGATTAATATTTCTAAAGTCAAATTTTACTTTCTTTTATATACAAGTTTAAAAATATGAAAAAATACAAATATTCAAAGGATGTATTTATTTATGAGTGAACAGTTCACTCTATGTTTGAATGTTTTGTTTATATATATTATATATATATATATATATATATATATATCAAACATATTAACCATCATCAATATTATGGAACGATGCCATAAAGCTTCATTAAGAAATGTTATTTTCAAGTGAAAATCAAACAAAAAATATGACAAATTTATTTGAACATCATGAACAGCATTCCTTTTTTTTCTTTAACTATGTTGTAATGCCATGAAAATATTCAAAAAAGTTATAAGAGTATTCAAAGGAGAATATATATATATATATATATATATATATATATATATATATATATATATATATGTATATTCCCTTTTATTCCCATTCACTTTGCAAGGAGGTGGTCTGCATATGAGAGAAATTTATAAATCTCTTTAAATTAAAAGAAAAACTCTTATGTGTAATTTTACATTTAGTATTTTATAATTGAAACATTATCTATCAAAATCAAAATATAAGAGGATCATTCAAATGTTGAGGAGGAGCTTTGAATATACATAAATTAAAATCTTGGTACATGCAATCCTTGAATTTGATATATTAGTTAGTTTTCAAATAAATATACTTCACAATTCTAAGACCACATAGTTCATTCCACCTACTTTATATTAGACATTATATGTATATTATTTGCAAATATATATATATATATATGCATTCAAATAAATGGCATATATATATGTATATATGCACAAACATAAAGGAAAACGTGTGTGTGTATGTACATATGTAGTATATGGATATCTATATATATGTATGTATAGGGATGAAAGAGTTATGTAAATTTTGTCATATATATATATATATATTTGGTACAGGCAAATTTATATATTTATTAATGATATCATGTATAGTAATCTACACTATGATAATGAATGGGAGACAGAAAGGAGGGATAGAGTGAGGAAAGTTGTATTATTGATATATATATATATATATATAGGTAAAAGTATCCAATTGATTGTTATGTTGGGGATAATTCTATTTTTGATAATTAATATCTCCTGTACATACACAATGCATGCTTATATTGATGCACACTTATAGATTTATGCAAGAAATTTAAAAATCCCTAAGAGAGCTTAATGTATGATAATTAATTAATTATATACAAAGCAATATTTACACTTTCAATAAGAAAGAAAAACTTAAACTGTCATTTAGCTATTATAAATTTATTTCAACCAGAACTCAATAAATGAGCTTCGTCTCATCAGACAGCCAGCTACATAATTATATGTTTATTATGTAGCTGTCTGATGAGACAATTTATTGAGTTTTGGTTGAAATAAATTGATAATATCCAAATGATGGTTTGTTAAGCTTTTCTTTCTTATTGAAACTGTGTATATATATATATATATATATATATATATATATATATATATAAAAGAGAGACAGAGAGAGAGTGAGAGAGAGAGATTCATTTTGTAAGCATAGCTTAATTGTGGCTGAAGACCAAAAGTTTAGGGTACTCATTGAGAATCAAACTCATTAGTAATTTGTATTATTTAGCTTTTTCGAACTATTGTCCACATCTTTATTGTCATTCCTGCAGCTGAAACATTTTGTATGTAACAATAAAGATGAGGACAACAGCCTCATCTAAAAAGATTGGACAAATCATGAGTAACTGTTTGCTTACTAAGCACAATAGCCATGAAAAACAAATTATATATATATATATATATATATATATATATATATTATACACACATTTAGATTAAGTATGTAGATACATAAATAAGCAAAAAAGGATGTATATCTCTCTCTCTCTATATATATATATATATATATGTTGCTGTATTTTAATATTTTAATGTAGATGCAGAAGGTGGAGTTATACATGCATATGTAAGCATGATAAATAAACGTATATATATATATATATATATATATAATATATATATATTATATATATAAATACATAAAAATATATACATACAAACACATACACATTCAGTATGTAGATACATAAATAATCCTAAAAAGATGGTATATATGTTGTTGTATCTTAATGCAGATGTAGAGGGTACAATTATGCATGCATATGTAAGCACGATCAATAAACATGTGTATGTGTGTATATATTGACACAAACATACACATATATAACCTTACATATATGTGTATATATATATATATATATATATGAGTGTGAGTATATATATATAGAAATACACACACAGACATATATATAACCTTATATATATATGTATGTATGTATGTATATGTGTGTACATTCAGAATAGTATGGGTCACCTCTATTCCTATCCATCTATGTGAATCTTTTCCTGAGTTTCTAATTTCTTTTTATGAGCTGGGTAATTTTCTTTCTTTCCTTCTGTTTAACTACACTATACAAACTGCTAATTTCCTAAACAGTCTCTTGGACACAACCATCCCCTCCCCTTCTCCTCGTCTGCACCCACCCATCCTCTCTCTCTCTCTCCCCTTTCTTCTTTTATCCCTCCCCTCTGTCAACCATTCATTCAACCCATTTTAATTCACAAAGTCAAGCCAATCGGCATTGGTAACTCCAGCCCCATCTTCTTTAGCCTATTCTTATAATCAGCCCATCCTATCTTGTCCTATCCCAGAGTCGGCCAGCCAACCAGCATCCAGGCCCAACCAGCCGGCTTGTTGTTAGGGTAGCTGACAAGAAGTTCAATAATCTGCCTGTATATCAAGGAATGAAGCCCAGGAGATCTTGAGCCTGACTGACTCATCCCAACATAAATGCAGTGGGAGAGTAAAATGAGGGGAACAGGGAGAGGAGGAAGGATAAAGAAGAGGAATGGTGACAGGAGATGGATACGACGAGGGAGGAGGAATGAAAAGTGCAGTTGCAGAACAGAAGGAGCAGAGAAGTTAAAAGTAATGAGAATATTAGAAATGAGGATAAAATTAAATGGAATTAAGAGAAAGGAGATAATGAGATAATGGGAGAGAGAGTGAGAGAAAGATAGAGGGATAGAGATAGAGAGGGAGGAATAATGATGAGAGAAGGTTAGGAAAAAGGAAGAAGTAGATGTGGAAGAAAAGGGGGTGAAGAGAGAAGATGAGAGTAAATAGGATATTTGTTCAGAAAGCAACAATGATGAAACTGAAAGAAACAAAAAAGTAAATAAAAGATGAGAGAGAGAGAGAGAGAGAGAGAGAGAGAGAGAGAGAGAGAGAGAGAGAGAGAGAGAGTTATCAGGAATGGTAAGAGTTGGACAAAAAGTTGATAAAAAGAAGGAAATACCAGGACCTTGCTCAAGAACTTAATTATTGGTGAAAACAAGGTATGTTTTTAAAAAAAAGACAACATTGCCCGCAATAAGACTTCTTGGATTCACAGATTTGACAAAAAGTTTAAACTGCTGGATTTTAGTTATGCTTGATTTTGTATAAATACTAGTGGGTTAGTAGCTTGGATTTTATGGCATCACAACCCTAGTTGGGTTTGTTTATGCCGATGACATTTTGTTTTATTCATTCTTGTTGAGTATTCAATTTTTTTAAACACATTTTTAATATTAATTTTTTTCTATTTACTCCATAGATGGGACCCTAACAGGCACTACCACTCCGGGTCAGGGTGGACCTGGGAGCAAGGGTGATAAAGGGGTACTCCACATTCCCCAGAGTTCCAGCTCAGTCATGTTCATTAAAGTGAAACATTATGATAAAAAGAATCAAGATGAGGATGCAAGTCCAAAACAATCACTGAGAATTAATAATTATAATATCTGTAGGAGAATAGCAAGTGTAGATTTTATGGTGATATAGATAAAATATTGATGATATAATAATAGATAAAACAGTTAACCAGAGAGAAAGTGAAAGAAGTAAAAAAAAAAAAAAGAAGCTGGACAAATACCTGGACCTTGCCAAAGAGCTGAAAAGGCTGTGGAACATGAAGATAACAGTGTTAGAGATAAAACAATCAAATTATAAGTGATTGAAGCAAACTAACTGAAAAGGAATTCAAGACTTGGCATGATTGAGTGGAGAAGTTGATCCACTGGGAATTGTGCAAGAAATTGAAATTTCACCATAATGACAAATGGTATACGCACAAACCAGAAGCTGTCCTTGAAAATAAAATGCATAAAATTCTCTGGGACATTGAAATACAAATCCATGCCAGAAGAACAGACTGAGTTATAGTTAACAAGAAGAAAGACACTTGTCAGCAGACGAAGGATTGAAACTAAAGGAAACTGAAAAACTAGATAAATACTCTTGGAACAATGCCAAAGAATCCGGAAATGACACTCATCACTTGAGTTTCCTTGTCTCTGTGTCGGCTGACGTGCAGCAACGTATAGTCAACAAAAAAGTCTGAACAGACACTCCAATAGACAAGGAAGTTACATACTGGTCTACTGAAATACATATATCAATAGATCAATGATAAATTTGATTTAATTTACTCATTCTTAGATGCATATGTGTGTGTAGTTGTAAGTACTGCTAAATTGTGACAGAGTGCTGACCTAGTATCAGGGGGTAAGGGTGGTTGCGTGCCAGTGTAGGGAGACAAATTGAGTGGTCTCCCTTGTCACAGAATCTGAGGAACTCTTCCAGGTCAAGAGTCTGTTTTTGATCGCATGACAAGGTGAACCCTAAAGTCTCTCACACTTTTAGAAACTCAATTCAAGAAGGACAGACATAGTCACTGTTTCTCCATAACAGCACACATAGTGTGTATTTTTGTTTCCAGACCTGAGAAATAGAAGATTTCCAGACCACAGTACTGTAGAGATTTGCTAGAATAAGTAATGTTAGCCATATGACCTATTGTCGGTATCAGCTGGACATTGTAGGAATCTATCCCCTTTTCACTAGCACTAGACCAGGGAGGCTATTTTTGTTGAGGTGGAGTGCCACCACCTACCATCAGCTCCCCACTTTACCGCACAGATCAGATAAGTTAATCTGTGCTACTCATGTGCTGAGTTAGAGGGGACTGATATCGAACCAGGAATCTTACGATTCCTAATAAGTGGTGCTCTATCAACTAAGCTGAACCAAAGGCAAGGAGAGTTGCTGTGAATTAAACTTCAATGAGTCTATCCCCTTTTCACTAGCATGAGACCAAGAAGGTTGTTTTTGTTGAAGTGGAGTGCTGTCACCTACTGACAGCTCTCCATTTTACCACACAGATGAAATTACCCAATTTGTGCTACTCATGTGCTGAGTTGGTACGGCCCAGTATCAAACCAGGAACCTTGCAATTCCTTGGTGGGCGCTCTACCAACTGAGCTGAACCAGAGGCAAGGAGAGTTGCTATGAATTGAACTTCAGTGAAGGCCACAAGTTATGACTTGTGTAGAAACTCAATTATCATTAATAAGCATCATTATAGATGTAACTGTATCTATCGAAATGAATCTAATATGCAGGCAGAATGAAAAAATGTAGTTAAATATCAAGACTTGGCAAGAGAAATAAGGAGAATATGAAATGTCATTACAAAAGTCATACCAGTAATTATTGGAACACTGGGCGCCATAACTAATAAATCAGAACAGTTCCAGAAAACATTGTATCTACATCGGTTGTATTTATAATACCAAGAATCATCAGGAAAAAAACTGATATCTAAAGAAATTATGATTCAATATATGACCGATCTCAACTTTATTTGTGTAGAACATTCATAATAACAATAGGTAGGACCTGTGGATATACCACAGTATGATCTATATATTAATACGATTGTTCCTAAATCTTCTGTCTATTATGCAGCACCCTCTGGTTAAAAATGAGACTGTCCAAATTGTTCAGGATGCAATGCAAAAATGTGAATTCAGATTATCTGGTGTCACTTAATCAGAGATTTCTTATTTGTCCCATTTTATTTCACCCAATTTTAAAAAATGAAACATTCCAAATGGTCTTGCATTGTTTAAATGCCCAACGTAAAATTAAAATGAATGAAAAAAAAAAGAAAAGAAAAGAAGTTACATGTTTTGTTTTATTTGTAATATCAAAATTGTAAATTACAAAATATATTTTGGTAATTTTGATCTTATTTTGTCCAGGCCCCCAGTCCTAATTTATGCTATGTTTTAGGGAGTCAGTGTCAGGCAAATTTCCAGCCCAACTTTTTTTTTTAAAAGAGTCTTTGTAAGTTAACCAATCTAGAAAAAGAAAATAAATTCAAATCAGATTTACTGTTTAAAAATTGACCTTTTGTCACATCCTACCCACAATGGAGGGATTGGGTAATTATATACATTCTTATATACGAACTAGATGAGAATTTTAGTCAATATAAAGAGGTCATCAATCATCATTGGGAACTCTACACTTGTGGCTAACATTCATAATATATATATATATTTACCAACCACTCCACACGAGTAGGATGTGACACAAGGTCAATTTCTTAAGTGAAGTTTAACAGGTTTGAATTTAGAGTTTTCCTTCTCCTAGAGTGGTTATGTAGCCAAGGTTAAAGAGTCCAATCTCCCCTACTATTTACACATAGCTGGAGGGAGAGTAGTTTTATACATACCTATCCCAAGGTTATTAGCGCAATGTGAAATTCAAACAGCCTCGTCCAGGATTTGAACCTGGGATGACAAGTCCATTTCCTACAACTCTAACCATTCACCTCCATACATTCTAGATGAGAATTTTAGTCAATATATAGATGTCTTCGATCATCATTGGGAACTCTACATTTGTGGTTAAGATTAGTAATTATCTATCACCTCATATATTGAAATAGAACAGAAAAATAGAAAGGAATAAAGGATAAAATTGTGGGGAAAAGACAAAACGGAAGAAAAATGTCTTTTGCTTTTTATTTCTTTTTCTTCTTTTTCTCTTTTTCCTATCAAAGAAAAGAAAGATAGAAGAGATAAGAATGGAAAGGGCATAAAAGGAAGGATCAGATTTGTCACAGCAGGCAAGTGCTTGTGCTAGACTAATGGACGGAGTATGTGTAAGGGGAACGGTTTGAGGCAACAGGACATCTAGCAGTTTGATCAACACATAGAAAAGTGTCAGAAAAAGAAAGGTGATAAGAGAAAAAGCTAAAAAAAAAAAGCCATGAACAGGAATATAAAGAATACATAAGAATTAAATAAAACTAGAAGGGGCTACCCAGTATCACCATGGTATAGAAAGTAACATCATATATAACAATATAATAAATTTTAATTCAATAATTTACAATTTCTAAAAAATAAGATATAAATGAGACTGTCATCAACAAGCTAAATAGAATTCAATGCTATTACTATGTAAGTTTTAATTTTGAAATATCTTTGAATATAAATCAAATCCTCATGAATTTTTGAGCAAAAGTTAGTTTTGGGGATAGTAAATGTGTATATAATAATAATGAAATTAAATTTATTATGTACAGTGTTTAGGTGCATCACAACTCATTAAAGTCTCATGACAAGTACACAGAATGTTGTAGTGTCAGGAACATGAACAGTTTACAGTAGTAATATGTGTGCATGTGTGTATATGTATGTGGAGAGTGGCATCAGGTATAGTGTCGGTGGACTACAGGAAGCATGGAGGCTTTGAAAGATTCAGTGCTTCAGCATCATACAACAGACGCGGGCAGTTTATTCCATGTCTCTGCAATTCTGAGCGTGAAAAAATGTTTCCGAAAGTCATGTGAGCAGTGATGTATATATTTACTATGTTGTTAATTGTTTTATTTTCATAGTTTTAGCCAGACATACATACATACAACTGCCCTTTATATATGTATAGATAATAAAATAAAATAAAGGAACGGGTTTAACTCAGTAGAGCGCCTACCTAAGAATCGCAAGGTTCCTGGTTCGATACTGGTCCCTGCCTACTCAGCGAATTAGTTGCACAGATTGGGTAATCTGATTTGTGTAGTATAGTGGAGGAGATGTTGGTAGGTGTGGCGTTCCACCTCAGAAATAAACAAAAATACAATCTCCATGGTCTAGTACTAGTGAAAAGAGAATAGATTCCCTCACTGTCCAGCAAATACCAACAATAGGCAACTCTGCCAACGAATTAAACTGAATGGGTAAAGAAAGAAGAAATTATTTTTTCTTTTCTTTTTCATTATTTAGTTTTCTTTCCATCATCTCATTTTTATTATATTTTGTCTTATTATTTTCTTTATCATCTTATTTACTTTCTCCTTTGTTAGGTTAGTTTTTCTTTTTTCTTGTCTTATTTTTTTCTTCATTATCAAATTTTCTTTCTGCCTCTTTATCCTTTTTTCTTTTTTTTCCTCTTAATTCTTCATCACTATTTTTTTCCTTCCTGATCCTCCTCTTTTTTTTCTTCATCTTATATTCGTTCTTCTTATACTCGTTCTTCAACAGATTTTCTTCCATTTTACTTATTTTCTTCCTACTTCATTTCATTTTCTTTCTTCTTCTTCATATTTTTTCTTCTTCATCATCTTATTGTCTTTCTTCTTCATTGTCATTTCTTATTATATTTCTTTCTTCTTCATCATCTTTTCAGTCTTCTTCATCATCTTATTTTCTTTCTTCATCATCTCATATTCTTTCTTTTTCATTGTCATATTTGCTTGATTCTTCCTCTTCATCTTTCTGTCATCTTCATAATCTTATTTTCTATACTCTTACTTCCTATTGTATTAGAATGGGGTGCAGTAAATGAAGGAAAATGAAAGAAAATGAGGTATATAAAAGAAAATGCTGGAATGAGTTTGTTCAAGTATACAGTAGATTTGTTCAAGTTGAAGTAACGATTCATTGAATTCATAGAAATGGCAATTGGTGGTGGAAGTTGTAAATTGTGGAAGATGATTTATATGAGGATGTAATAATCATGATATAGTAAGGTCCAGTTTGGATGGGGAAGATGAACACGCAGAAGAATCAATTATTGTTGCAACCCTTATCATAATTATTACAGGCAGATTTCAATGGGAACAAGGAACAACAGGCTGGGCAGTACTATAGCAGTTTTGGATATGGCAGAATCTTTTTCAAAAGGAGATGAAGAATTATTATGGGAGATGAAGAAAAGGAGAGAAAATAGCTAATGTTTGAGATTTATTTGGAATTTATTACAAAACGAGAGAAAATGTAAAATACAAACAAATAAGAATTTAACCCTTTTATGCCTTAATTTGCTGCTGGTGAGTTTTAAGGATTATTTTGAGGCAGATAAAATTATGCGAGATAAATTTGGGACTAAGAGGAAGAATATTTTTAAACGATGCGATTTAATGAGGGAGATTTAAAAAATTGTTTCCGTTTTTGGTTTAATTTTTTTTTTTTCTTCCATGAAGCATTTTCACAATTAGGTTTTGCTGCTTTTGCTTTCTATATTTGTATTCTTCTTTTTTTCTTTTTTTAATTTTTAATTTATGGTTGTTGCTCTTCAAAAATACTCTTGTTATGTTTGGTAAAGTTAATGATGGATTATTGCTCTCTGAAGGTGAAAGTTAAGAAAATGATGCTGTTTTGATTTGGGCAAATCATTTCGCGACAAGTAAATTGAATTTAAGACAAAAACAGAGATAGTTTCCTGGGAATTTTTCTTTTTTTAATGAAATAAAATCAATAGAAGTTTTACCCCGCTCCCATATTTTCTTCCTTTTAATAACAAATCTGTTTTTATTACCTTCCATTTTGGAAAATGCACTGGAACTCTTTAAATTTTAGAGTTAGAAAATTATGAAATTTTGATTTACTTTATTGCAGATAAAATTAATCAGGCCAAATTCAAAAGTAAAAGCACAATATTTTAAAGAGCAATTTTTTAAAAGTATTTAACTGTTACTTTCATATTTTCACTAAGTTTAAATATTCAAATATTAAAAAGAAAAAAGAAAACTTTCAACTAATAAAGTGGCCCATTCAAAATGTAAAAATTAACAAATTTATGGAGATTTGATTTTGTACAAAATGAATCATACAGGGAGGAAAATTTGTGACTAATGTTTGGAATATGAGCGGAGATGATTTTTGATGAGATTGAACTAAAATAGATTTGGCCCCTGCCACACTTAAGCTGAACTGGGTTCATTATTAGATAAATCTGTTCTGAAAATAAGAATTAAAGCAGTTAAATTGTGCAACTTCACATTTGTATTTTTCCTAAACTTAGAAAAGGAGCACCCAATGAGTATTAAGCTCTCAACTGTATTAAACTTTTTTGAGGCTAGTTTCACAGCCATTATAAGACTATCAGTGTAGGGCACACAGTGAGGATTAAACTCTCAACAGTTTTAATGGTTTGTGAGGCTAGTTTCACAGCTGCTATCAGCATAGAGCACCCAGTGAGGATTAAACTCTCAATATTAGTTATGATTTGTGAGTATTCTACATATTTTAATAAGTTTAGTTGCTAAAAAAATGTACATTATTTTGAAAGAGGCTTACTAGTTTTGTGCTAAAATAGTTATGGTTTTACTTATTTTTAATCTTTGATGCATATTTTGAAATAAACTATTATTTAACTATGTAATATATCATTTTAAATGTTTTCATTATTTTTGTTTATTTGTTGCTGTCAAAGATGGAAAAAATAAACTTTAATCAATTTCATTGTATGAGTTCAAAATGGAGCACAAAGAACTCACAATATCATCCAGGCATTTTGCCAGAACTGGTTTGGTTTCTTTGTTTAATGGCATATCCTATAATGCCAAAGCTTTTCATATAGAATGTAGAATCAAGATATGATACCCCCCCCCCTCAAGAAGGTTCCAAATTAGCATCCAGTTGGCAGACAAAGGAAAGTGGGCTGTAACTTGTTTGGAGTATTCCTTTGCCTGCCAACTGAACACTAGCATAATGGTGTACTAGTTAGAGTTGCAGGATATATATATAGTCTTATAATGGCTGTGAACTGAGTTCAATTCTTGGATGAAGTCCCAGTTCACTAATACCCTTGGGAAGGGTATAAATCCAACTATTCTTCCTCAAGCTATGGGTAAATAGTAGGGCAGACTGGGCTCTTTAACCTTGGTTAGGCAACCTGTCTAGGAGAAGAAAAACTCTGAATTTAAACCTTGTCACAACTACAATAGACTCAGGCCTACTTTGTGATCTATTTCAATTTTTTTTTTAAGAATTAAATTTATTTAAAAAAATTTTTTTTTAGCTTGGAACCTTCTTGTGATGTGTCCTGGGTATAACGTTAAACTGCATCTAGTGGTGAAGTTCCAATTCTGTAACTCTGAGGAATGTAGTGTACCCTTTTATTGCCATTACTTCCAGGTCTACCCAAACCCAGAGTGGTAGTACCTGTTAAGGTCCCATCTATGGGTTAAATAGATCCAAAAATGAGTATTAAAATTTGTTTAAAAAACAGTTAGAAAAAAATGAATACTCAACAAGAATGAATGAAACAATGTCTTCAGCATAAAATAACCCAAGAAGAGTTGACATACTGTAAAATCAACCAGCCAACCTTCTTGTGAAGGTGAGTATCATATCTTGATTCTAAACAGAAGAAGTCAGGTGGTACTATTAACTCATAGCTGCAGATATGAGGGACTTCATTCTTTTCCCAAAGGTATTTGTCCAAAAGTGGATGTAATACAGTTCAGCCTTGCTTACTATGAAGTCAAGCATGTTAGCCACTATGCCACAAAGACTCTCCTCATTTGGCCAGGGAATAGACACTGAATATATGGCTCAACGTTAGTGCCATAACAAAAGCTTTAAGGATTAGTAAAGTCTGAGACATCATTCTGTAGGAATTTAGGGCCATTCCTGAAGTAGAACCATACAAAACAACTCAGCATATCTGAACAGTTAGGAAATCTATCCCATTTTCATTAGCGCTAGACCAGGGAGATTGTTTTTGTGTGGTGAGGCGCCACACCAAGTGTCAGCACCCAGATGCTTTACCACACAGATCAGATTCCCAATCTGTGCAACTCATGCGCTGAATGGTGAGGACTAGTATTGAACCCAGAACCTTACATTTCTAGATGGATGCTCTGATAACTTAAAACATTGAAGAATAAGTTGGCATCCATGGAGATGATGGTCTAGTATTGAAAAAAAACATGGAACCACATCTTATGGAGGATGAGCAGTTGCCCAAGCAGCAGGTCCCTCCTCTCTACACTGTCATTGTGGTCCAAAGGAAAGAGAAAAAAAAACAATGCAGTTTTACTCTGTCTCTGTTTTTTAAACAAAAAAACAATTTCTTGATTGATTTGTGACATATTGGGAAAAATGGATTGTCTGCAATAATTGTTTTGTTTTTATAGCCCAAATATTGATCAACCAAAAAAAAAAAAAATTGCTATAAAAGCTGAGAAAGAAAAATTCATCAAAATAAAATATTTTTTGAGGCAGAATAAAAGAAAACAGTTTAAATGTGAAAAAGTTTAAATTGTTTGGGAAGAATATAGTAAAAGCCTTCAGAGAGGCCTGTAGTCAGTAATCAGCCAAATAGTGAGGGAGTCTATCTCATTTTTGCTAGTGCTAGTCCAGGGAGATAACTTTTCTGAAGTGGAGCGCTGCACCTACAGTCAGCTCCCAGATATTTTATCACACAGATCAGATAACCAAGCTGTGTTACTCATGCATTGAGTTGGTAAGGACTGGTAACCCAGAATCTTGCAGGACCTGTGAATATACCACAGTATGATAATTTAAGTATTACAACATTTGATATTTTTACTTAAGAGCTATTGCTAAATAGTTCAATTTGTAAAAAGCATAATAATCTTAATTTAACTCACTCTTTTTTTTCTTTTCATTTTTTCATTATGTTCAATTGAAACAGATTAGCAATATTGCTTCTGTGCGCTCACCCCCTCTCTCTATCCTTCCCCAACACTTTTTCTTTCTCAATATATTTTTCTGTGTAGCATGTCCTTTTTCTTTGCTTTTTTTTAATAATAAAATCGGAATGGTCCATTATTTAGCTGAGGTGACAACACTCCTAAAAAATAAGAATTCGGTGGAAAAGCAACACCAGATAATTAGTATTTATATTTTTTAATTTCATCTTGAACAATTTGGACGGTCTCATTTTTAACCAGAGTGTGTTGCAAGATAACAACCATACAATTAAGGAACACAAGTATTAATATATAGATAATAATTATTAGAAATGAACAAAAGTCAACAAGGAAACTAGTTGTTTTGTTTGTTAAAAGAATTTGGAATTCTGAATGAAAAGAATTTTGATTTTACTGAATTAGTCTCTTTTCCTATTTTTAAAGATTTTACAATTAAAAGAATTTGAAACATCTGATAAAATGGAAATTTCAAAGTTTGAGTTTGGCAGATGTGATAAAAATATTCCCAAGATAAAAATTTAATCATTTTCTCAGTTTAAATTTACTATGAGTTTGGCATTGTCTTAAGAATGACATACTTTTTCATTGACCAAATTAGGACATTTTTGACATTACTCTTCACTCATTCTTAGCAATAAAAGATTTACTGGTGATTGTTTTACCTTATTCTAAGAGGTCATAACAGAAAAAAAAACCTACCATATTCCCCTTGCACCAAAATTTTTTCCTGTTTTGTAGGCAAGGACTAGAATGCATCCACAGCAGAGAAATAAGACATTCCCAAAAAAGGGTTCTCATGAGTAGGACACTAAACTGTATCAAGTGGTGAGGCTTCAGTTCTAGAATTCTGGGAGTCACGTCTTTGTGGCCATTACTGAGAGTAGAAGTACCTGTTAAGTTTTCATCTATAACAAATCTTTTTGTATTATCTTGATCATTCATTTTGGCAAGGATTTTTGTTCATTTTTAATTTTTAGCTATCTATTACACTGAATTTTCATTTTAGGCAAAGAAAACTTTATTCAAGGGAAATTGATACATACACCTCTGAGTAACTTAAGTTGCCTAAGATCTCTAGACTTCATCTAGATAAGTCTGTGACAATTTTTTTGAAGATTGTTAGATCTAGCAACAAAAATTATCAAGAAACATTATTTATTAATGAACACACTTTTGAAGAAATAATAAATTATCACACTTTTTATTTCGCTCTTTTCTCTCTTTTTTTCTTTCATCATTTTCTTTCTTTCTTTCTTCTTATTTCTCTCCTTTCTTTCTTTCTTTCTTTTGTATCTTTTTCTTTCTTTTTTGTTTCTCCCCTTTCTTTCTTTTTTCTTTTCATTCTTTCCCTCTCTCTTTCTTTCTCCTCATTTCTCTCCTTTCTTTCTTTCCCTTCTTCCTTTCTTTTTTCTCCTTTTTGTAGCAACTTTTGCATTTACTATTTCTTTCACTCGTTAAGTAATGAACTGAATAAATCACAAGTCTTCAGTGAAACTGATACCTGCACTTCAGTAATGGCTCACTTCAATTCTTCAACATTTGAACGATAAGGCCAACCTATGAACTTTTAAGACAACACTCATATATGACACAGAAATCATTTTTTTTTCATTGGAATGTATATAGAAACGTTTTCAATATTTAAAAAAAGATTCAATTTCTCTTTTATTCTTTATTTTGTGTCGATAAAAAAAAAGAAAGAAAAAAAACAATAATCTTGCTTATAATTTACCTGAAATTTGGTATTTATTCAGTAAAAATGTCATTGATTTGATTGATAACCGGAAGCAAGAAACATTTTTGGTGAAAAAACAAGTTTGTAAAAGTGCATCAAACTCTTTACAAACCAGAATTCATTCCATACAATTTTTTTCTTGTTTCTTAAACTGAAAATTCATCTTAACATTAAGTGATTTGAGGATTTGTAGTATATTAACTGTACTAACTGCCAGAACATGGCTGTAATCAAATACAGACCCTGTATTAACAACTAGAACATGGCCATGTATTGGGTATTTATGGATTAAAGTGTCTACACTGAAAACCAGCAGCCAATCAGAGTCCAGGGAATGAGCTTAGCCAAAGTACATAGTGAAACAGCCCAAACCTGTATATAAATAACCTACCAACACTCTGATACTCAGTGCAAATTCAACTTGCAAAACATCTGAATACTGATCACCTAATATGACATTTTACATCTGTGAATTTAGTTGAATAGAATATTTTCTTTAAAAAAGGTTATACACTTTGAAATGTGAAAGTCATAGAAAGTTGAGGAAAATCCTTTGATGACTAAATAATAATTTTATCAATTTATAGGAATAAAAGATTTTATGAAAAAATGCTTGAAACTCTTAACTTAATAGATTTACCTGAAAGGTGTATAGAAATGTAATATTGATTTTTATCTATTTGTTTTTGTGCAGTTAGATTAGATTAGATAAACTCAGATGAACTTTGATGAAATAAACATTCTAATGATAAATATTTGCTAGAATAGATTTTAACTCTAAGTTGTTTTTTTGTTTTGTTAAATAAATAATAAAAGATTAGGAAAAAAACCCAGAATATTATCATTCACATCTCCAGAGTAAGGGATCATCACCTACCCAAGAACTCCAATGGAGAGTATGACACTAAAGAAACAATGCAAGGTTCTGGGTTTGATACAAGCCCCCACTAACTCAGTGCATGAATAGCATAGCTTGGGTAATCTGATCTGTGCAGTAAAGCACCTGGGAGCTGACAATAGGTGTGATACTCCACCTCAGCAAAATACAATCTCCTTAGTCTTGTGCTACCAAAAAGGGGATAGACTCCCTCACTGTTCAGCTGATACTGATAATAGGCCACTCTGCAGACTTTACTATTTAATCTTAAAATATTTTAGTAATATATTTTTAAGGGTTATAAGACAATTTCTCGTTAACCATTAAGGGTTAAAAGATACGCATTGACTATTGCCAATGGCCCTCCCCAGCTGAGGACTATGATCCCTAGTATCTCACTATCAACCATACTTTCTCTTCCTTCAAAAACATCTGCAAGGCCACGCACAAGGACAACAAAAAGTGGTGAAGGAAGAACCACAACACTATGCCATCAAAATCCTGCTGTGACTATCTGTACCCATCTCTCATTAGCCTTCTCAGCTGAGAACCTGTCTGCATCCAACATGAACTACCCTCTTCTTAATAATTTTCATTCACTAAGCAGTGAGGATCACTAAAAGTTGGAAAATAAAGAACAAACTTTATTTTTCTTACAGCAATTTATGCAATGCTGCATGTTTATAAATTGTGACAATAATGTTGGTCTAAACCTAGTTTGGTACAAGGCAGTCAGTCTAAGAGAACAAAAAAATGACTAGCTTAATAGGCACCCAATTGAGTGACAAATAAGATAGTTATTCCAAAATTTATTTCCAAGTTTTAAAAATTATTATAGTACAAAAAGATTTATTTTACAAAAATATCACAGATAACAATTGCAGTAAATTAAATGTGAGAAACTGAAATTTCAGAGTCGCAGGTCCAGAATTGGCCTGCAATGTTTTTAATTTGCTCATGGAGTCAGCCTAAGTCAAAAATAGTATGATATGTTGAGCTATGACCTCCAGAAGTAAAGTTGGAATATGTGACACAGTGACACACAGATATTCACATTTATTATAAGAGAAGATTTTTGTGACACTAAAGACCCTTTTACTTTTAAGAATTCTTAAAAAAATTACTTTTACAACAAAAATATGATCATAAACTAATAATACAATAAAAAATAGTATCACTAATGACACTACAAAAAATATGATTACTAACTAATGTTAGTACAAAAAGATATGATCACTAACTACTGTTACTACAAAAAATACTATTACTAACTAATGTTAGTAAAAAAATATGATCCTTAATAAAAACTAAGTAAATGACTATTTTGATTAAAAGAATGGAAGGTAAGTTTAGACATTTGTTTTTAACCTTGTAAAGATAAATCATCTGAGTACCCTATTTTTGTATACTTTGGCAAGTTTAGCTTAGTCGGTAGATCATCCAATTAGGAACCACAAGGTTCAGGGTTCAATACTGGCCCTTACCAACTCAGCATATGAGTAACACAGGGATCTGTGCGGTGAAGTAGGGAGCTGATGACAGATGTGGTGTTCTGCCTCAGACACAAAAAAACAATCTCTTTAGTCTAGCCCTAGTGAATAGGAAATAGACTCCCTTGCTGTCTGGCTGATACCAACTTTAAACCACCCCAACGACTTTACCTTTTTTTTACCAAAACTACGTAAAATTAGTATTTAATTAATACTCTTGTAAGATGATTTAAAGTAATTTGTTTCAGTTTTTCATATGGATAAATAGTGAATTTCTATTATGTTTTCTTCTAAATCCCTAAAAGTGTTTCACCAACCAGAGATGTCTTTTTGGGGTTTTTTCTGGCCACCCAAAAAGGTTTAGAATAAACAAGCAAAAAGAAGAGAAATAAGAAAGAAAGTTCCACCCCACCTCCAAAAAATGAGTCCAAGTTTTCAGTCCTTTATAATCTCACATATCATTTCCTAACTGAAGATTTTTCCCTAAACAAAATGGAGGGGAAAAACAGAAAAAGAAAAGGAAGAAATTTGGAAAGAAACTAAAAAAAATCCTAAATAAATTTTCAACTGACTCCATCTTTTCTCATAAACACTAAATTGAAAACAAGCGTGGGTTTAGATTGTCTCATCAAAGCATAGACAAGTTCATGAAAGGTGGAGGACCCAAACATAACAGTGTGTATGTGCATATAAACATATATATATAATGTGTGCGTATGTATGCATATATATATATGTGTGTGTGTGTATATGTATAAATATATATATGTGTGTGTATATATATATGTGTGTGTGTATGTGTGTATATATATATGTGTGTGTGTATGTGTGTATATATATATATGTGTGTATATATGTGCGTATATATATATATGTGTGTATATATATGTGTGTATGTGTGTGTGTGTGCATATACATATATATGTATGTGTGTGTGTATATATATATATATGTATGTGTGTGTGTGTGTGTATATATATATATATACATACAGTATCTTTTGTTTTGTACAAGCATGCTGGCAACAGATCACTGATACCTGTTTATACTAAGAAGGGATGTCTGCCCAGTGTTTTTTTCATCCAAGACCACACCCATGTCCAGACACTGTTCTTTGACAAACTCTGTATTCTCCCTTTATTTCCATCATCACCACCAATTTCTTTTGAAATGAACTGTTGCTGATTTACTTTGTAAACAAGAAAGAGATGAGAAAATGGTAAGAAGCGGTTCCAAGATTTTGAAAAAATCCTGGCAGACAGAAAAAAGAATGTGAGAGAATTCTTTAAATCCGTAATTTGGTAAAACCTAGTTAAGTAATTTGCCTAGAGAAAATTATTCAAAATCATTTTAATAAATATAATTGACCTTTTAGAGAAAATCTGAATAATCACATTTTTCTCACTAAGTCTTACTAAGTAGACTAATTTTAAAGTGATAGACGTACAAATAAGTAAAAACTTGAATACTAGATGGTAAATTCTTGATATACATATATTTACCAACCCCTCCGCACAAGCAGGATGTGACACAAGGTCAATTTCTTAAGCGGAGTTCAACAGGTTTGAATTCAGAGTTTTCCTTCTCCTAGACTGGTTGCCTAACAAAGGTTAAAGAGCCCAGTCTGCCCTACTATTTACCCATAGCTGTAGGGACAGTAGGATTCATACTTTTCCCAAGGGTATTAGCATTAAGTGAAATGAAATTACCACGTCCAGGATTTGAACTTGGGGGCGACGAGTCCATTTCCCATGACTTTAACCATTACACCAGGTGCTTCCAATACTAGATGGTATAAAACAATTATAAAATGCCACACACACATATTTGTATTTATTTAACAACCCCTCTGTATAGGTAGGGTATGACACAAGGTCAATTTATTTTTTAAGTGAAGTTTAACAGGTTTGAATTCAGAGTTTTCCTTCACCTAGACCAGTTACCATACTGTTATATCTCAAGATGTTAGGAATAATGAAATATAGCAAAACTGATAGATATGTTTAAAAAAAAAGACAATATTTGTTTTAATTTCTCACTGATCAGGAATACAGTTGGATAAACAATTAACTGTCAACAAATAGTGTAATCATCAAGCAACCATGTTGTTGTGTGATACTACACTTTTTCAGTGAAGTGTCCAATGTTTATTAGGGGAGATAACTCTCCCTTAAAGATCCCAGTCTGCCCTACTATTTACTCATAGCTGGGGAAGAACAGATAGATTCATGCCTTTTCAAAGGGTATTAGCACAAAGTGAAACACAATCAGTCTCATCCAGGATTCGAATTCGGATCATTGATTCCATGTCCTTTGATGATGTTTTATATGGTTTCAAGTAAAGAATAAGAGCAATCCTAAATAAACAGCTATATGGCATAAAGTATTCCTATCTAATACTAACAATTTTAAGCAGATCTATCTAAACCACAGATTGGTTTGTATGATTTTATGGCATGTCAACCCTTGTTGGGTTATTTTTGTTGGATTTGTCAAGTATTCAGCTCTGTTACAAGCTGACTACAAAATTAAACCATCTGTGTGCAGGTAGTTTATATGCAGCTTTGGGTTATTCCATTATGAACTCTGGCAAGTTCACTTCCTGGGTTTTGATTGGCTGATGGTATTCAGGGTGAGTGGAGATATGGATAAGTACCCACTCTTCAGCCCTCAGTCTGCACTGTGCCAACAACATGCAAGGACTGTATTTAAGTTACAGCTTGCATATTGTTCTTGTCTGCCTACTCGACGGTAGTTAGAATCCCATTGCGACGGTGAGTATTGTTTTTATGTTATCTGGGGGATAACTTCTACAATCTTATGCCTGATTTAAAAAAAACAAACTCAACTTTTAGTTTTTTAACACATTTTTTTAAACTCATTGTTTTTCTATTTAACCCATTGATGGGACTCTAACAGGCACCAACACTCTTGGTCAGGGAGTAATGGCAATGAAGGAGTACTCCATACTCCCCAGAGCTCCAGAACTGGAACTTCACCGTGAGATAGTTTAATATCATACCCAGGGCACCTCACAGATTAGACCATAACAGGTACAACCACTCCAGGTCAGAGTGGATCTGGGAGTAATAGTAATAAAAGGGTGATTCCTCAATCCCCAGATATCCAGAATTGGAGCCTGACCATCAGATGAATTTTAGCAAAATATCCAGGACTAGCAGGACCTGTGGATATACCACAGTATGATAATTCTTACGTTTGATATGTTTACTAAAAGAGTTATTGCAAATATACTTCAATATGTAAAACATACTCTTATTTTTTTTCTTTCTTTTCATCTTTTCTTTATATTCTAGAGAAACATATTAGCATTATCATTTCTGCAGACTCACCCCTCTCTATATCTTTCCCCTACTCTCTTTCTTTGTTTCTTATATTTTTCTGTGTTGCACGTCCCTTTTCTTCCCTTTCTTTCTTTATAATAAAAACGGAATGGTCCATTATTTAGCTGAGGTGATGAAACTGATAAGAAATAAGAATTCGGTGGATAAGCAATACCAGATAATCAGGATTTACGTTTTTGTATTTGTTGACTTGGATGGCCTTATTTTTGATCAGGGGGTGTTGCAAGATGATAAGGGTTGTACGATTTAGGAACAAGTGTGTTAATATATAGATATTAATTTTTCGGTTTTGGGAGGTCTCCTGCAGGGGATATAGTCTGTATATTCCAAGCCCCACTGACATGGCATCAATATATCTGTCCATGAATTAGGAGAGTAAAGTATGACATTTTGATTTCCAAATGGTTTGGGACTAAGTTGCAATACAAACAGCAATAACAGCGAATGAGAGAGAGAGAAAGAGAGAGAGTGAGAGAGAGAGAGAGAGAGAGAGAGAGAGGAAGCTTATTGCATTTTCAAGTTTTATTAGAAAGGTGTTTGAGCAAATTATTCTAACAGCATGTAGTTCACAGCTGAGAGACATGTCAAATACAGCCTCTTTCCATTAATTTTAGTATCTTTTTTTTCTTTCTATTTTTATTTCACTTAGAAACAAAACACAAGCAACCATCACATGCATTATTAAAAGAAGTTATATTTCTGCAAGTTATTTAATGGTTTTCGCAACAACAAATAAAAAAAAAAAATAGAAGATTCACACAGTTTACTTGTCAATGGCAGTTTCAGTTATGAGTTAAAAGTTAATTAAACATTTGAATGATAATAATAAATAAACGTTAGAACAAAGTTTAGAAGCAAAAGAAAAAGAAAGTGTTTGGTGTTTATCATGAAATAACACTTTGTTTTAACTGCTCAAAATCTCTAACATAAAAAGAATATATTTAGAAAGTTAGAAGCAGGTAAAATACGGATACATTTATTTTCAATTGATTTTTTTTCAGCTGAAGAGAATTATAACATAATTGAAAGAGATCCACATATTGATACATGTTACAGCATTTGTTTATTGGTATGAAAGTGTTAAGTCACAATTTAATAACCTTAAATGCTGTTAAGAATATATATATATTTGGCTCAGTTGATAGAACCCCTGCCTAGGAATGGCAAGGTTCTGGTTTCAATACCAATCCCTGCCAACTCAGCTCAGTAGTACAGATTGGGTTAATCTGATCTGTGTGACTTACTAATGTACCTAAATATCTTTTTTGAATATATATATATATATATATATTTGTGAATAAAAAGGCCTTAAATACCAATACTCATGAGTGGAAATGGTCCATAACCACGATACCCATGGTATTTAAGGCCTTTTTATTCACAAATAACTTTGCTTTGTTTACAATAGTTAAACATTGAGTTCTCATATGGAACCTGAACTCTACAACAAACTACTGGTAGAGAATTAGGACCAGCCTAGAATCACCTTGTACCAAGAAAACTTGGTACCACACCAAAGTATATATATATATATATATATTATATATATATATTCAAATAATATAGTTATATGATTCATTATATTTATAGAGAAAGAATGTTCAATATTGGTGATAGAGCATATATAGATGTAAGTCTAGATAGCACAGACACAACAGAATCTGGGGACTGTCAGTTTCTCACCTATACGATCATCAGACTAAGTGCTCTTGGTCTAATGATTGAATTGGCTATCCAAACCTATATGTATATATATATATATGAAAAGGTAAAAGTAATCAATCAACTGGTAAGTTGGGGATGATTCTATTTGGGATCTTCTATATCCTCCATATGTTTTATTAGCATCATATATAAGGTTTTTTTGTGTGTGGGCGTGTTTAAATGAGAAGGAACCTACTTCTTTTTCAAAAAAGAAAGAAAAAGAAGGGTTTCCTTTTTTCTCCATTCTAGTATACTTTCTTGTTTATTTTGTAATGGCTATCTGATGAGACTAGGCTCATTTATTGAATTACCAGCCAAAATAAATTTATAATAGCCAAATGATGGTTTGTCGAGTTTTTCCTTCTTATTGAAAGTATATATATATATGTGTGCGTGTGTGTATTAGTTATAAATAATTCAGTAGGCCACATGTTTCCTTCAAAATTTCTATTTTTATTATTGATGCCAAACTCATGAATAATCAAATTCAAGAAGGTTATCGTTCAAATTTTGTAACCAAATCTTCTCTTAGAAATTTAGGCACCACATCCCATTTATGAGATTTTTACAAAAATTAATATATTCATATTTTAGATCCATTCTTGTCCAATAAATCAGATGGATCTTTCTATTTATACATAAAAATGAAAGATTCTGTACGTCTGTATGTCTGTACAACAACTGAACACGTTTTTTTTATAAAGGAAAATTAGTTGAGACCAGCAAATACCAAAATTCAATAAAATCCACACCCTATTTTTGCCCAAGAGAGCGTTAAACAAGTTTACCCCTCATTTTACATGGGAAAAGTATAATAATGATATAAATCAATGATATATATAATAAAAAAACAATGATTAAAAGAAACAAATTAATAAAAGATAAAATATAGTATAAAGCTAATAAAAGACAAAAATATAGACAAAAAAATGATAGAAAAAGGTAAAACAAGATATACAGCGTATTGTAAAGTAACTCCCTGTTTTAAAAATCTTATATTTATTTCTGAATCATCATTTTTACAGAAGATGAATACAAGAAGAACACACATACCATGAAGTTTTAGTTAGAATTCTATATAGACAATAGCATTCGCCTCCAGCTTCTTAAGCTGCTTGGGAATCACATCAACTGATTGTCTCTTGTTGGAATGGCAGAAATAAATTCTCATATTCATCCTTCCAGTTCTTCCAAAGACATTGGTTTTGTAGAGTAGACTTGCTCCTTCAACCAATCTCAAAGAAAAACCTCACAGGGTGTTAAATCTGAGCTTCTAGCTGGCCACTCATGTAGACCATGTATACCTGCCATCTCACAGGAAAATTGTGATTCAGCCATTCACAAACAACAAAAACAAAATGTGGAGGAGCACTATCTTGAATAAAAATTAATATTCTTCAATATTCTTCCAAGTATTGAAAAAAAAGATTAAGATAGGGAGTTACTTTTCAATCACCTTGTAGATAGATTTCTTTTTAACTTTTTAAATCCTGGGCAACACCAGGTTGCTCTGATAGTATGTGATAGATATTCATACTATTCTTAGATCATCATTATTGAAATGCTATTGTTATTAGAAAAAGTGTTTTTTTTCCTATCAAATAATTTCAGAAAGTGTTAGGTTAAATAAAAATGTCATAAGGACTTAATAAAAATAATGGTTTATTTCATACAGATTTGTTTAAAGTGAATCAGTTTATTTGAACATCATGAAGATAGAACTTATTGAAGAGCCTCCATTCCTGAATACCTAAAGATATATAACAACAAGAATTCTACAAAAGAAGGTATTATTTTGAGGAATTTTCAAGAGATCATGAATTTCTTGCTCTTTATAAATTTAATTACAGAATCCAGCCCCATAGAACTGTCCTCTTTTTCCCGAAATATGGTCAATTATATGTAAAGATGAAAACTTACAGGGTATTTTTTCTGAGGAAAAAAGCTTACGAGAGCAATTGAAAAACTGTGTTGGCAGAAAAGAAGTTGCCATACAGCATTATTCTGAATTGTACATATAGAAAAGAGAATAAAAAATAAATTAAAAAAAAACATGGAAGGTTATAGAAACAAGATGGAAACTATTTGGATGGTATTTCAGAAGAGGAAAAAAAAGAAAGATCTTTTTCAATGCTATAACATCAGTGGTAGAGAAGCCCTGAAGGGTACGGAAACTAAAGGGAAACTGAAGAAAAGTGGAAATTGCATTGCAAACAACACTTAAAGAAGATATAAGAAAATAATTTGTAAAAGGAAAGACTTATTCAGAGACAAATGTTCGTATAAAAAAATTAATTCCTTCAGCTGGTAACTGTGGATACTCCACAGCAACAAGTGGTTGGGTGTGCATATTTATACATGTATTCATGCATTCATATGTATATGTGTGTAGACACGGATATTTCAAAAAGATTATATATATATATATATATATATATATATATATATATATAGAGAGAGAGAGAGAGAGAGAGAGAGTGATGGAGGGAGGAGATACAGAGAATTCTTAAAAAGACTTGTCTTTTGTGGAAATGACTACTTCCAATAGAATATAGGAAGCACTTTTATTATTTGTATTTTATCTTTTATTATACATATGGTAATCTGAACATTAGCTACTTAAATGAGAGTAACCTCCCCTTGTTTTTTTTCACTTTAAGGAAGCCGTGTGTTTTGTTTTGTAAAAACACGGATTTTTCAACACAATTGGGTATACCTATACTTTTCTAATATACAAATACTCTCATAGAAATATGAACATCTTTTTTTTTAAATCACATGTGGGAGATTCTAAACATATATTGACAGGGATGGTGAACATGTGGAGACTGTTTGAAAATTTATTAAAGGTATTCCTATAAGGGTGTTAACATTTTCAAATCGATTAAAAAAAATGTTAATATTTCTATGAGAGTAACTGTATATTAGAAAAGTATAGGTAAACCCAATTTGTCAAAAGATCTGTGTTTTTACATAAACAAAACACATGGCTTCCTCAAAGTGAAAAAAACATGGGGAGGTTACAACTTTGACTGTTGATAAAATAATTCAACGAATATCGTAATTATGAATGAATTCAAAAGTACTCAATACATTTGTAGAGCAGATATATATATATATATATATATATATTCTGAGTGGATGTTTTGATTCTCAGACCTTGTTGTCAATCTTACAGTGTTCTCCTAAGGACAGAATGCATTTGATTGTTGGTCTCTCTAATGGGGTTACACACATCTTTGCATAAGATGTTTTCAAAAAGATTTCATTCTCTATTTACTGGCTATCAAAGATTACCGGAAGAGACAGACATTAATGGCATTTGCTTAATGGATTTTGTATTTCAGATAGAATATAGTAACAATTATATATAAAAGGAATGCAACTCTACCAATTATACAACTGGTATATAATTAGCAATTATACCAAACACATTTACATATATTTCAGATTTAAGTGATTGACTAAAATTTAGACACACATATATACATATTCATATTTAAACATAACTGTGTCCATGTAGTGTATGTGTATATATATACATATATATACATACATACATACCTGCTTATCTATGATATTTGATATATATGCATGTATACTTAGATGTATATATGCCTAGATAGATAGAGTAAGACAAAAGGTAGATAAAAACCTTCATACATATAATTACTATATATATATATATTATATATATATATATATATATACTATAGTGTGAGATGGTCACTGTTTCAGCTTTTGCTGGAATGGCGTACCAAAGGCAGTATTGTTGGTAGAGCCCTCAATATAAAATAGAGCTGTTATATAATACAATAAAATAAATGTATAAAGGTTTTACATATCTATTTATTAGGTGACAAAGGAACATTCACGACCATATTGGTTTAATGCAAGGCAATCATCAGGTGCAGATGTTTCAAATGCCTTGAAAATGCATTTAAAACATCTTCACCTGATGATTGCCTTGCATGAAACCAATATGGTCGTGAATGTTCCTTTGTCACCTAATAAATAGATATGTAAAACCTTTATATATTATTTATTTTATTATATTATATTATATATATATATATATATATATATATATAAAGGAAAAAAGCATGCTTCTAAATATGCATGCTTCTATATATATATATATATATATATATATATATCAAGGAAAAAGCATGCTTCTAAAACAACCAAAAGTTTTTCTCTAATATATTGATAAAATATACATACTCATCAGATATACCGACTAAGAAGCATATGTGGAACCCATAACATTATATATAGATATATATATATAGTGTGTGCATATTTATATGTATTTATATATAAATACTAATTATATATTGAAGTGAGGTTTCCACATCTCCTTATATAGATGTAATAAAGTTGACGTTGTTTAAATATGAAAATAATGCTAATAACTCAAAGAAACTAGTGAAAAAGAAAGTACTTACATTTATGATCATTGAAAGTGACCCCCCCCATTATTATTTGTGGTATCTCAAAGATCCTTTCTCCTTTATATATATATATATATATATATATATATATATATATATATTCTTTATTGAAATACCAAGATTCTTGGTACAAAGGTGATTCTAGGCCGGTTCTATTATCTACCAGTAGTTTGTTGTAAGGTTCAGGTTCCGTGTGAGAGCTGAATGCTTAATTTTTATAAACAGAGCAAATTTATTTGTGAATAAAAAGGCCTTAGATACCAGGGTGGAAATGGTCCATAATCACGATACCCCTGGTATTTAAGGGCTTTTTATTGAAACACACACACACACACACACACACACACACACACACATATATATATATATGTATATGTATATATATGTATATATATATATACAGTATCCGAGTACCACTTCATTGTTTTTATTGGAGTAGAATTATATCAGAAAATTTTCTAACAGTGCTCAATACTTCATAAAAAGTAGAAATATATATATATATATATATATATATTATATATATGTGTGTGTGTGTGTGTGTGTGTGTGTGCTGGCTGATGATTGCTGTTAAAGAGTGCATGATGAATTTAGACCTTTAATCCTTGTGGAATTTTAAAATTTTTAGTCCTAAATTGGCCGTATTTTGGTTTTCAGGCCTAAAGCATTTAGTTTAAACTATTCTAATTTAAACCAACATATTTTTGTTATATATATATATATATATATATAATATATATATATATATATATATATATATAATAGGCATTTATTATTGAAACAGGTAAAACGTTTAAGAAAATATATGTTGTCAGCATTTTGCTTAATTCTGAGAAAGAGAAATAAAATAAGTAGTGAGCATGTGGAGAAATTCTTGTCATTTAATCTGTAGAAAACGTTCCAGAGGAATGGACCAAGTTAATTTATTACACCATATATATATATATACATATACATATATACATATATATTAGTTAATGCAAATATTTTCCATATGAGATATGCCATATCTAAGTGGAAAATATAAGTTTAATGGATAAAGTGGGAATTAGATTTCTTTGCATTTCCATAAGACAGAAGATGAATTTTAAATCTGTTTCCATTGCTCAAACCTAAAGTTGATCCAAATTATCAACTTGTAAACATTTTATTTATTTTTCAAGTAAATCTCTTTAAAAAAATATTATCAATTATTTTTAGTTTTAAGAATCAAACACTCCATTACTGTAGTCTTATGCCAGACTAAGCTAAGCTCATTAAATGACTAGATAAGCATTTCGAATAAAGAATTTTAACAGTAATTCATGTCCACACTACACTAATATATATATATATGGTCCTATAGGATGGCTGTAACTAGCGTCCAGTTACCAGACAAACCAAAAGACAGACTGTAACCGAATACAGCTGAATACTAATCACCTTATACAAAATTCTACAGAATTTATGAAAAGGAGTTGATAGTAACAATTTTTGGATTATTTTTCTGAATTTTTTAGATAATATGTAAAATTTTTATTTTTGAGTCTTTTGTCTTCATCCATATCATGTTATATGAAAAACAGAACGTTTCAGTCAATGTACCCTCCAGTCTTCTTCAGGTGTACCTTGCCAATCCGAACATAGCAATGATTTAACCTAAGAAATCATTTTGAATAGTTTGTCTATTGAGCAAACAAGTCTTTGAAGAACTTATGAAGATTTCATTCTAATAATGATATCGTTGTTTTTGCATGTCAATCAATCTAAGAAGTGTGACGATCATTTAAAAAATGTGTTTATTAGCATTCCAATGTTTTATATATCACAATAAATATATTATATCCTTATTTCTGATGAGCACTATTCCATAGAATGATAACCAAGTGAGTGATGAAAAGGCTGCTAAAAATTAAATTATAAATGGAAATATTCATCAAAATATATAAAATTGATTGACAATGCTTCATGCAAAAAATATATATATAAATAAATAAAAAGTGTTATTAATACTAATATTGATAGTTAATATTAATAATAATGACCGATAATGCTTCAGCTAAAAATGAACAAATTCAAGATGCTATTAATACCAACTGATTTTGTTGAGCTTTTAAAAGATTTTCAGATTTAATTTCCTTTCCATGACTGACCACCCCCACACGTCGGCTTTACACTGTTGATTCCACTTAAGTCGCCAAAGACAAGCCAAGTCTGTTTAGCTTCTAAAATCACCTAAATGATAACACAATGTCACACAAACTGAAAAATTGATCATTTCACACCTTCCTATACATTATGAAATGAGAATTATATAAGCAAAAAAAAAAAAAAAAAATTCTTTCATGTTTTTTTTACTAATAAAAAAAATACATTGCTGTATTATATGCTAGATCATAAAGTAGACGAATGCAAAACAGTAATTTTCAGAATTATTTCTTCTTTAAAAATAAAAAAACCTTTGATGTGATTTTTTTGTTTTGCTTTTATTCTTTTGTGATTTTTATGATTAAAAAGTGAATTGAAAATATAAAAATTCAATCTACAACATGAATAAAGAATCATGGATTGACTCCATTCAATTTTTATTGGCTTTTCTCTTTAAATTCATTTCAGACAATTTTAGATTGAAGTAAAGAACCATAAATCCTCACACAATAGTCCAAGTCTTATTTATATTTTAGAAGTTTTTATCTATTTCAATCTATTCTAATTTGTATCTCCTTGTCGATATATTTTTGTGGGAGGAAGAGCTCACAAAATAGTTTTGGATAATGAGAAGAGAGCTCCTTTGGTTTGGATTCAGAGTTTTCATTCTCCTAGACCGGTTGCCATACCAAGGTTAAAGATCCCAGATGGCTCTACTATTTACTCATAGCTAGAAGGAGAATAGTTGGATTCATATCTTTCCCTAGGGTATTAGCACTGTGTGGAATGCTTTTGGACTATTTGGTGGTATAGGATGTATGACAAATCACCACTTTTATTTATAGACTTTCCCAAATAGCAGCAACAGGCACTTCTGGTAAAATGGGCCAATCAGAAATTAGTCCAGAAAAGCATTTGAGCATTTAAAATCTTTTGTAACCCTCCTCAAATCAGTTGCTAATGGTATTTTTTGATTGAAGGAACATCTGTGACAAGGAACTACACACTTTTCTATCTGGGATTTCAAGGAATACAACAGCCTTTCTATTTTTGACACTACACACTTTTTTTACCAATAAAATAATTAAATGCCTAAAATAGCAACCAGAATCTTAACAAATGCAAACAGCTGTGTCCAGGATTTGAACTTGTCTTGCTGTGTTCATTTCCTGCAAATGTGATCATTACACTACATGCCTCCAACAATATATATATATATATATATATATATATGATATTGATAGATAAATAACACTCACCCTTGGTTTATCTATCCATATATCTTTTATATTATGTATGTATGTTTCTCTGTCTAGATAAATAAAGAGTAAATGCTCACACTTGCACACAAACATGCATGCACATACACAGACAAATATGAAGTTTGAGGAATTTACCTGAGATAACTTTTATCTTCCACTAAGCTGTAATTTGTCATTTTATTTTCTTTGTTTATTTTGTCTATTTTTGAATGTCTTAACAATTTTCTTGAGAAGATTGCTTCATGGCTTCACCATTTTTCTATTTAAGATAAACTTTCTTATTTTTGTTTCATTATAATTCATGCTTCTGTCTTCTTAACCAGATCCAAGGTTGGGGTGGGGAACCTATAGCATAGTGGCTAATGTATTGGACTGTGATATCATAGTGTATTCAAACTCCAGTCATGCTATTATTTCACTTTTGGACTAATACCCTTGTGAAAAGTAAGATTCCCCTTATCTCCCAGCTATGGGTTAAATAGTACCACTAATGTTCTACAAAGAGGGCTTTGGCATAAAATAACCCTCAAAGGTTGATATGCCATTAAACAAAGAAACCAAACTAAACCTCTTGGCTTGGCCAGAAAGGGAATGATCTAGAATAGTGATTCTCAACCAGAGTATATGGGCCTCCAAAAACCATATAAAATTCTTTGGGGACCAAGCAAGCACAAAATATTTAATCCTCAAAACAAGATTTTTTTAGATCTATGTGAGGTGGGGACTACTGGATTAAAATAGGAATCAAAGGGGTCCATAGATATAAAAAGGTTGAGAACCATAAATATAAAGCATGGAATGTTCAGGTTTCTTTTTTTTCACATTTCAACACACATCATTTGTAAAGATTTTTTTTTTAATGATTGAAAAAAAAAAATTAAATTTTTCAAAGATAGAAAAAAGAAAAAAAGAAATTATTTTCTTGGTTGATCTGAGAACTTTTCAATGCCCTTTATATTTTATAAGAGAGAGAGAGAGAGAGAGAGAGAGAGAGAGAGAGAGAGAGAGAGAGAGAGAGAGAGAGAAATAGGAGGTGTTATTATGAATATCTAAGGAAATTAAGAGTTTTAAAATTATATAGACATACTTTCCAGACTTTTTTTCAGAAATAAAAAGAGCAATTTCCCATTAACTTCAGATTTAGAGTACAATGATTTACTTGCTTTATAGAATAATATATGACATGCACTGAGTTTGTGCAGAAATGAGTTTAGTAAATACATAACTTTAAAAAGGACACATCCAGAAACTCAATAATTTTCTGTAAAAGGCAAAAATCTCTGAGATGTTACAGAAGACAACAAGTGGAAAACAATAAAAACAACAGACAACTTGGTGTCGTCTGTTATTGATTGTTAAAAGATTCTTTTAGTTTCGATAATTTTCGTTTTTATGTTTTTCTTTTTAGGTTGTGTGTGTATCTGAGTGTGGGTGGGTTTGTTCTGTGGGGGGATCAGTTTGGTATAAGATTGTGTTTAAGATGAGCTTTTTCCTTTCTGGGTTTTTCTTTTTTTTTTTACTGTTTTAGGCACTGAATCTCGATAAAATCAAGACAAATTGAAACGGGGAAAAAAAAAAATCAAAACAAAAAACAACAATAAAAAATGAATAGAAAATGACATGATGGAAGAAGTGAAGAGGAAGAAGACTGAAAGAATGAGAATTGGAAGAAAAAAAAAAGAGATTAAA
Source organism: Doryteuthis pealeii (assembly GCA_023376005.1). Lineage (NCBI taxonomy): Eukaryota > Metazoa > Mollusca > Cephalopoda > Myopsida > Loliginidae > Doryteuthis > Doryteuthis pealeii. The sequence goes on from CM042138.1 coordinate 114,837,584, forward strand.
AATTAGAAAGAAGAAAAAGAGAGCACAAGAAGAAGAATATAAAGTGAAAATTGGAAGTGAAAGAATAAAAATTGAAAAAAAAAAAGAAAGAGTGAAAAGCGAAAAAAAATGAAGAATAGAAATTGAAAATTGAAAGTAAAAGAATGAAAATTAAAAAAAAAATAAATAAATAAAAATAAAGAGTCAAAATTGGAAGGAAATGAATGAAAAAAAGGAAAGAGGGGTTAAGATTATCTGAAAAATAGAATTGAATGAAAGTGAAAGAGGAAAATGAGAAGAAAAAAATTTGGAAGAAAATGAATAGTGAACATTTAAAGAAGATAATTAAATGAAAGAAAAAGTTAAAATTGAAGGAAAAAAAGAAATAATCTAAAGAGTTAAGAGTTGAAAAATAATAAAAAGAATAAAAATTGAAAGAAAAAAATGAGAATTGCCAGTAAAAGAAAGAAAATTGAAAGAAAAATAATGAAAATAGGGAGACAAAAATTGTAAATAAAAGAAGGAATAAGAATTAGAAGAAAGAAAAATAAGGAATAAAGGAAAGAAAATTGAAATAAACTCATGAAATTGAAAAAAACCAAAATAATAGGAATTTAAAAAAGGAGAAGGTGAATATATAAACAGATATAGATATGTCTACTACCCTACATGTTTAATATTACACACACACACACAGCTGTACAACATTGTTGGGATGTAAGGTTTAGAAAGTCAGTCTTACACATCAATAACAATAGAATAATGATCTTAATCCTCATGAGGGTCCTCATAGATCTGGTCTTGTACCAAACATAAACTAATAATATATATATATATATATATATATATATATAAGTATTCATTCATTTTTTTCAGAATACAAGGTGTGTCAAAAAAGTACAAAAAAATCTTGATACTTTTTGACACACCTTGTATATAACCTGATAATATATATATATATATATATATATATATATATATTATGTTTCCCATAACCCTTTTACTACCAAGTTATGCTGAAATTGTTTAGCAATAGTTTATTTTTTAAAAAAATAGTTTTTACAGATAAGCTCTATCTTTAACCCTTTTATTACCAAGGTTTAAAAAATTTTTTTTATTAAGGTTTGGATATCCAAAATTATTCTTTGAGCACGACATTATAGTAAGGGTTAAGATGAAGATGAAATTCTTCCATGACACCGGGTGTGAAAATGGTTAATAATTATCCCAAAGCACGAAGTTGTTGTTTTTGCATTTTAGACATGTCAAAGACAAGCCATAAAGTGGCACCTTTAAGTGAAAAAGTAAAAGTTCTTAATTTAATAAGAAAAGGTAAAAGAAAAAAATCATGTTAGATTTTCTAAGGTCACAAGAAATCTTCAATTCATCACAAAACCATAATCAGTTAAGAAATAAAAAAATGTAAAAAGAAAAAAAAATGATTGGGATATTTTATCACATCCTTCTAACTCAACTGGTTTAGCACTTTAAGATTTCCATTTAATTAGATCATTGGAGCATTTTCTCCAGGGCAAAAAACTTTTAAAGTCAGAAAGAGATCAATTCCACACTATCAAAATTCTATTTATTCTAAATTCTTTTAATAAATAAATAAAAAGATAATATAATTCTTGGTTTTTGTCACTTTGAAATGATTATATTCTTGAAGAAATAAATTTAACCAAATATTTTTTCAACTTGAATTCTTGGTTTGAATTTCAAATATGTGGCAACTTTTCTATGAAATCCAAAACAATTTTAACAACAATTTTATTAATAGTTCTATCTACTTAGAAGTTTTATATTCTTGGGGTGCTAGCTAAGAACTGCACACTAACCAAAGACAGTAAATCTATCATAAATAATGTTGAATGACCAAAATTTCCCTACCCATAGCTTGATGGGGGAGAAGAAATTGATTCATGCCTTTCCCAAGGGCATTAGCCTGAAGTGAAATACAGCTTTGTCTAGGATTTGAACTTAGGTCACTGATTCCATTTCCTCTGATGATAAGTAGCTCATTGTATGATTATATAGAACTAATTGGATGGCAAGAAAGTATGAAAGTGATAAAAATAAGGGCTGAAGAATGAGCAACATACAAACAGATCACAAACAGCCTCATCCAGGATTTGAAGTTGGTTTGTCAAGTTCAGTTCCAGTTATGATAACATTATACCACACATGCTATATATATATATATATATGTATATATATATATATGTTAGTATTGATGATATAATGTGCTATATTTCTTAGTAAATAGTACTCAATATCGTTGATAGAGCATATATAAGTTAGGGTAGTGTGGACATGAAGCCAACAGCACTTGGTTTCTGTCAGTTTTTCGCCTGTGCAATCTTTAAACCAAACTGGGTTGAAAATTACATAGGCGAGAAACTGTCAGTGTCCAAGTAGCATTGTCTTCAGGAATATATGTTCACACTACTCTAACTTTATATATATATATATATATATATTAATTTATTCAACAAATTTATGAATTTATATAGATAATATATATATATATTAATTTATTCAACAAATTTATAAATTTATACAAACATCCAAAAATCTTATTCACTTCGCCGAAGAGCTAAACGGCCGGGTTTGTTTACTAAATAAAACGTCTACTTGCCTGCTATGGCAGGGGCGTGTAATGTTTCATCATTGACAAGGTTAATTTCGCAGGGATTGTTCGCTATGTATATACTATGCCTGTGAAGTCCCGTTTCGATTCCTGTCGGATCGTTAGTATACATCGCTGAAGAGACTTATAAAGTCGAAACAGTCTGTACGGTGTTCTGCATAGCGAGCCATCCTTTGCGGGATTTTCTTGTCAAGATTATTTCTATAATTATCGAATCTTATTCGATACATGCATTTATATTGCCTTCAAGCAGAAATATAATAATATATATAATATATATTAATTTTATTCAACATATATATATATATATATATATATATATATATATATATATATATAAGTGTATATAAATATATAAATTTGTTGAATAAATTAATTTATAAAAAGGGTATTTAGTGGAAAAATATATTATGGAAATAATCTTTTAATTTCAACCTTAATCTCATCTTTTTTTAAAAATTCTATAAAATATTTGGATGGTAAGAAAAATTTGGAGAAATTCTTAAACCATATTCAGCATAGAGACACAGTGCATCTAATATATCATATGTCAATTTTATATAATTTTCAGGTTATTTCTTTATTTTATTTTGAAATTTCTTTTTTCGTTAATTCTATTATCTATTTTATATCAGTTAATTCTTTTTTTTTTTTGTTCAAATATTTTTTGAATACTGATGTGGGAAAAATTTTTTTTTTTCCAAGTTGAAGCTCACTATATAAGTCAGGAAAACTTTTTTCTTCATCTGATAGATTACAGTGTATTGACAAAATCTGAAGAATAAGAGAAAATAGTAAAAAAAGTAGACAGAGAGAGAGAGAGAGAGAGAGAGAGAAAGAGAAGAGAGAGAAAAAATGTGTGCTGAATGGAAGTCATCTTGAAGGAAGTATGTAAACATGAGGTAATGGCCACTAAAGAATATGTATTGAAATAACAGCCTCTCTGCTGTTCAGGAGCACCTGATACCAGCATCATATAACTTGCAAGAATGTCAAAACTGACATGGCAAGTCAATACAAATCCTGCAAGTGCTTTGGAAGTATGTCAATTGTACAATGTTACAACTACTTTTCTCATACCGTGTGTCCATAACAGAATATTGGATGACAGACCATTATATTAATATATATATAATGTATATATATCATATATATATATATAGACACACATATATGTTTGGTGACACTAGTTGCCAAGTACAAGTTTAATAGCAGGACCTGTGGATATACTAGAGTATGATATTTTAATTATTACAAAGTTTGATTTGTTTACCTAAGAGCTATTGCTAAATAGTTCAATATTGTTGAAGTGAGTTAGCATACTGTTGGTTTGAGCAACAAAGTAAGCAAAACTGAACCAATTCCAAGACAGTTGGTACTTATTGAAATCAAGAAGAGTCCATTCTTGCATTTGGGTGATTCCATTCTCTGAGTCCTGATTGGCTGCTTGGTTTCTATGATGTTATGAGGCTTCATAAAAATACCCTGGCATTTTGCAGTAGTATTGCAGCAAGAGAGATTCATATTCAGTTACGACTACTTGTTGCCTTGTCTTATTAATCCATAATAATCTTGAAATATCTTTTGTCTTTGTGTCTTCTTTTCCTTTTTTAATTCCTTTTCAGCCCGACAATAAACAATAAGGAAGAATCACATATGACAGGGTTTAAATGAAACAATCAGTGAACATGCACCAAAGACGACCAAAATCCTAAACCCACATTAAACAACTATCTAACCCCATAACACCATGATGGGATGCCATTTTTACCTAACTCATTTGCCTCTAGGAGGATGTGACACTAGTTTATTTTTATTTTTTTTTATATCTGCTTTCCACTTGTAAAATCCAGGTTTCAACCCTCACCATATTTATTGATGCTTTCTGATTCTTAAGCATTTGTTGACTACTTGGGTATTTCAATGACAACCCCCTGCACCATCATTTCAATAAGACATTTATTGAAACAAATGTTATTTTACAGACAGAATTTATTCATATAAAAGACATTCAAATAAAAATATATTTCAATTGTTATAAATTTGCAATTATTATGAAAAAGAAAACTTTATTAAAAGCAGATTAATTTGAAGAATATTTCTGCGTTTGTTCTCCAGCGTTCTGAAATTTTTGGTTTAATATTAGATAATTCAATTTGCATATCTGGGAACTCTGTTGTGATATTTAGCTTTTGTGCAACCATATTTAGAAAAGCTAGATTCACACAAATACAAGGTGGGGTCAAAAATATTGAGACTGAAGCCTTCATTTTGTTTTAAATTTCAAAATCTAAATGAAGATCTGTGTACAGTTGGGAAATCTTATTATAATGGAGATTTGGTGTGTCTGTCTGTAACCAAAACTTCATCACTACTTACATTACAATACCCTCAGGAATTAAGTAAATTTATCAAAGAGTGGTTAATTTATAGTCAGAATCATTAGTACATAGAATAAATCTTATTTATTAATAAGATCTCATTGAAAATTTGAGTTAGATTTGCCTCAAAACAGCCCATGTTATTAGTGCATTTAAAATCCTGTAATGTGCCTTGTATATCAGTAAGAAACAAAGGTTTACATTATATATGGTTTGCTTAATTTGCACACTAGGTTTAACAAAACCAGGTGTAATTAATAATTACTTTGAGTTATTGATCTCTATTATTATTGTTTCCTTCATCAACATATTAAAATCAATATTATGAATGATTTTATATAGAAACCAATTAAAATATAATTAAAATAAGTCTAATCTCTTTGTATAAATTATTATTTAATTTCATTAGTCTTTTTAATTTAATATATTTCATTACATTGAAACTTAAACACTTCTGCTCAGAGGATGCATATTCATGCTAGTTTATATAATAAAGTTATAATTTCTTGACTGCTGTCTAGATGAAGTTTAGGCCAGAGTTGGGGTATTATCACTTTTTGTTTCTTAGTTAACCCATATCTGGGAGGATGAGGGAGTTCATACATTTCCCAAGGTATTAATCTGAAAGTGAATGTAAAAGTGACTCGCTTACAACCATGTTGCAATTTAGCATGTTAGCCCTTATGCCATGAGCACTTCCCTCTATGAGGTATTCGGAGAGGCCCCCTCCGATCAATCGGCTGGCCACGTCAAGCCCTAGCACCTATATGATTGCCCCAATCCTATTGCCCTTATGGCAACCCCCCCAATCCTTCTTATCATATGGGTACTAGAAGGTGGTGGCTGTGGGTCTACATGTCCTGGAAATGACGTTAAACTCTATCGGATAGTGAGGTTCCAGTTCTGGAGGTTTGGGGAATATGGAGCACCCCTTCATGACCATTGCTCCCTGGTCCACTCTGACCTGAAGTGGTAGTACCTGTTAGGTACTTATTTATTTCACAACTTTGTCGGCATTAAATGACCCACTGAGGTTGATATGCCGTAAAAAAACACAAAAAAAACAAACCAAATCTATAAGGTATTATGAAGCCAGGCTCAATATTTTAAACAAAGGTTTTTGGTGAACAAAAGATTCTGTAAGTACAGTAACCTCCATATTCCCTCATATTCACTTGGCACCTTTCACTGAGCATTATCTTTCTTTCCGACACTTGATCCAATAATCTAATTGTTGATTTTCAATAATATCCTTTTGTTCTCATTGTAAGTGCAGTTCATGAGGATATTGATGCTTCTATTTAGGAAGAAGTGAATAGTTCTAATAATGATGGACTTACAATTTGCCAATGTTATCTCATCTATTTAGGCGAGTGAAATAATCATTCAATATCTTCATCTTGATGCATATAACGTTTTATTTTCCCATTACACAGAATATAAAGAACTTTTTTTAAAAAAGGTGGTTAGACATCTGCAAGCGGCTGATACAAGAATTTGCAGGCTTATCATTAAGACATGACCTTCATAGGATAAGAGGTATAGTTGGTTGGTCGGTTGTTTTTTACCACACGTCAACCCTTGTGTTATCTTGTGCTGAAGACGGTATTTGTTCTATTCATTCATGTTGGTTATTCAATTTTTTAAAACATATTGTTAAACTCATTTTTTATAAATTTAATCTATAAATAGGACCCTAACTAGTTCTACAGTTCCGGAGTAGTGGTAATGAGTGGGCTTCAGAATTAAAACCTCACCCCTAGAGGAAGTTTAATATCATATTCAGGACACTAAAACTCCTCAGTCACTGACTTTTTAAAGTTTTAAGCCTATCATGTGACTTTTTCTTGTTTTCTAAACTGGAAATTCATCTCAAGGGTAAGATCTGGGGACATGGATGTCTTTAAAAGAAATATTATGACACAGCTTCATACAATATCAAAAGATAAGGTTTCAGATAAGGTTTGACCAAAGAAGATCTCGCTGGAATAAATGTGTTGAATACCAAGGTAATTATTATAAAGAAAATTAATATTTTGTAGAAGAACAGTAGTGGTACTATTAAACCCATAGTTAGCAAAATGAGAGGGTTCATACCTTTCCTAACGGTGTCAGTCCAAAAATGAACATGATTGTAAGACTGGGGTTCAAACTTGCTTACTACAATGTTGCAGTCCAACATTTTACCACCATGCCATGTGGACTAGCATACTCACTTAAACGAAGCTGTATAAGCCAATCTAATAAAGAGTTTAATTTGATGTGGAGATATACACTTAAAAAAAGTAAAAACTCAAACAAAATATAAAAATATTTTTTCACTGGTGTAATCCAAATAAATTGAGAAAATTAGTTGATATGTTGATTTATACTGATGTACAGAGTAGATGTAGTTGAATGTTTTTCTGAATAAATCATAGATTAATGTTACCTGTATAAACTTCTGACTATCATATAAATCAATCTGTGGGATGAATTCTAGAAATGGGGAAAAATAAACATGACCAATAAATTTAGCAATAAAACCAATAAGCATGATATTAATGAATAATGATGCTCATCTGAGAATTTCAGACAATGAAGAAGGCAGAAGAATGCATTGGCTGGAATAGAGTGATAAAACATACAAGGATGAGGATATTAGTCTGACCAACTTGTGGAATTATGATAATGATGTATTTGATACATTCAGGTTGGGCTATTCCACTTGTGTATCTTGGCCAATCCATTCCCAGGAATCTCATTAGCTGCTGGTTTTAGTACGTATACTTATATCCATATATACCAAACACTTGTCTGTATTCTAGCAGTTTGTACAGAGTGTATTTGGTTACACCCAGTGTTTTTTTTTCTTGTCTGGTGACTGGATGCTAGTCACAGCCTTACTGTGAAGATGAGTATGAGGTTGATTCTACAACAATGATGAACATAGAAGAGAGGATTTTCTTGAAACCTCATGATAAAACCTACAAATATTAGAATAATGTGAATGAGTTTTTTGTTTTTTTTAATGATTTTCAGACAATATTTATCAAGATCAGCACCAGACATAAAATTCAATAACAAAAATCAAAGAAAAAAGTCTGGGATTGCTGACTGGTGTTTCAGACCAAAATAATGGATGTTTGCCTTAAGAGCAATATTGAAAATCCCTCATCAGAATTATTCTGCCATATAATTAGACTCGTTAATTTTTTATACGAAAAGAAAATAGGTGAAAATAATCTATTGTGGAAATAGAAGTTTTTGTAGATCTCAGCAATTTTTTTTTCCTAAAGATTGGGAAAGATGTTATCAAAAATAAATATGCACTAATATATTGATTCATAATGTTGATTTTTGTTATTAACAATATATATATATATATATATATATATATATATATAAACACACACACACACATATATATATATATAAACATTTGTGTGTGTGCGTATATATATATATATATATATATATAGCCTTTGCACATGTTTGTGTGTATAAATAGGCCCATGAAAGTGCATATATATGTATATAAATATATGTATTTATATATTGATATAGGCACACAGAAACACACATATGTATGCATGCATGTATTGATATAAGCTCACAGACATTATATATATATATATATATATATATATATATATATATATAGATAGAGAGAGAGAGAGAGAGAGAGGGAGGGAGAAAGAGATTGACACAGATATGCATATGTATATATGTATTTTTATAGGGACATATATATATATATATATATATATATATATAGTGAGAGAGAGAGAGGAATATAAAGGTGTGTGTGTGTATATGTGAAACATGTTTCACAAGTAATTACTCAGTGTATACAGGCAGTCGACCTTTACAAAGGCAATTGTCTAGAAAAGCCTCATCACAATAAGAAAATATTTTCTTATATCTTGAAAATAAATTCATAAGATATGCAGATAATTAGGGAGAGAAAGATTTTGCAAGAATTTACAAAATAAATTTTCAGTCAGGGTTTTGTATATGAAAAAAATGTCTAAGATTAAAATAGATATTTATTCTTACACATCCTCCTCAATCAATTGAATGCAAAATCTATGCTGCCTTTAATATCAGTTATCAAATGTTGCTTATAGCATCATCCACGGCATGTGAACAAGAAATTGTAATGTATATTATAGATGTTAAAAAGTAGGGGAAAATTAAGCCTGTGTAAGATAATAATAATAATAATAATAATAATAGAAGACCAGACCTAATATTGATTAACAAGAAAAAGAGAACTTGTCAACTGGTAGATTTTGCAGTTCCGGCAGATCACAGGGAGAAGATGAAAGAAAATGAAAAGATAGACAAATACTTGGACATTCCAGAGAATTAAAAAAAAAACTGTGGAATATGAGGGTGAAAGTGATACTTATTGCGGTTGGTGCACTTGGAACGATCCTCAAAACCTAAGAAAACAGACTAGAGGAATTGGAAATCAGAGGAAAAATAAAGACTATCCAGACAACAGCATTGTTAAGATCAGCTAGAATACTCAGAAGAGTCCTGCAGACCTGAGGAGACATTTTGTCACTCAGACTCCAGTGAAAGACCATCAGCTTATGCTGGTGAGAAAAACTCACAATGAGAAAAATAATAATTATCATGATAATAATAATAATAATTTGCTGAATTATCCACTAAATTTAATGCATTATTCTAGAAATGTACAATGAACTAGACATTTCATATTTCTATATTGAATAATTAACCTTTATTCAGATGAGACATTCAGTGGTCAATGAAATAATCTACAAGAAATTTGAATATTGGTAAGTATCAACTCTTTGGTTCCGAAAGCAATTGACTGAATCACACAATGGTTGACGCCATATTCTTCGAGGGGAGTATTTATGAGCACATGCACTGATGGAACAAATTTATAAGTCTTAATAGTGACTATGCGGAAAATTATCATAGTTGTTCAAGTAACATATGCACCATGTTTTAATTTTAGGTTTACAGTCAAATCACACTGAAGCACCGGTTCCCCCTAGACCACTGAAGTTAAGCAGTGATGAGCCTGTTCAATACTAAGATGGGTGACCATTTAAGCAAGAGCAAGTAATGTAAGAAACCGAATATAAAAAATGACATGAAAAGGGTTGATCTACAGTTTAAAAAAAGATGTTTTAATTTTATGTTGGTTGTTTTGTTGTCTGCTTTAATGGCACATCAACTCTTGTGGATTATCTAATACCAAACCTTGTTTTTATATATATATATATATATATATGTATTTAAATTATATATTATATAGTAAAGTAAAAGTAAAGTCGTCGGGGTGGTCAAAAGTTGGTATCAGCCAGACAGTGAGGGAGTCTATCACTAGCACCAGACCAAGGAGATTGTTTTTTTCATCTGAAGTGGAGCGCCACACCAACCATCAGCTCCTTAC
>CM042138.1:114850509-114888009 GCA_023376005.1 Doryteuthis pealeii
ACATTTTAAATTGTCTTTTACAAACATAAAACTTGAAAAATGGTTTAATTCAATGGATGCATTTAATCAGTTGTTTAATAACTCACTTTTTGATGAAATGTCATTGAAAATACATGAGAAAATATCAAGTGCTGGACTGCAACATCATTGTGAGTTCAAACTCCAGCCACACTATTGCATTCAGTTTTGGACTAATATTCTTGGGAAAGGTATGAACCCCTTCATCTATTTAGCATAAGGTGTGTCACAAGGTCAATTTTAGCAGAACTCATCTATCACACAAAAAAAAGAAGAAAAGCAGCCAGAGTGGCTAATTAACAGTATCAGCTGGACAGTGAGGGATTCTATCCTCTTTTCACTAGGGCTAGACCAGGGAGATTGTTTTTGCGTCTGAGGTGGAGTGCCACACCTACCACCAGCTCCCCATTTTACTGTACAGATCCAAGCAGTTCTACTCATGTTCAGAGTTGGTGAGTGTTGGTATTGAAGCTGGTACCTCGTGGTTCTAAGTTGGTTGGATGATTTTAAAGGCAAATACACCTAAGGTTCTTTCATGCCTATAGGTTAGGAAACAATATATATTGTATATCTATATTTACACTTTTCTAGTTAATGGTTTTAACAATATTTTTGCATCATCGGGCATTGTGCTAGGTATTTATCAAGTTTGTGTTTATATTTTTTAGTATAATTTTGTTTCTCTTGAAATGGTAAGAATGTCATCCTTGTGGCCCTGAGGGTTATGCTATACCAATTGAGCTAAACCAGCCCTTAGAAATACAATATTATTCTCATTTTTGGTAAGTCAATTATTTTGACAGCCTAGCATTTTATCTTGCGAAATTTGTTATTTTTTCTTCCCTTGGATCTTTAATAGTAAGGAGATGTAATAACCTGATGCATTTTCACAATTGAAAGAATGTTTAATGCAAAATGATTCTGTTGTTAATTCAAACCACATGCTTCAAAATTTTGGGCAAAGAGAAAAAAGCAGACTGGCACCAACATTCCTCACAAGTCAAAGGTTCTTTTTTTTTTTTTTTGTAAAGACTGACACACTAACATAGATCTGAATGTCAAGCAGAAAATATCCTTGTGTTAAAGTAATCTGTAAATGTTATTTCAGTTGGGATTTATGAAAAGTTTTCAAGGGACGATCTTTTATGGGATTAAGGTTGTTTGATGGTTTTATATATTGGTAAGTAAAACCAGATTGGTCATACATAATAGAGAATCATCATAGATTGTTATCATTCATGTTAGAAAATCATAGTAGATTGTTATTATACATATTGGAGGTGCTCTTAATGTATTGGCTATCATTGTAGAAAATGGACTTGGTGAACTGAGTTCAAATCCTGGATGAGGCTGCTTTCATTTCCCATAACACTAATACTCTTGGGAAAGGTATGAATCCAATCATTCTTGCTCCAGTAAGGCAGACCAGACTCTAAATATTGTTATTGTAACCAGTCTAGGAGAAGGAAAACTCTGAATTAAAACCTGTTAAACTCTGTTTAAAAATTGACCTTGTGTTACATTCTGCTTGTGTGGAGGGGTGGGTAAATACATATTATAAATATTGAAGAGTCATAGTAGATAGTTTTTATACATATTGGAGAGTCATTATAAATAGTTATTACACATATTGGAGAGTCTTAGTACATTGGTTATGCATATTGGAGAATCATAGAAGATTGCTATTATACAGATACAGAAATTCATAAAAGATTGCTATTCTACAGATAGAAAAATCATAGTAGATTGTTATTATATATAGGAAATCATAGCAGATTTTTATTATTTATATAGGGCTATTATACATACATATATTGTTATTATACATATTGGGAAGTTGTAAATAACTGATTCCATATATTTAAGAGTGGTAGTAAACTCATAGAATTAATAATTTTGATAATTATCAATCCTTACATTCTGGTTTGTATTTATTTGCTGCCAAATATTCCTTTCCAGGATTTTCTTAATGAATGATAGAGATTAATTTTATTTTCATTTTTATTAAAAAAAACACTTTCTTTTGTTTATTTTTGGTTTTAGCTGATATTTTGTTATTTGTGCTAAGGTTGTAAAATAAAACAAAAAAAAATGGTATTTCTACTTTTGATAAAATAAGATATTATAAAGAAGACTATGATAGTTGATAAAGAACTTTAAGGACTGAATTGGATTCATTTTTTTCTTTACTTTCTCTCTTTTAGTTTTTAGATTGATATAAGACTGAAGCTACAAGTTGCTGCTTTTCAACATTATCTTTAACTGATATTATATCTTACCTGAGGTTAGAAGACATTTATATCAATCAGATCTTTTGAAATTCCCTGATCAATTTATGGCTTTATAAAATTCTATGGAACATCATATGCAAGTTCTTCAGTTGGGCTTCGAAATGGAAAAATGTACAATCACGATGATGTGCTATTGTACGGTTAGCATCAATAATGTCATTGAAATAAATAAAATGTTATAAGAAAAAGAGATTTGGTGTGATGATACGTTAGAAAAAGGTCACTTTTCCACGTTGAAAAAGCGAAGAAAAAATCTGACGAAAATTGAAACTCAGACTTTTCATCTAAAGTTCTTCATTACGTTATAAAAGATTATTGGATAGGAAGGAAAATTTGAGAAGAGACGTTTTTTTTTTGTTTTTTGGGAGGTTTTTTTTTTTTTTGTAATTTGCATCTTTTTATTAAATAAGAAATTAAAAGAAAACATATTTCTATAAAGAAATGTTACGATAAGACAATATCTCTAACTTCTAAAACTTTTAGCAGAGACCAATCAAATACTTGAAGCAAATACTTTTTTTATTTATTTCTTTTTTCTTATCAAAAAATGTTTTATTGCAGAGAGTTGCATTCATGTGTTAAAAACTGATGCAATTTTTTTTAGTCATTGGTAAAAGGCTTAAAAATGATTTTGATTTGCAGACTACAAAATAACTAGTTTTATAGATTGAGTTCAAGAAAAAAAAAACTAAATAAATAAAACATCAGTCAGGATTGTAGCAGAAAAATAAGAAAAAAGAAATGTCTACTATTTTATACTTAAAAAATTACCAAATAATAATTCAACCTTCTTTAGAGTCACAAAGAGAAATCGAAAATGTCATTAGTTTAGATTTATTGTATATACTTTTAAAATATATATAATATATTGAGATATACATATAAAAATATATATATAATAGTATATATTGAGAGATATACATATAAAATATATATAATAAAATATAGATATTGAGAGATATAATTACTTATGATATATAGTATATATTGAAAGATATACATATAAAATATATATAATAAAATGAAATGTAGATATTGAGAGATATAATTATATATATTATATATATATATATATATATAGAGAGAGAGAGAGAGAGAGAGAGAGAGGGATATAAGATATTTATAATAAAGTATATATTGAGATATACTTATGGAATAAATGGGGTCCATAAAGTCTTGCAGCAGGTTCAAAATGTATCAATCAATCAAAAATTGTGATAATCAAAAAATACATCAATAAAACTTCAATAATTGAACTTTTGTTTTGTTTAACTAAAAGATTTTATCATTTGTACAATGTGAGTTATTAAATGTTTCATTTTAAAACTGTTGTAAGACTTTGTGAACACCCTGTATATATAATAGAATATAGAAAGCAATATGAAATATTTATATGTATATGTAGATAGATATACTGGTGAAATATATACAATATAGATAGAGATATACTAATCAATATATAGGATAATAGAATATATGGTAGATATACTTAATATATAGGATAATAGAATATATAGATGGATATACTTGTAAAATGTATATAACAGAATATATATAGAGATACAAAATATATAGAATATCGATAGAGAAATACTTATCAACATATAGGATAATAGAAAATATATATATATATATATATAATATATATATTATATATATATATATATATAGAGAGAGAGAGAGAGAGAGATACTTATATACTAATCAATATATAGGAAATACAGAGAAATAGAATAGAAGACAGATGTTGCTCTTGAAATTAATGTTTAGCACATGATATTTTAAAATGATATTTTTAAAAAGTTTAATCTGATAATACAAAGTGATCTGAAATGAAGAAAGAAACATTTAATGTAAAAATTTTGAATGATCTGAAGAATTTCGATTTTGCAAAGGGTAATTAGTTCTTGGCTTCTTATAGAATTCCCAGTTATAATGCCAACATTTACAAAGATTTGGGGAAAAAAAAAATTTCTTCCTTCTTTTGTCATTTTTATCTCTTCTTTGTTAGAGATTTTTTTTATCTTTCATATTTTTGTTTCAACTTTCTTTCAGTAAATCTTTCTTTTCTTTCTTTCTTAATTCTTTAATATCTTTCACTTTCTCTCTTTTTTTTTTCTTACCTTCTTTCTCTAAAGATTTTTTTCTTTTCCTTCTTTTACAATATCTTGAGTATATACAATAAATCTAAACTAAATTATATATATAAGTATATCTCTATATATTCTATAAGTATTTTCATTCATTTCATATTTGTTCTTTCTTTTGTCCCTTTCTTTTCTTTTGCTATTTTCATTTATTATTGTTTTTTTCGTTCTTTCTTAATGTCTGTCATTATTTTGTTTTGGCCTCTTTTTATACACATCCTTACTTTTTTAAAAATTATTGTACATAATTTCATTTTTTTCTTGACATTTTTTTTTTTTTTTTACAAAATTCCTTCCTTTTTTCTTTTGTCCTTTCTTATCTTATTTTACGTCATTTTTTTTTTCTAAATCTTTCATATTTCTTTTTTTGTCCTTCCTTTCTTTTCTATATCTTTCATTTTCATCCTTCTTTTCTTTCTCAATCTTTCATATTACTTTCTTTCTTTTGATCCTTCCTTCTCTCTTTTTCTAAAATCTAAAATGTTAAAGCTCTCATCATTTCCCCCTCCCCCAAAAAACAAACTCTTGGCCAACTTTATTTTCATTTTTGTCTTTATCAATTGTTGTTCAACACTTTCCATTCTCCATGGAAAGTAGCAGCTTGAGAAAATCCCTATGAAAGAAAGGTGATCAAAGTTTAAATTTGGATAGATTAGATTGTTGCTAATGTAACTAGTTTAATTTAACTATTGCTGAAGATATGAAAACAGTCGCAGACTAGAAACAGTGACAGATGACAAAGATATATACATATTAAATGAGAAATATATGAAAAGGGTGAAAAAAATAGATATTGATAGATACTAATGTACTGATAGATAAATAGATATATTTAGAAATGGACAGATATAAAGAGATGAAAAGTTCAATGAAAAAAAGAACAAAATGCACATTTGTACATAGTCATGCTTAACGGAAGAAGATCTATCTACCCTAATAGATGAAATTAAATGAAGGGTTCAGTTCAAAATTCCATGAAGACTCCTCTCCTGAATTCAACAAGAAGGTTCCCAAGTTCAACAAGACAATTAGTAATTATCAACTAACCAATTATGGTCAAGTCATGCTGAAATCATCTATTCTACTCAGATTGCCAATGTTAAAGGTGCTCAGTATGAGGACAGGGGGACCACATAGTAATACTAGGTACTGTACCAGACTAATAACACACGAATTTACAATTAGAAACAAAATTCTCTCTCTCATTGGAAATCGCTGGGAGTAAGTATTGAACTATAGAAAATGTTCAACCAAAAGGAAATCAATAAAGATATTGATTGACAATGCCTCGCACCCCCACCCAACCCAACTAAAAAAAAAATACAAATGCCCCATAATATTTGTTAGAGTTAATGTACAAAATTCATATGCAAACGTTTCAACTATTTTGGTACAGAGGTAATAAAACAAAGACTATTTTTATCAGGTGATATTTTTCTTTTTTGGTTTTTTGCTTGGTTTTTAATTTTCTTCTTTAAAATAGCAAAATATGAAGAGTGTTTAATCTCCTTCTTGCAAGAAAAAAAAAAAAAACCATAAACTTAAAAAAAATTTTTTTTAATTTCTAAATAGAAACAAGCAGTAATAAAATGAAGATATTTTTATTTTTAATCTTTTTCTCATTTGAAGGAAAAATTAGTTTTGGAATCAATCTGTGAGTCTTGTTGAATTTCCAAAAAAACAATGATAATAAAAAATAAAAAACAATAATCAAATAAAATAAATAGAATAAAAAATGAAACAGAAATTATTGAAGTCAGTCAGTCAGAATACTGTTGGTTTGAACAACAGCAAATGGCTAAGCAGAACTGAACTAGTGCCCAAAAAAGCTGGTACTTATGGAACTCAGGAATACTCCATTCATGCATTTGGGTGATACCATTCCTTGAGTTCTGATTCGCTTCTTGGTTTCTGTGGTGTTATGGTGTTTTATAAATAACCTGTCATTTTGCAGTAGGCTTGCAACAAGGTAAGATCCATATTGGGTTATGGCTTCTTTGTTACCTTGTCTGCCAATTGGAATTCTTCTACAGTGAGTATGTTGTTTATTCTACAAAATTTTTTCTAATATTCTATATTTTTAAAAAAGAAGAATGTTACTTTTTCTCTTTATGTATTTATTTAACTTCTGCTTGGATAAGAGTGTAGTATCTGTGCATACTACTGAGGATGTAAAAATATTGGTTCATTCAATCATCATCATCTTTTAAGGAATTGATATACATTTTTCAGTTAAACCTGTATGGTAAAGTCGGCAAGGCAGCCTAATTTTGGTATCAGCCAGACAACAAGGGAGTTTATCCTCTTTACACTAGTGCTAGACCAAGGAGATTATTTTAGCATCTAATATGGAGCACCATGCCTACCATCAGCTCCTCACTTTACCGTCCAGATCCCTGTGCTACTCATATGCTGAGTTGGCAAGTGCCAGTATCGAACCTAGAACCTAGTGTAAAAAATGTATATCAATTCCTTAAAAGATGATGATGGTAGAATGAAACTTTGATCACCTCATCATTAACTGACCTTTTGCCATACTAGGCTGAATATAGTAGATATCAATAACTATCTGGATTGATACAAATAACTTTTAAAGAATATATATATATATATATAATATATATATATATATATATATATAATGAAAAACCAAGATAGATAAATACAGAAAAAAGAAACTGGCTAAAGTAAATGTAAACAAACTGAAGTTGACATTTTTCTAACAAGAAATCGCACAACTGAGTAGGATACAAATAAACAGAATCGGATTGATAGAGCATGCTTGTATCATATTATATATATGTTCTCTCTCTCTCTCTCTCTCTCTATATATATATATATATAATATATAATCATTGAGATACATAGTTATCACATTATTATATATATACACACACACTCATATATACAATCAATGAGATACATTTATATAATATATATATATATATATATATATATATATATATATATATATATATATATATCATATATCATCAAGATACATAAATATTACATTATATATATATATTTGGACCCTAAAAGGTACTACCACTCTGAGTCAGGGTGGACCTGGAAGCAATGGTAATAAAGGGGAGCTCCACATTACCCAGACCTCCAGAACTCGAACCTCACTATCAGAGTTTAATGTCATACCTAGGACACTAAGACCCTCAGCCACCACCTTCTAGCACATATGAAAAAAAGGTTGGGGCTTGCCATAAGAGCAGTAAGGTTGAGACAATCATGTAGGTGCTAGATCTCGATGTGACCAGCTGAATGAGCCTCTCTGACCATCCGTATAGCCAAAGTAAGGACCAACGGAAGAGGAACTGAGATGCACGTTTGATGTATATCTATTTTAAATATATGTTTGATTCCTTCCTGGTAGGGTTGAGAACTTTTCTGAGTTATGAATTATTCTTAGTTATACTGCAGAAGTATACTTCAGGCAAACCATTCATTTGTTTTGTCATGAAATAAGAATGAAATATACAGAAATGTTCACTGTCTAATCATTATCACTTAATAATTATTACAATTAAGAAAATCATTGGTATGAATGGAAAGAAAAATAATTTAAGAATTAATTACAATGCAGCTCCACCTACATAAAAATTTACTTCATGACACAACAATGTATTTAGATATAATCAAAAATACAAGCTAGAATATTTGAATGAATATACACGTACAGATAATGTACACAATTATTAGCCCCCCATAATAAAAAATGTAATACTTTTCAAATTATTTCCCAAATTATTTAATAGAGCAATGAATATTTTAAAAGATATTTATAGAAAAAAAATAGTTTACTACAAGTCAATTTTCAGGAGTAGGTACTTCTGGTGTAATGATCATTGTAATAGGAAATGGACACAGTGACTAGAGTTCAAATCCTGGACGAAGCACATTGCATTTCACATTGTATGGCAGCAAAACTAAGAGAAGGAGAACTCTGAATTCAAACCTATTAAACATTGCTATAAAAATTGACCTTGTATCAATCCTGCTTGTGCGGAGGGGTTGGCTAAATAGATACATGTCAATTTTCATAAAGTAGTATTCATTCTAAAGATAAGAAACCCACTGTTCTGAGACCCCAAGGAGGCTTGCTCCCCCACTTGTGGGGTTTGGGGAACAAATGTGCTGGGCATGCTCCTTGTTTTCTCCAAACAACGATGGCTAAAGAGCTCTATTTTCATCTCATGATTTCTATAAATACCAACTGTCTTGGACACTGGTTTAGTTGTGCTTAGCTAGTTGCTGTTATTCAAACCAACAGTAGATTAACTGACTTCAATATGACCAAATAACATTCTTCCAGTAAATGCCATCTTTCTCTAGGTTGTTCTTAGCATACATCAGTCTAGCGGGGGGGGGGGGCCTCTTTTGCTGAAGTGAAGTTTTTCTTGGTCTATGACCTCACAGTCCATTCCTGCAGAGTGCTCTGGTGACTGTCTTCTTGGAGACTTTAATTCCAAACTTGGCTAAGTCCTTCATTAATGTCTTGGCAGTTGTTCTAGGGTCTTTAGACATCTTCTTACAAGTTTTCCTTACCAGAGTCTTTGAAATCTTTTACTTTCTACTTCTGCCAGTCTCGTTTGGTAATATGTGGTTCTCTTTGAACTTCTTGATAATACTTCTCACTCCAGTTCTTGACACGTGGAAAGACTTTGATAACTTTGTATATCTTTCTTCTGCTTTGTGAGCATCAACAATTCTTTTTCTTGACTTGAAATTAATTTCTTTTGCTTTTGGCACAACAAGGCTTTTACAAATGACAGCTCAAAATCTTTAGTTGTTACACTGTGAATATATTGGAAGATAAACCTCAGTGTTAACTTCAATTCCCAATCTTAGAGCTTTAATAAGATAAGCACATCAATATACAACAGTGCTTTGTCGTATGACTCAACAAAAAGGAGAGTTCTTAGGGGAGGTTTATAATACTAATCTTGATAGATTTTAGCTCAGTCAATAGAGCAACTATTGAAATCAGTCAGTCTACTATTGGTTTGAACAACAGCAACTGGCCAAGCACAACTGAACCAGTGTCAAGACGACTGTTACTTATGGGAATTCAGAATAGGGTGATTCATTTGGGTGATTCCATGCCTTGAGTCCTGATTGGCTGCTTGGTTTCTATGATGTTCTGAGGTTTCATAAATAAGCCATTAGCAGTCTTTGCAGCAAATCAGGTTTGTATTAAGTTACGACTGCTTGCTGCCATGACTTACCAATTCGACAGTAATTGGAACTAGTATGATTATTCTACAGCAACTGCCTTGGAATTGCAACGTTCTGTGTCCACGACCAGTCATCGCCAAATCAGCATATGAGTAGCACAGATTGGTAATGTGATATGTGCAGTAAAGTGGGGAGCTGACTCCACTTCAGCAAAAACAATCTCCCTGGTTTAGCACTAATGAAAAGGAAATAGACTCTCTTGATGTCAGGCTGATCCCGACAATAGGCCACTCTGAGCAATCATATAGGAGCTAGGGCTTGACATGACCAGGCAACTGATCGGGGGCCATCCCTATCTGTAGAAATATGCATCACTGCATTCCCAGGCACCTACAAATATTATTGACTGTTGAGTTGATTTGAACTCTGCATTTATATCATTTATATATCTATATAAATATCTACCTTTGGTAATGGGGTATATGTATTTTTTTTATCTGTAGAATTTCATATTAGGTGATCAGTATTCAGCTGAATTGCAAGTTGAATCTGCACTGAGCATCAGAGTGATGGTAGATGGTTTATTTATAGGTTTGGGCTGTTCCACTATCTACTTTGACCAAGCTAATTCCCTTGACTGATTGGCTGTTAGTTGAATCTGCACTGAGTATTAGAGTGTTGGTATGTAGTTTACATACTGGCCTGATTGTTTCACTATGTACTTTGGCCAAGCTCATTCTCTGAACTCTGATTGGCTGTTGGTATTGAGTGCAGACAATATATAGTATAATATTTTGATTCTATATTATCAAATAAGTGATTTGAATAAAAAAAGAAACAATCAACTCCAGTATTAATAAGCAATTTGATTTTAAGAGAAGTATAACAAGAAAAAAAAATGTAACAGATTTTTTATAGAAATCTATGCACTATACTTGCTATTTCTGGTTGTATTTTCCTTGATCCCAGGTGTAAATATAAAATCATGTGTCATTCCACAATTGAACAAGTGTCTTTCACTTACCTGAAAGAGAAAAGAAAAAGGAAACATTAGAAATAAAAACAAAGTTAATAATATAAATCTGTACAATAAACCAATGCTCAGGGGATATTTTTACCATTACACCAGAACATATTCAGGTACGCTATTACCCAAGAGATTTGGAAAGCATTTTACCTTGGGCACAAGAAGAAATTAATAAGATTTAGGAAAGTTTTTTTTTAAGTAAAAAAAAATGATAATCTGGGCTAATTCACTGATTTAAGGGAATATGGTTTTATGAATTTTGAATTTAACAGCATTTATCATACGGCTAAGATAGAGATGGGGCTGAATTTAAAAATAAGTATTGCAGATTAACTTTCACTAGCAAGATCTATGGATATACCACAGTTTGGTAATTTAATTATTACAAACATTTGATATGTTAACTTAAGAGGTATTGCAAATACTTCAATATGCAAAAATTATAACAATCATTAACTATTTCTCTCTCTTTCTCTCTCTTTCCTTCTTTTTATTTAGTTTGATTGAGACAGATTAGCATTATCACTTCCATGTTCTCACCACCTAATCTTTCTTATTATATTTTTTCTTTGTAACATGTCCCGTTTCTTTCCTTTCTTTATAATAAAAACGGAATGGTCCATTATTTAGCTGAGGTGACGACACAGAAAAAAATAAGAATCTGACGAATAAGCAACACCAGATAATCAGGATCTACATTTTTGTATTTCATCTTGTATGATTTAGATGGTCACAGAGGGTCTTGTAAAATGATAACAGTCATACTTTTAAGGAACACAAGTATTAATATATAGATGTTTCTTTTATAAAAACTCATATTAATCATGCTTATTTTAAATCTTTTTTATCACAAAATGGATTTCCGTTTTATTTATTAAGATTTTGGGTCATTGTTAAAAATGAATAAGATCCAATTAACTACACTGTTAAAAAAAGGTGTTTTTAATATAATATTTATTATCATGAGAAATGAATTCAGTGACCCAAGATCAAATCCTGAATGAGGCTGTTTGCATTTCACTTTGTGCAAATGCTCTAAGGAAAAAGTAGGGATCCATCTGTTCTACCTTAGCTATGGTTAATAGTGGGTCAGACTGGGTTATATAGCCTTTGTTAGGTAACCTTTCTAGAAGAACGACTCTGAATTTAAACCAAATTTACTCAGCTTAAAAATTTACTTGTATCACATCATGCTCATAGTGAAAAGGTTGGATAAATATATACAATGTCATAAAATTGAAACAACATTACATATTTTTTATTATAATTTAATAATTTTATATTGTGCAATACTTTAGTTTCTATAAAAACGTTTTTCCCATTAAAAAATGATCTGGTTCATTCAGATTTAACAGACTTTTCCCATTAACACCCTACTTTCCATTTTTCACCCCTTAGTCAATTAAATCAATTGTTCTCTCTCCTTTTCTCTCTTACTACTGGAGATCCCTCCTATAGACAGTACATCCCTATTACTCCTAATAAGTAAAATCCTGACTCTCACTAAGTGGTACTGGAAATTTTTGAGAAGCCAATATTCAAGAAATGGCCTTACTTCCGATTCTCCATTATTTTTGGATGCAGTAACATAGCCACATTAAAAACCTAACACTTGTAACACTTGACATAAGAAAGAGGCATAAAGGAATTGTTGATATAAATAGAAAGTCGTGAAAAGGTCACTAGGAAAGTAATGTCATACTTTTGAAGAGGGAATAAAACCCTGTCTATAACGAACATTAAATTTATTTGTCAAGGACAGAACCATTTTATTTTCTAGACAAAGTCTATTCAATCAATAGTTAATTGTAAATAGGTTTGAAAATCTAAATTAAACTATTGATTGAACTGATATTTAGTGTTTATAAAAATAAAAAATAAAAAATTTAAATAAAAGTATAAATAAGAAAATAAAATAAAATGAAAGTTAGTGGAAACCAATCTAAAAACATTTTTCTAAAAGCTAAAATTGTGAAATTATATAAGTTGAACATAGATTAGAAGAGAAATGTATTATAGTAAGGTATCCCTCTTATTCAATCAATAGTTTAATTTAAATTTTCAAACCTATTTACTTTAGATTTTTAACAGTTAGGGTTCATGGAACGGTCTTAACAGGAGGGGGTAAGATGCAATGCTGCATTTTGGGACATTCTCATTTCATGTTCCAGGTCAGATTAAGGTGCTTAGGTGAGTGATAATGTTCTTTATGACATTTTGAAATTTCTGTTTTAGAATAGGTCATTTTCTTCCAATTTATTTTTTCTATATCAAATCACATTTCTGTTGATGGTTCCGGTGGCATTTATGCTGCCTTGAACTAGTGGTAATGATTTCAGCTCTGAAGCTGCATTTGAATTCAGGGTAGTTGTCTGAAGATGATTTATTTTAAGGTAATTGGAAAAACAGCTAAACAGAGTCTGAGGTTAGAGTGGCCTGATCGTTGTGTTTATAGACAATAAAAATAAAGACAACAGTCCAAAATATCAAAATTATTCAAACTGTTGTTATTACTGTATTTTCTAACTACTTTTATCAATTTCTTTTTTGGACTATGATTTTGAATAAGGTTAAATTGTCTATGAATCAGTAAAGGGTTAGCCTTTTTCTGATTGGCACCTGTTTCATGATTGAAATGATATTTAATTTCATTCAGACTAATTTCCTTATCTTTATAATTTTATCACAAAGTTTTAGGTGTTCTGGGTATGACACATAACTGTATCCGGGGGTGAGGCTCCCATTCTGAAGCTCTGGAGAATGTTGAGTCACTCCTTCATTGCCATTTCTCTAAGGTTCACTCTAACTTAGATCTCTTTGGAAAATATGTGTATTGGATAGGAATACTTGAAACCATAGAATTGTGCACAAATAAGAACAGTGGTGGGACTATTTAACCCATAGCTGGGGGTGAGGGTTGATACCTTTTCCAAGGGTATTAGTTTGAAAGTGAAAATAATAGTGTAACTGGAGTTTGAACTAAATTACTTGAATGTCACAGTCCAGCAAGTTACCCACTATGACACAAGGACTTTCCCTATAATGTCTGATGCTTGTCTAAGCTATTTTGATTGTTGTGATCATTATCAAGAATTTTCCATTTCAAGTGTGTGGTGTGTGTGTATATATATATATATATTATAGATAGAGGCAGAATTGAAGCACAATGAAATAAATTTACCCAGAAGAAATAGACAGATATATAGTTTGATAAAAACGTAGTGATATTATATATATCAGTATGTTCATATCAAACTATATATCTGTCTATTTCTTCTGGGTAAATTTATTTCAATCTGCATCTATCTGTGTTTAATCTCCCCCTCCCTCTCTCTCTCTCACTTTTCCTATCTAAGTTCAATCTATTGCTGTCTCTTAGTCTTTTCCTTTGTTCTCTCTCTCTCTCAGTCTGTTCCTATTTATCTTCATGATCTGTCCCCCCCCCACCCTCTGGTTACTACTGTCTTCTTGTTAAGATAGTTCAAAGAGAGTGGTTTGTCCAAGTTTTCACTTACTCACTCTGTTCAATCCAGTACCAAGATATTCAATGATAGAACAAAACATACAAAAACGTGGGTTCATGCCTTTTTTCAGAAGCATTCATAATGCCGGGTTAGCTCAGTCGGTAGAGCGTTTGGCTAGAAACTACAAGGTTCCTAGTTCGATACCGGCCCTCACCAACTCAGCATATGAGTAGCACAGGGATCTGTGCGGTAAAGTAAGGAGCTGATGGTAGGTGTGGTGCTCCACCTCAGATGCAAAAACAATCTCCTTGGTCTAGCTTTAGTGATATAAGGGGATAGACTCCCTTGCTGATTGGCTGATATTGACTTTAGGCCACCCCGACGACTTTACTTTTTACTTTAAACATAAACAACAACTGCGGTTAGAATTTAACCTCAATTCTCAGATTCCATACTGATAACCATTAAGCTAGCCCATGTACTTTTTTAAAATTTATTTTCTTTATCTGTATCTTTGTGTGAATCAATGGAACTGTCAAATGGCTGAGTTGTTTTTAATCATGCTAGTGAATGACAGAAATGTGCCTTCTTATCAAAAAAAGGGGAAAAAGTAAACTAAAAGACAAAGAACGGTAAGAAGAAGGAAAAGAAAATGGTTGGAATAAGAAATTTAAGAGTATTTCTCTTACTTAGATCTACCATTTTAATCTCTGTCAAATCCAAACAAACAGAATCCAAGAATCTGTCAGTCATTTCCTATCTAAGACACAGATACCAACTATTAAAACCATTTCCTCCGACGCCGCAACTCTTCAGTAACCATGACAATTTCAAATAATATCATTTGTCTTGCGCAACTTCAGCGGATTTATTTCACTGACGTTTCTCACTTTTGTTGATTCCAGTTGTTGGTAGATGCTGTCAGACCCGCTGATCTGTGCTGGATGGCGAGGTGTTCAATAAATTGATGGATCTGCCCTCTCTAGGAAAGGAAACAAATATGTGTTGCCTTGTATTTCCTGGAGGCAGACATCTTTAAAATAGGACATAACAAATAGGAATTTGAAAGTAATTACACTTGAGATATTCATTTATGGAATTTTTCATCTCTCTTTCTCTTTACTTATCTATTGTCTAATTCTGATTTACTTTTATTTATTCATCTACTATATTTGTTTGAACTATTCTCAAATAAATCTATGTTCACCAAAAGATAGACAAGTGCATATATATATATATATATATATATATATATATATATATATATATATATATGTGTGTGTGTGTGTGTGTGTGTGTGTGTACATTCATTCATTCATGTTATAGAGTACAATACATTTCAGGTGCGATTGATGCTATTGGTTTCCAAGCAGTGTATTAGCCACTTATCATCAAGACAATGCACCTGGGAAAGAATATACAATGAATATCAATTCATTTATATATGTATTGAGCTGTTATGAATACATATATAAATGAATTGATAATCATTGTATATTCTTTCACAGGGGCATTTTCTTGATGAGAAGTGGATAATATGCCGCTTTGAAACCAATAGTAACAATTGCACCTTAAATGTATTGTACTCTATAACATAAATGAATGTATATATATATATATATATATATATGTATGACACTCTACATATATGCACTTGTCTATCTTTTGGTAAACATAGATTTATTTGAGAATAGTTCAAACAAATATAGTAGATGAATGAATATATATATATATATATATATATATATTAATATATTGAAGTAAAGTTTAGTGTAGTCGAAGCTAATAGGAGCACAGTTGATATGAATAAGATCTGCATACCATCCTTCAAAAATTTTCCTCAGGATTTCATTCACACTAACATATATATATATATCTAAAATTTGCTTACCCATTTTGTTTATATCTTGGTGACCTCTATGTGAACTCAGATAAAACAGAGTTCATGTGTTTTAACTCTTAACATCCTGTTGAGAATTTTCAGTCCAGAGCATTCCTATAAGGATTTATCAAAAAATGGCTAAAAATGACCTTTGCATCTAAAGTTACCTGTTATTTCCCTTAAATCAAAGACTTCTAAATAAGTTTAATATTACATTTAAACAAAGGCTATTGTTTGGGGTGGATTAGGAAAACAAATGAGACTTCTGGCCGGGTGGAATGAGGTGGTATAGGACTTTAAGAAGGAACCATTTCCACAATAAATGGCAAGCCTCTGATATTAAGAGACCAGTTCATACACTTAGGTAGCTATATATATATATATTATATATTACACACAGAGAAAGAAGGAGTTATGTATATATGGATATCACTGAGAGAGGTAACAGGAAAAAAGAAGGAAAAAAAAAAAGCTGTTAATCACTTTCCTTTGGTCAAGAGGCAGTACTCACCTCTATTTGAATACAGTATATACATATGAAAAGATTACATGCACACACACATATGTATTTACCAACCCCACTGCATGAGCATGATATGACACAAGGTCAATTTCTTTTGTGGGATTTGACAGGTTTGAATTCAGAGTTTTCCTTCTCCTGGTTACCTAGGCAAGATTAAAGAGACCAGTTTGCCCTACTATCTCCCCATAGCTGGAGAGAAAGTAGTTGCATACATTTCCCAAGAGTATTAGTGCCATGTGAAATGCAAACGGCCTGATCCAAGACTGGAACTCGGGTGGACGAGTCCATTTTCGGCGATCCTAACAATCACACTATGCGCACACACACACTATATATATGTATATATATATATATAGAGAGAGAGTGAGAGAATGGCATATATGTAGATATTTATGACAAGACTAGGTATTTGAACTCTTTTATAGAGTCAATGACAATCTCATACATACATGCTATGGTGGATAAAAATATTTTGATATATCATCCATTGTCAAGAAAGTCACTCTCCTCTAAGATGAATGATGGTCACCCTAGCTTTTCTTAAAGCACCTTTCAAGAAGACGGTCACTCTGATGTAAATCCCACAGCTTCAATAATAACCTGGCTCTTCTTTTTGGGATATGTATCATTAAAGTTTACTGAGTGGGATTGACATAGTGCACTGTGTTTACTCACTATAAAAAGCTGCAAGCACTGGCATTTCTTGATATCATGGAATTGTTACAAAATAATATCATGCAATAGCCATTATTGGATTTAACATGGCAGCCATTACACACACACACACACACACACACACACACACATACATACATACGCATACATAATATAAGAATTAGTGAGGTACTAACTCATAGCCAACATTCATTTCTTATAATGCATTAAGTTAACCTAAATAGGGTAACCCAACACAGAACATAAACTAAATAAATCCCAGCAAAGAGTTATAACAAATAGACTTTATTGTCAAAGCAAAGTCTAACAGAAAGACTAAAAAACAGGATAGATATATGTCCTAAAGAAAAGAGTCCTTGAAGGTGATTTGAGGAACAGGAGGAAAATGTTGTCATTTACTGCAAAGAAAGAGAGCACAACAGGTACACCAAGCCTCTATGGAACCATAGAGTATTAAAGGTCTGTGTCCAAGTACACATATTCCCTGTTGCTGGGGGGCTAATCCCCCCCAGTTCAAATGTAAGGAGACAACACATGTGTCATTCTAAAGGCTGGAGAAAGAGGATTTGACTTTCGCGGGACTGCCCTTATATATTCTGGTCCAACACCACCTAAGTGCAAACTGTAGCAAGTAAAGGATGATAATCCCACACCTAATGGCAACCGATAGCAAATAAGGAAAGATAATCCCTACATATATAGAGATATAGGGATTAGTAAAAAAAAAAAAAAAAAAGTAATGCCTATTTTTCTTTAATTACAACACAATCAATTTAATATAAGATATCAAAATGAAAAAAATTATAAAAAATGAAACAAATATCAATGCATGAAAATAAAACATCAATAAAACAAATAATAAATATAAATATAAAATAGAATAATATCTTTGATTTCACTTGCACAAAAAATATAACCTTTGTCACAAAAGAAAATTCTTCAGGTCTCGTCTACCCACTGAACAAACATGCATTTGTAGCTTTCTGAAACATGCATTTCATATTCTATAACTTTTACAATAATAATTCATGAACTTGATTAAAAAAAACATTACACAAGAGAAATGCATAAGTTTTCCATATCCATTTTTCAACAGTCTCTTTCCTTCTCAATCATGAATGAGCTTAACAGGTTTGAATTATGAGATTTTCTTCTTGTAGTATATTGGTTAATAAGAAACGGAAGCACCAATTCAGCCATTGTTTTGATAAGAAACGGAAGCACCATTTCGGCCATCTTTGAGTTGTGATAATAAAAAGGCGGAAGTGATTCCTTCTCACAGATTACGTACAATTGAACTACTTGTGTTATTTATTCGATAAGCAAGCTGCAACATTTCTCCTAGACAGGTTGCCTAACCAAGGTTTAAGAGTCTAGTCTGCTCTATTTACACAGAGCTGGAGGTAGAATTGTTGGATTCATACCTTTCCTAAGGGTATTAGCACAATGGGAAATGCAAACAGTCTCATCCAGGATTTGAACTGGTCTCATCGTGTCCATTTCAAATCATGATAACCATTACACTATGCACCAGATTTTATTTCTATAGTAATAAACATGTTGAATTTGTTTGGTTTGTTTTTTTGTTTTACAGCATAACAACCTCAGTGGGTCATTTAATGCCAAGAAAGTTTTGAAATAAATTCATTTTTAATGGATACACAATTTTTTTTCATAAACATTTTTCTATTCAACCCATAGATGGGACTCTAACAGGTACTACCACTCCGGGTCTGAGTTGACCTGGGAGCAATGGTGGTGAAAAGATGCTCTACATTCCCAAACCTCCAGAACGGAACCTCACTATCAGAGTTTAACGTCATTCCCAGGATATGAAGACCATTGGCCACTGCCTTCTAGCACCCTTATGATAAAAAGGGTTTGGGGCTTGCCAAATGGGTAACAGGGTTGAGGCAATCATATAGGTGCTAGGGCTTGATATGGCCAGCTGATTGATCTGAAGGGTTGTTGAATTTGTAACTTTATCAACATCTCTGGCATTTGTATATTATTATGTGCATGTGTGTAATGTCAGTCAAGACATTCAGAACAGATGGTAACTTGACAGATGAAGAGATTGAACCATCTGTTCAAATTCCACAAACTTTTAGGAAGTACCTTGTTTATATATAGAATATCACCTATAAATAAGTACACCTCTACCAATTTCTTTTTTTTCTAATTTTCTTCTAAACCAAAGATTCTAAATTTTATTATTTCTTGGGAGGGGTGACATACAGCATTGAAATTCTGTACTCAAATATTGAGCTGCCCCAAATGAATATAACTCTGATATATATTGTACATACTTTCAATGCTGTAGAATTTGGCAATAAATATTGCCTAATAATATCTGATTAATTGTATTATGTTTCACTAGAAATAATAGAATCTTGGTATCTGATTTAGAAGAAAATTAATTTTGTAGAAATTTTTTTTCGGGTGTACTTTGTTTGTGGCTGATACTATATATATGTATGGGAATGTTTGTGTGTGTGTGTATATATATATATATATATATATATATATATATATATGCACACACATGTGCATGTAAATATAAAAATATGAAAAAAAAAAATATTGAGAGGATGTTTTCTTTATATAGGATACATCCTCTGTATATTTTGTTTTTTCATATTTTCATACCATTTAATTCATTTCCATTTCTCTCTCTTTTATATATATATATATATATATATATATATATATATATAGTGAACCATATGTTCTGTCAATTTAGTTCATATTTCCTGTATTTTGTATGACATTTCCCACATTACTAGGAAATAAAGAAATTCATTTCTTATAATATTTCTTTATGAAAGCCATCTTAAATTTTAAGTTTCCTGAATTTTGAGTAGTAGCACATTTTGTATACACACACACACACGTGCAGAGTTTAACGGTTTGAATTTAATGTTTTCTTTCTCCTAAACCAGTTGCCATTCTAAGGTTAAACCTAGTCTGCCTTACTATTTATCCATAGCAGGAGGAAAAATAATTGGATTCATACCTTTCCCAAGGACATTAATGCTATGTTTAAAGCAAACAGTTTAATCAAGGATTCGAATTCGGTTTGCCATGTCCATTTCCTAAAACAATAACCACTTCACAACAAAGACCCTCATATATATATATATATATATATATATATATATATATACACACACATACATACTGGTGTCGTGTGCATATGGACTTTATGGAAACCCTGTATGTATGTGTGTGTATGTATGTATATTTGTATATATATATATAAAATTGATATTTTAATAGAGTGTGCGACATTTATAAATAAAGACTGGTCAATATTATATATATATATATATATATATATATATATAACCATTCATTTGTTACTATCATTAGTGTATTCCATTGAATTCATATTAGGTTTTATTTGAGGCAAAAACATACCAGAAATAGGATAGGTGAGGTCAAAGGTTTCTTGCTGTTATGATGTGATCCAGTATAACCTGTCCCATGTTAGTTGGAGAGAAGATGATGACTGCAAAGTAACCCCTACAGTCCTGAGAGGCGACGTGAAAGAAAATACTAATATGTTATCAGCAACATCTATCCATCTAAGACAGATTTGTTTGTATCTACATAAATGTGTGTGCACAAAAATAAATAAATATAAAAAGTAAATGCATCCTTTATAAATAGGTATATTAGTAAAATGACTATATATATATATATATCTTTTTTTCTCCAAATGATATAGTGTTGATCAATTATTTTCGGTTGGTGTGACTTTCTTAGTCTTTTTTTTTTTCCCAGGCAATTTTTGTAGTATATTTTTACTAACAAATTATTTGCAGGGATTTTTCCTTACTGCAAGGGTTTAGTATAGTATATATATGGGGTCACATGGTGTAATGGTTACCATTGTAGAAAATGGACATGGTGAGACAAGTTTAAATTCTGGATGAGGCTGTTTGCATTTCACATAGTGCCTATACCCTTGCTAAAGGTATGAATCCAACTATTCTCTCTCCAGCTTTGGGTAATAGTAGGGCATACTTAGCTCTTTAACCAGGATTAGGCAACCTGTCTAGGAGAAGGAAAACTTTGAATTGAAACCTTTTAAACTCCACCTAATGTGGAGGGGTTAATGTATATATATACATTAACCCCTCCGCATTCAGTGTACACATGTTTACCCAGAAATATAAATAAGAAAAAATCTTCCTCAGGACAATTGGATGATAAGACATGGTCTAACTGGATTTAAACGCATTTCAAAATGTAAAGGAAAAATGAGAAACATTCTTTTTACATTTAATAAATTTAACCCAGGTTAGAAAACATCTCATAATCCAATTGTCCTGATGAAGGTTTTATGAAAAGAATCGAAACGTTTTAACATTGACTAACTTTCCATCTATTAATAAATTCATTCTTTGGTATACTTTGTTTTTTGTTATTTACATTTCTATGTACCATAGTATTTATTTTCCATATTTTTTCCACCCATCTTATATATATATATATATATATATATATAAAATGGAATGATTTCTTGTCATGTATTGTGTATTTCATTGAATTCATATCAGGCATTATTTGAAGCAGAACCATGGCAGAAATCTTCTGATCTTTTCATATGTCCAACAACAATGACTTTTCAATTTGATTCAAGGTTTCTATTGAAACAAGCTCAAAAAGTTTTTGCTTTGGCTTCTGATCAGATCTTGACAAAAGATGAAATCAATTTTACTCTTAAAATTTAGAGTAAAAAAAAAAAAAAATATGAAAAAAAAACAAAATAATGCAAACAAGATTGTAATCATTTGACATTCTTTATATCTTCCACCTTCCTTTAGCTTCCAGTCTTTGGGAACATTAGAATTTTGCTTTGATACATAAAAAAAAGGTCTCTTATTGTACAGCAGTGGGTAGGGGGTGTAGTTGTTATTTAAGACCAGAAAATAATTTTTCTTTTCTTTTTTTGTGGGGGGATAAAAAAAAAGATTAAAAAAATTGATGCGCACCAATACTACTAACCATTATACTGATTTGTTTTGAAGAATTGATTTTCACCAACTTTATGAAACGGATGGTTGGATTTTACGGCATGTCAATCCTTGTTGGATTATTTTATGCTGAAGACATTTTGTTTTATTCATCCTTGCCAAATATTCAATTTTTTTTTTCAAACTTAAAGTTTTAATGTAATGGAATATATTAAATTAGAAAAACTAATAAAATTAAATAACAATGCATATAGAAAGATCACACTTATTTTTATTATATTCTAATTGGTTTCAATATAAACCAATTAGTTTTTGTTAAAACCAGTATGCAAATTAACCAAACCATATATTATGTAAACTTTTATTTCTTAGTGATATATAAGACATATTGCAGGATTTTAAATGCACTAATAACATGGGCTGTTTTGAGGCAAATCTAACTTGTACAGACCTCATTAATACATGATCTATTCTATGTATTAATGATTTTAACTATAAGTCAAATACTCACTGATGAACTTACACAATTTCCTGAGGGTGCAGTGATGTAGTTTCGGTTACAGACACCAAATCTCCATTATAATAAGATGTATTATGCTTTTTCTAAAGAATTCTTATTCATTAAATTATCCTCATATATTAGAAAAAGTGAATTAAAATTAAAAAGAATATTTTTTTTCATATTTAACATATGAGCACTACTTTTATTATTTATAAAACCCAGGAAATTGTTCTTGCAGACACTGCTCATATTCTTTATGAGGTAATGTCCATTTAAATCTTATTTTCTCTTCATGGATTCAATGTGTGCATGTCAAAGGAAATTAATCTAATTAGTTTTTACCAACAAAAAATAAATGAATAAATAAATGTATATATATATATATATACTAGACAAAACGTGACACATTGGGTCACCCATTCACTTCTGGGTAGATAATTGAGATTAGGGAAAAGTGAGTTTGCAAAGCAAATTAAATTTAAAAAAAAACAAAAAAAAACCCCAACAAATATGGTTGAACAAAACATTAAAATCATTTTGTAAGATTTCTGAGAAAGGTAATGCTTGACCTAATTTAAACTACAAAATTTAACATATTTAACAAGATATATTTCAAATTCTCCCATGTCTCTCTCTCACATATAACAAGGAGGTAATCAAGATACACATAGAGGGGAAGAAAGTGATTGGCAGAATGTAAAGTAAGAGATTGGTCAGTTTTTGACTTAATTACAAGTTATGACTAATTAGAACCAATTAAAATGGAATTATTTTCAAACATAACTCAATCCTAAAACTAAGAAATAATTCAGTATAACTTTTGTATCATTAAACTAAATAGTAAAAAAGCCTTTAGGAGACAAAAGTTAATTTGCTTCAGCTTTAACATAATAATAGATCTATATAATTTTTATATATATATATATTACAATGATATGAAATTAAATCTAAAAAATCAATATAACAACAATAATAACTTGGATCTTGCTAGAGATCTGAAAGAGCTATGGAATACGAAGATGAATCCCATTGTAGTTGGTGTGATTGGAAAGGAGACTGAAGGAATGAGAAATCAGAGGAAGAATCAAGACCATAGCATTGTTAAGATCAGCGAGAATACTTAGAAGAGTCCTGGTAACTTGAGAAGACTCACTGTCACTCACACTCCAGTGAAAGATCACGAGTTAAAATCATTGTGAAAAAGCACAAGTATATATGGGGGGGGCGGTCATCAGAGTAAAACCACAGGGTTAGGTGATCCTCTGGGAATTGTGCAAACAATAACATTTTGAGCATACAGAACAATGGTATATGCACAAACCAGAATAAGTCCTAGAAAATGAAATGAGATTCTGGGATTTTGAGAAATGGATCACTCAATCCAAAACAGACCTTGTTAAGAAAAGAAAAAAAACAAAGAATTCAGCTACTGGGTTTAACAGGGTGAAATTAAAAGAAAGAAAAAAAAACTTGTTAAATACCAAGACCTTGCCAGAGAATTGATAAAACTGAGTAAGGTGACAGTGATATCAATGATTTTTTGAAAGTCACAAAGAATCTTGAAAAGAGATTAAGGGAACTGAAGAAAGAATTAAGACCATCCAGACCACAATGCTGCTGAAATCAGCTAGAATACTGAGGAGAGTCCTGGAAATCTGAGGAAACTTGCTGTCACTTGCAATTCAGTGAAGGCCACCAGTGGCCAAATATAATTAATGCAAAAATTTAAATGAATAACAGATTATTCTGATAATAATAAAACTATCGGTATCGTCATTCTTTACTTTTTCATACCCGCCCCCAACTCACCTGCCCCCCCCCCCCAAAAAAAACAAAAAAAACAAAAAAACAAACAATGCTTCTGGTTAGCAATTTGTTTTGTTTTAATCTTAGGCAATTATCTTTTCAAATAATCTAGTAGCTCTGCGACACGATTCCATTTGGCTGTCTCTCTTGCTTAGAAGAAAAATTATCATTTTTCTCTATTAGAGAATTAACATCGATAAGAAAAGGGAAAATAAGATTGTATTTTGTTTGTTTGAAGAAATTCTAGCTTAATCCTATTTTCTTCTTTAAACCTGAAGTTGGAAAAATGCCCGAAAAATAGACATTTGCTAACAAATAGTCAGCAATACATAACGCACACGTTAATTCACAACGCTAACAATATAATTGAATAAAGTGTTAATCTATAAATGATATTTTCCCTTGTGTGTATTTATATAGACCAAACCCCTCCGCAGGAGCAGAATGTGACACAAGGTCAATTTCTTAAGTGTGTAGAATGTTGTATTAGGTGATCAGTATTCAGCTGTATTGCAAGCTGTATCTGTTCTCAGAATTCAGAGCTGGTAGATGGTTTATATAGCAGGTTGGGCTATTCCACTACATACCTTGGCCAAGCCCATTCTCAGGATTCTGATTGGCTGCTGGTTTTAGAGTGGATATGTTGATCCATATATACCAAACACATGACTATGTTTTGGTTGTTAGTATGAGGCCTGTTATCGGTTACAGTCCCCCTTTGTTTGTCTGGTAACTGGACGCTAGTTACAGCTTTCCTGTAAAGGTGAGTATATGTTGATTATATAAGAATTGAGAGTTTTAACAGGCTTCAGTTCAAAGTTTTCCTTCTTCTAGACTGGTTACAATTCAAAATTCTACAAATAGTTGTAAATGTCATAGTGAATCTAATGAAAGAATAAAGAAAAACCCCAAGAAGCTGGCAATATCCAACAGAAACTATTACAGATGTGGACTATGCAGATGATCTAGAATTCTCACAAATATACCTGCACAAGCCAAATCTCTGCTAACAATTGCTTGGGATATTTTATAACTTTTGCTTCTAGTATACAAGGGCAAAATAATTTTTTAGGCAACTGTGATGAGACCTGGAATCTCAAGAGAGTAGTTTTTATCGAACCACTGGAGAGAGGTGATATAATAGTCACTTTGAGGGCTCTCAGAAATAAAAACTGGCTCGACTCACGGATGGACACTGTTTTATTGTTGGTTTGGGAGTCTTCAGTGTCGAAGAACTATTTATTGACTGTTCTGCAATGGATTCATGAAGCTACTGTTGCTCCCTTCATATAAAAGAAGAGTACAGATGAGGGGGAGGGGTCGTGCGGCGTGGTAGTGCTTATTTTCCAGGAAAAAAAAATGCTGTGAAGAAAACCCCGTCTGAAAATGAATGGTGAATCATTACTGTGCAAGAAAGGAATATAACAGTCAGATCAAGTGTCTACTTTTAAAAGGAGATTTTAAAGATTTTACCAGTGTCTATACATGGGGATTCAGTATCTGTCTTTCTGTAACCAAAACTACACCACTGCTTACATCACAATACCCTTAGAAATTGCATAAGTTTATCATCTATGGGTTAAATCTATGGTTCTCAATGTTATTTTTTACCTATCGATCTCCTTTTAATCCTATTTTACTATGGTGGAACCCTCCCCCATAGCCATTCATTGTTTAAAAATCCCATTGTATTTTTATAGTTAAATACATTTTACTTGCCTTGGTCCCAAAAAATGTTATATGGACCCCGGTTGAGAACCACTGGGTTGAATAGATGTGTTTCAAAATTATTTGTAATTGATAGGACTGTGTACAAAAAATCTCTTAAAAAAAAACCCAACTATACAAAAAATGTAAATATGAACGTACAATGAATATCATTCCATAACATCTGGGCATAAAATAACCCTAGACGGATTGACATACCATTAAAATCAATCAAACAGCCAATATCATTGCCTTCTTTTTGAAGGGTTATTTTGTCTTTAATATTTGCTTTTGCTTAGAATGTATTTTCTTCTTTTCTATTTTCAACAAGAGCATCATAGTTAAACAAAGTCACCAGACTGACTGACTTGACTTCGGATTGAAAACACCCCACCCCACCCAGGAAAAGTCAGAGGGCTAAATGTAATGCCAATTCTCTGATAAGAATAAATGGTTTATTTATGCGGAATAATGAAAATACTTTATCTAAAAACTTTGGAAAATGCTTATATTTATGTTAGATTTCGGTCAACAGAAAATCAAGTACAAATAACAGTAATGCCATTCAGATACAATCATAGCCATTAGAAATGAACAAAATCTGAATTGGCCGATTTGGTAGTCTAATTTTAGGGAAAATAACCACTTTTAACTGCTACTGTTTTTCTATTTTATGAATGCCTAGCTATACATCTTTGAAA
Source organism: Doryteuthis pealeii (assembly GCA_023376005.1). Lineage (NCBI taxonomy): Eukaryota > Metazoa > Mollusca > Cephalopoda > Myopsida > Loliginidae > Doryteuthis > Doryteuthis pealeii. The sequence continues at coordinate 114,877,425 of CM042138.1, forward strand.
CTGTACACAACTATAAGACTGTTATAAAGTCATTATTGATTTTGAAATTGAAGATTTTCACTAGAGATTGGAATATAATTAATTTACCAGAGTGTAATTGCCTATTTTAAGACTCTAACCAAGTTTGTTGGTTAGAGAACCAATATCTTTTCCAGGTGAGATCTGGCAGTAGCTGAACTGCCATTTGCATTCTGTCAGAGATCAGATTTTAGTTTCTATCCAAGCTATGACATTATCTGGAAACATTCATCTTCATTCCTCTTTTTCTCAAAAAAGAAAATCTTTTAAAAATAGAATAAATAAAAAAAGGAAAATAACTTCTTTTTCTTTTTCTTACTTTACAATCTGATTAAAAAAAAAATCTGTCTTTTTTTTCTTAACTCTTTTGAAAAATTTTTTTTATAGACTTGTAATGAGCAAGGTATCCTTAACTGGTTGATGGCTGACAACCATCTGTGATATTAAGCCTCCAGGGCAGTGGAGGGGAGGAGATAGTTAGCAAGGGTAGTGAGGTTGCTAAGGGTGTGGTGGTGCAATTATGTTCATCAATCGAAATAATGTTTGCCAATGAATTCAATTAACAAAGCAGAGGGAAATGAAAGATTAAGGGGTAAGAAAATGGGAATGGGGTGGGTGGGGTGACAGAAGAAAGTAAAGAATTGCAAATAAATATAAGGGAAATATAAAGAAGGAAAAAGAAATAAAATAAGAATGAATGAGAAGAAGAGTAAATGAATAAGGAGTAAAGAAGGATAGGAAAGAATTATTTTATACGTGTAGGCAGAATATAGGAAGAAATTAATTAAGAATGAAAGAAATATTGAAGGAAAGAGTAAAAAACATAAGTTTTATAAAAATCTGGGGAAATACAAGTTCTACCTTGAGTAATTATTTTATGCCTTAGAGGTGGGTTCAGGTTCATTACATGAGAGAAAGGATTATTGGCTGAAAGGAAGAAATCAACAAAATCAAAACATGAAAAGAAAGAAAGTCAGGAGATAAAAACAAGTAGAAAGGCATATAAAGTAAGAAAAGCAAAAAGAGAGTGAGGAATAGAAGGAAAGAAATAGAAATAAACAAAAGAAAGGAGAAAGGAATAGAAAGAAGAAAGAAAGAAAAGCATAGAGAGAAAATGGGTAAGGAAAGAAAAAAAAGAAAAAATATGCAGAAAAAGCAAAATGAGAAAGAAGAGGCAGATAGAGGGAAAGAAAAAGAGAAAGACATAAAAGAAATAAATAAAGAAAAGCATAGAGATAAAATCAAGTAGAAAAGCAAAGAAAGAAAAGAGAAAGGCATAGAAAGTAAGAAAGAAAAAAAGAAGTAGAGAAGGCAAAAAGACATAGAAAGAAAGAAATAGAATTAAAGAAAAGAGAAAGGCACAAAATAAATGAAATAAAGACATAGAAAAAAAAAAAAGAATTGGAAAGACCGAAAGGATAAAAAAAAAAGAGAGAGAGAATATAAAGGCATAGAAAAAAGGAAGGAAGTAAGGAAGGAATAGAAATAAGGCATAAAAAGAAAGGAGAAAAGAAAAGAATGAAAGAATGAAAAGAAATAATAGAAATAAAGAAAGGAGAAAATCAAAGAAAGAACAAAAGGAGAAAGGCGTAAAAATAAATAATAAAAAAGAATGAATAGAAAGAAGGAAAGGAGAAAAGAAAGAAAGAAGAAAATCAAAAAAAAAAAGAAAGAAAGAAAGACTAAAAGGACGAAATCAAAGAATGAAAGGAAAAAGACTAAAAGGAAAGAGGCATAAAAAGAAAGAATAAAAGAAAGAAGAACGGCATAAAAAAAGGAAGAATGGCATAAAAAGAAAGAAAAAAGAAAAAAAAAAGAAGAAAAAAAAGAAGAAATAAAGAAGGAAAAAATAAAGAAAAGCTTAATAAAGATTGAAAAGAAATCAGCAGAATTGAAAGTAGAAAAGAATCTATAAAGCAGCAAAATAAGAAAACTTTTTAAAAAAATCTCCATGTTTAAATAAAAAAGGAAGGAAGTAAAAGAAAAGCTGAAACAGCTTGAAAGAAACAATAAAGAAACAATCTAAAAAACGAAATAGAAGAAGGAAAATGACTGAGAAAGAAAGAAAGAAAAACAAAAGGAAAATACTTAGAAGAAAATGGATGAAGAAAAAACTGAAAAGAATGCACACTAAAAAAAAAAAAAAAGATAAAATAAAATGAAAAAAAAAAGCCAAGAAAACGAGAAATCAACTAGATTAAGAGTAAATGTAAGGGTTGACATATTTACTTGCTAACTGCTAACAATGGGAAACACACTTTCAACCAAAATTAATTTATTTTCTTACTGAATAAGGAATGAGCAATGAATGAACAAGGAAAAATAAAAGCAAAGAAAATCTTTTAAAAAGATTTGAAAAAAATAAAAAGGTATTACGTAAAGAGGAAAGTAAGCGAATCTTTTTAGGTGCAGTATATGTTCAATGAGGTCTTTAAATCTTTTGTTTACTTGAGATAATATAGTTCATTGTGAGATAAGTGTTTACAGGGATGGTGCTTATTTCCTACCCTTATTCTTTTTCTGAGGGGGTGAAATTCTGTTGAAATTTGCGCTTCTGAAAGATTTTTTTAAAGCATTATTTTACAGTTTTTAAAATTTTTGTTTGCTAATTTAACCAAATGTTCTCTCACTTTTATTTTCACTTTCACTTCTCCAGTCACCCTAATTTCCTTTGTTTTAACTTTTTATTTTCTACATATATCTATTTCATTGGTTGAATTTTACGGCATGTCAATCCTTGTTGGGTTATTTCATGCCAAAGACGTTTTGTTTTATTCATTCTTCATGGGTATTTAACATTTTTTTCATACTCATTTTTACTGTTTAATCCATAGATGTGACCCTAAAAGTACTATCACTCCGGGTCAGAGTAGATCTGGGAGCAATGGTGAAAAGGGGTACTCCACATTCCCCAGAATTGGAACTTCACCATCAGATAGTTTAGTGTCATACCCAGGACATTAAGACCCTCAGACACTACCTTCCAGCACATACATGATAACAAGGGTTGTGGCTTGACATAAGAGCAATAGGGTTGGGATGATCATATAAGTTTTAGAGCTTTACATGACCAGCCAGCAGATCAGAGGGGGTCTCTCTGCCTGCTCATTATCCTAAGTATAAGATGTATGAAAAGTTACAACTTATATTCATAGACTCTACCAATTAGCAAGAATAGGATGGACCAATGAAAAAAAAATGACAAATATGTATTGAAGATCATTGATAAATTGTTCTAAAATTACTTGCCTGGTGGATGTCCTCACAGAAGGATTAACAGACAAGGATTAAAACTGAAACTACATCTTTATATTTCAAAGAATACTTTCATATTTTTTTTCATTCTTTCATTTGATTTACTTAATCTTTTTTCTGTTTATTTATTTTCTCTTTCATTTTTTTCCATATACAAACCTTTCATTTATTGCTCTACATTTTGAAAATATTCTCATTTTTTTTGTTGCTTTATTCAATACTTTGAAGTTTCTGTTTTCTTTCTGTTTCTTCAATTTCTTTCAGGTTTTTCTAAGTTTTTATTTTTTTATTTTTCTCATCCATTCATTCTCTTGTATCTATTTATTTTCTAAATTTATTTTTCCATTTTTAATATTTTTTGCTCTTTTCATATTCTTGGCACTCATTTTTTTAATTTTGTTATTTTTATTCTTTGATCTTTTGCTGTTTTCCTTTTATTTTCTGCTTTACTTTGCATTCATATTTATTTTGAATCTATCTTTCTTATTTGAAGTAATAAAAGGAAGAGAGAAGAAAAAGGTAAGAAAAGGAAAAGGGTGAAAGGAAAGAAAATTGAAGACAAGAATATAATGAAGAAAATCAACTGGAAAGAAGGAAGAAAAGAAATAATATTTGGTTTTAACCTATTTCTTTTTTTATTTGAAGTTTTTTTTTCTTCAATTTTTTCCATTTTTCATCTTAGGATCCTTATTTTGTGCTCACTGTTATATTTATTTATAACTTTCCTTTTGCTTTTTTAAGTCTTCTTTTTCTTCCATTGGCAACTCATTTTTTCTATTTTATTTAGTCTTTTCTTTTTAATTTGAGAAGTTGTTTTTTTTTTTCTTTTAATTTCTTTATATTTTCTTTAGTCTATTTTATGCTTCTTTTTTTTATTCTGTTATCTTTTCTTTTTTTCTTTAGTCTTTTCTTTTTTTCCGGGTATTTATTTATATTCTATCCAGTCCCATTTTTTTCCATTTGAGCGTTTTATTTTCTTTCTTTCTTCTTGAGTAGATCTTTTTTGTTTGAATCCTTCTTTCTTATTTTATCTTGTATTTTCTTTTCCTTTTTATCTAGGTATTTATTTACATCTTATCTTTTCTTTTTTATCTAGGTACTTCTTTATATCTTATCTAGTCTCCTTTTTATTTGAGTTTTTTCTTTTCTTTCTTTTTTTAGTCTCTTCTTTTTATCTGGGTATTTCTTTCTTATATATATATATATATATATATATATATATATATATATATATATATATATCCAATCCCTTTTCTTTTTTTGTTTGGGTGTATTTTCTTCCTTTTTTCTTTAGTGATTCATTTATTGTTTGGTTGTTTATTTCTTATTTCTTTATCATTTTCTTTTTTATTGAGTTATTTCTTTATATAACATCTAGTATCATTTTTTATTTGTTTTTTCTTTCTTTCTTAAGTGGCTCTTTCTTATTTGATTGGTTATTTCTTCATTTCATTCTTTCTCATGTTCTATTTAGTCTCTTGTGTTTTATTTAATTTATTCTTTCTAACTTGAAAAGACAAAAACAAAAACAAACTAACAAACCTAACAAAACCCAATGCCATTTCCTTACCACTAGAAAAAATACCCCCCAGCAGTTCCAAAAAAGTGGGTTTATATTGAAGGGGTGCCAAATGATACATTTTATTATCTCCTTAAAATAGAAACCTTAGCATAATGCAACAGGAAACTAGGTGGATTGAATCAGCAGAAAGCATGTTGTCAACCGAGTTGAAAAATCAACCAATCAAATCACTGAACTTGTAGAACATTATTTTCGGGAAACTGTGCTACACTTTAATGGAATTCTTTTTTTTTAAGGTAAATACTGGTGCCAGAGTGTATACTTCGTTAAAGTTTTATCAAGTCAATTTCAGAGTTAAAGATTTGAACTAAGGAGTTACAATTTTGAGTCTTTGTTTTAAAAAGAAAATTTCTGTGCATGTCTTTTTTAATCAATTTTGTTTCTTATTTAGAACATCCCTCTCTCTCTCTCTCTCTCTCTCTCTCTCTCTCTATATAATATATATATATATATATATATATATATATATAAATAAATAAAAGGCAGTTGGTATGTATGTATGTATGTATGTATGTATGTCCAATAAAACAATTAATGACAAGGTATATATATATATATATTATGTATATATATATATATACACACACATACACACATTAAATATCACCAGTTCTTGCTTTTTGTTTTAAAATTATGAAGATTGGATTTATATTTAGAAATATTTGAAAATTAAAATATACATAGACATACCATTAAAATTCTACTTACAAATATCCAGAATTTGTAAATCTCAAAAGTAAACAAATCAATACACAAGGCTTTTTTCCCTCCCCTCTACCTGGGTGATACAAGGTAGCCACTTCTAGTACACATATAAAGGGTAATTAGGGTAATTGTTGTATATGTATAAATGTATTTACAGATGAAACTACAAAAATAAAAGAATTAATGACAAAGTAAATATATAAGCATATTAAATATCACCAATTCTTGCGTTTTGTGAAAAAATCATTAAGATTTGATTTATATTTAAAGATATCTAAAAATTAAAATATACCTAGAAATAGCATTGAAATGTCCAGCATTTGTAAATCTCAAAGTAAACAAATCAATACACCAGGGTTTTTACCCCCGCCTCTACCCATATGACGCTGGGTAACTGGTTCTAGTTTGATTGGAAGCAACAAGCTTGACAGTATAGAGAAGCAGATTTTATAGTAGGGCATCAGTATAATTAGAGAGTTACGTAGATAGGTAAAATATATAAAATTGATCCTTCTTATCTTTAAATTTCTAAATGTCTGATCATTACACACTGATGTACTTAGGCTTGTGTCCTCATTGTGATAATCACAGCATTTTAGCCATTTATCAACCAGACTTCCTCAGATGTCTATTGTAATTGGTAACCTTCTGGAAATTTTAATGAAACAAAGAAGGTTCAATTAAATAAAGAGAATTAAATGATACTGAATGTCCTCTAAGCATGGAGAATAGAATGAAAACAATCTACTATACAGAATTAAATAGAGGGTTGGGGCTCAATACACCCCACAAGGCACCCAATGGACACACCCATTCTCTAAGGGGATAATTATTTTTCACCCAACATTGGTTTTATATTATCTTTATTTTAATCTAATGTTTTTAAAACGTTAATAATATTAAATTTACCCTCTTTTTCTTGAGGAATTTAAGTTTTTATGTAAATTTGAGAAGAATCAATATTATTATACATTGATGTACTTAGACTAGTGTCTTTCTGTTGGTTGGTTGGTTGGATTTTACGGCATGTCAATTGTTGGGTTATTTTATGCTGAAAATGTTTTTGTTTTATTCATTCTGTTATAAGGGAAGATATTTTCCCTGCAATAAGTTGGGCTCATCAAATGAAACACACAAATAATACAGACTACACAGTAGAGTAGTTTCTAGTTGCTACAAAGAATTGATTACTGTTGTGGAAATTGTTGAAGTGAGTTAGTGTACTCTTGGTTTGAACAACAGTAACTAGCTAAGCACAACTGAACCAGTGCCAAGACATTTGGTACTTATTGAAATCAAGAATAGTCCTTTCTTGCATTTGCATGATTCCATTCCCTGAGACCTGATTGGCTGTTTGGTTTCTATGATGTTATGAGGCTTCATAAATTACCTGGTATTTTGCAGTGGTATTGCAGTAAGGTAGATTCGTATTCAGTTATGACTACTTGCTACCTTGTCTTACCAATTCGAAGGTAATTGGAACTAGAATGATTATTCTACAGAAATGCTGCTGGTTGGACTATATTTTATTATATCTTTGTACTAAAAGTAATAAAGTTATGAAACCTTTTCTTTCAGATTTCAATGTTGTTATTTGATAACTCAGACAACACATTCTTGTTGAGTATTCAAATCTTTTTTAGACTCATCTTTTTATCTACTTAAACAATACATGGGACCCTAATAGGTAGTACCACTCCTGGTCAGGGTGAACCAGGTAGTAAGGACAATGGAAGGGTACTCCACACTCCCCAGAGCTCTAGAACTCAAATCTCACAACTAGATGCAGTTTAACATCATTCTCATAACACTCTTCTTCTTGGTTGTTCAAGTCAGTAACCTTCAGGGAATATTGAGCTAAAAACCACTATCTAATTCCGTATGGTAGTTTGTTCTGATTCTATATATTAATGCTAATATTGGTCCTTGGTGTGTGGGGACTCAACTAAATATCTTCTGTAGCACCAACCACACCAATACCAAAAATATACATAAATCAATAACTTCAAATTTGTCTTTTAAATAGACCTTGACGGTGATAATTCTGTGTAAGAGAAGCAACTATTTGACTCATATTACTTGTAAACGACTTCTTGAAGGAAAATTTAAACACTGGAACATTTAAATAAAAAGGTTTATGTATCTGAAGTGATGTAAATATTTAATCCTGTTACAAGAAGACAAAAAAGAATTATTAAAAACTAAAAAGAAGAAAAGTGGAAGACTTAAGTGAGTTCAATAAATATTCTTGTTTTGAAATGCAATGGTCAGTGAGGTTGGCTCCTGATCATGCACAAGCCTTGGGAATTTTATGATAAACGACACGACAGTTTATCTTTATGTGTTTATTGGCAAAGTAAACAAATTTAGTTGCTAATGCTGCAATTATATGTAACTGTCATCTAGTGCCATATAGATTTACTTGAAGTGAATAAGATTTGTGTCAAGAAAATAACCTTTCGCCCATGAGAATTAATAGTAAATAATATTAAAGCTTATACATTTCCTCTTAAAATTACAAGTGATTTAGATAATAATAATCTGTCACATTTTTTTATGTACAGAAATATATAGAAATATATATAGATTAATATAAGAGGGATAGATTATCAATAGACTGGGAAAGAGGTAAGATACAAAGTGCGTTGAGAAAGAGCTAAGATACAAGGTGCGAAAAGAGCTAAGATACAAGGTGCGTTGAGAAAGAGCTAAGTGCGTTGAGAAAGAGCTAAGATACAAGGTGCGTTGAGAAAGAGCTAAGATACAAGGTGCATTGAGAAAGAGCTAAGATACAAGGTGCGTTGAGAAAGAGCTAAGACAAGACAATGCGTTGAGAAAGAGCTAAGATACAAGGTGCGTTGAGAAAGAGCTAAGATACAAGGTGCGTGAGAAAGAGCTAAGATACAAGGTGCGTTGAGAAAGAGCTAAGATACAAGGTGCGTTGAGAAAGAGCTAAGATACAAGGTGCGTGAGAAGAGCTAAGATACAAGGTGCATTGAGAAAGAGCTAAGATACAAAGTGCATTGTGAAAGAGCTAAGATACAAAGAGCATTGAGAAAGAGCTAAGATACAAAGAGCATTGAGAAAAAGCTAAGATACAAAGAGCATTGAGAAAAAGCTAAGATACAAAGTGCATAGTGAAAGAGCTAAGATACAAGGTGTGTTGAGAAAGAGCTAAGATACAAGGTGCGTTGAGAAAGAGCTAAGATACAAAGTGCGTTGAGAAAGAGCTAAGATACAAGGTGCGTTGAGAAAGAGCTAAGATATAAGGTGCGTTGAGAAAGAGGTAAGACATGAGGAGCATTGAGAAAGAGGTAAGACACGAGAAGCATTTAGAAATAGCTAAGATACGAGGTGTGTTTAGAAATAGCTATTTCTAAATGCACCTCGTGTCTTACAAGGTGTTTTGAGAAAGAGGTAAAATACATGGTGTTTTAAGAATGAGGTAAGGATTGAGATGGAAACTTTATGAATCCAGTAATCTTACCCCACCCTACATCCTTAAATGGTTCCAAAGATCATGACATAACTTGGTTTTTGATATATATATATATATATATATATATATATGGTATTTGTGGAAAAGGTGACTTACCGGTGAAAATGGTCACAATGGTTAGTTGATGCAAGTTTCACAATGATAAGGCAGCGATATAACAAATATAAAGTGCTCAATACGTGAATAGAGCAAATTTATTATAATAATGGTACACAGTTACGGTGTACCATTATTATATATATATATATATATATATATATATATATATATATATATATATATTAATCATAACCTATCCAAGGGCCATGATATAACCTAGTTTTTCACACACACACATTACAGTCATATCCTACTATACATGATTAATTCAATCTAAAAGCAAAGATCCCTATAGTTATCAATATTGATCCCTGAGGGTTGACGGGACTATCCAAGAAGTTATCAAGCAACAACAACAAAAAAATGTCATGCATTTTGAGCAAACACTTTTCTAAACTGTTTCTACATATATATATATATATATATATATATATGATGAGTCTAATTTTCAGTGTATATGTACAGATATACTATATACACTGAAAATTAGACTCATCAGATATACCGACAAAGAAGCAAACGTGAACTCCACAACAACTATATATATAATGTAACAAATAAAATTTTGCAAACTGAAAAATCCGTGCTCAGTGTAACAAAAAAGGTTCATCTTCAAGTAATTCTTTGCAAACCAAAACATTACAAAGTTTAGGTGAACAGACTTTTTGGGTCATTTAATGCCAAAACAAGTCATTTTGATAAGTTTTAAGGTTTCAATTTCTTAATATTTTCAAATTGGTATAAGTAATTTTCATTAAATTCATTTGCTTTGGTTAGTGGTATAATAACCCTGTAAGTTATTTAATAATAATGATAATAATAATAATAAAGATGAAGATGGAAGAAATACATAGAAAGAGGGAACTAAGTAAAAAAAACAATTCAAAGAAAAAGTAGATTGAATGAAAAAAAATTAAGGAATTAAAGAAAATTTTGACACATAAGAAGGAAAACATTTCAAGGAAACAAATAAATTGAAGGAAATAAGTTGAATGAAAAATAAATTGAAAGAAACAAACTGAAGAAAAAAATTTTTTCAAGAAACTATTTTTTTATTTCATGAAAAAAATATTAGCAATAAGAAAAAGTAAAATAGTCATTTAATAATCAATCAAATTTCTGATCATGTCAGTATTGATGATTGAATCAATTGAATTTATCACCTAAAAATGTGCTGGGTGGAAAGAAGCCAATCAGTGTTTGTGAACAAGAGAGACACAAGAGAAGACAGCAAAGAAAATAAATAAATGAATTTTGGAAAAAAAAAAAGAACAAACAAAAAAAGTCACAAAAAACAAGGTCACACCTCCTACAAGTAATGTAACCTCAAAACTTCTCCCTCCTCTACTATGACTATTTCAACTGCCGTCTTTTTAGATTAAGCTTTGAAACTATAATCAACCACAAGACCTAAGCCTAACCAAAAC
>CM042138.1:114893009-114923009 GCA_023376005.1 Doryteuthis pealeii
AACATTGTAATAATCAAATTATCATACTGTGGTATATCCACAGGCCCTGCTAGTTTATATACATAGAAATATATATATAGATCTATGTGCTAAAAGATATTGACCATCAACATGTAGCAAGATTGACAGCTATTTCTTCTAATAACAACACATGTCATGGTCAGAAGGATATAAGTGGTTAAGCTAGCATTGAGTAGTTCATTTTGACATGTTAAATGCCATGTGATAATAGACAAGACAAATGATTTGAGTGACTTTGATAAAGTCCAAAATTGTTGTGACTTGAAGTGTAGCCTAGAGCTTTACTGAAATGTTACACTTTGTGGGATGGCTCACTTTCAATTGTGCTGAGTATCTATTAGCAATTGTCTGAGTAGGAGAAAAATCACTAACTGCTGACAAGGCAGACATGATTTATTGATGTAAGGAGTGAACTCTTGCCAAGTAAAATCTTGCAAAAAAAAAAAAAAAAAAATGTGTTGAGAACCAGCATTTAATATTCTGGCTTTTAACTGGGATTGAACACTAACCACTGCCAGTGAATTCACATAATGTTTCTTTGGTACAGGATAATAAGTGAGACTGATGTTATCATTCTTAAGTTGGTTAGTTGGATTTTACGGCATTTCAACCTTTGCTGGTTATTTTATGCTGAAGACATTTTGTTTTATTCATGCTTGATGGGTATTCAATTTAAAAAAAAAATCTTTTTTAAATATTTTCTTCAATTTGATGGCACCCTAACAGGTATTACAGATTCGAGTTTGGGTGGACCTGGGAGTTATGGCAATAAATTCCACATTCCCCAGACTACCAGAATTGGAACTTCCCTTGATGCAGTTTAACATCATACCCAGGACACTAAGACCCTCAGCCACTTCCTTCTAGTACATATGATAAAAGGGTTGGTGGTTTCCATAAGGGCAATAGGTTTGAGACAATAATAGAGGTGCTAGGGCTTGATGTGATCAGCTGATTGATCAAAGGGGGCTTCTTCACTCGCCTGTCTAAGTAAGGGCCAAAGTACTGCTCAGGCCCCAGAATTCCATCCTTAAGCATCAATTTGTGTCAATTGTACAAATCTCCATTGCTATCACTTCTGGAAGGTTCGGCACAACATACAGTATCCATGCAGAGCTGATTGATGTAGGTTTTTGCTGGCTGACCCACACTGGTGTGCCCATGTGTTGGTGTCTTCTCTGGATGGTTTGTCTGATAGGAGACAAGCGACTATACAACTGCTATTTTATCCCATCCTTTCATGGTTCTCATCTAGCTTTCTCTCCAAGCATCTTGTTAGAGTAGTGATTGTGGTATCCTTAAAAGTCTGATGCTCTACTGACTGGGCTATGTGAGTCATTATGTTATAATAGTGCAGCCATAGAGTAACACTGACAAGGCTACAGCTTGGAAGAATTAAATTATTTTGATTTTTATAACATAATTTAGTTTTGTAATATATTTAATGGTTTGTGTATAGGAGGTAAATGTCCATAAAGTTGCTATTTTGTGGAGTACTGTTTTCAAAGTAAGTTAGTCTCTGTAGAATCTCAGGAAGGCTGTAACAAGCATCCAGTTACTAGACAAAAAAGGGGACTATAACTGAATACAGCTCCTGTGCATTGGGTATATATGGATCAATGTATCCACTCTAAAACCAACAGCCTATCAGAATCCTGGGAATAGGCTTGGCTAAGGAACATAGTGGAATAGCCTAACCTGCTATATAAACCACCTACCAACTTGGGATTCTCAGAGCAGATTCAGCTTGCAATACAACTAAATTTCTGACCACCTATTATGACATTCTACAGCATCTAAAAATGCTTTCTTTGGTTTGATTATGAATTGCATTCTTAAACTCATTTTATCGAAATACATTAGTTTACTTGTAAAATATACCATATCCAAGGTAATGTACTTTGAGAAAAGTTCTTCTGTGCTGACTAATTTTTGAGAAAGGAAATCCTGATCTTAACCTCTTGGATGTCTGATCTTTGCACATTTTTGTGACTGTTCTTTGTTTTCTCTTTCTTCAAAATCAGTTCAAAGTGTTAAGTTCTCCATAGCAGACATTTAGGTGCTTCCTTGTTTAGTGATTGGTTCTTGAAAAATTTCATTCATTGCACAAAAAGATTCTTTTACAGTTGGAATGAAATGGAATCTGTGTTCTCTTATCTTCTAGAAATGGGGAAAGAAAAGAAAATATGATTGGGAGAAGGAAAGGAAAAAAGGAAAGGAAGTAAGGAAGGAAAAAGGAAAGTAAGGAAAGAAAAGGAAAGGAAAGAAAGGAAGTAAGGAAAGAAAAGGAAGTAAGGAAAGAAAAGGAAGTAAGGAAAGAAAGGAAGTAAGGAAAGGAAGTAAGGAAAAGAAGGAAGTAAGGAAAGGAAAAAAAAAGAAAGGAAGTAAGGAAAGGAAAAAAGGAAGGAAGTAAGGAAAAGAAAGGAAGTAAGGAAAGGAAAAAAAAGGAAAGGGTAAGGAAGGGAGTAAGGAAAGAAAAGAAAAGATGAAGAAAGAAAGGAAAAAGAGGTAAAAAAGAAGGGAGATAAAAAGGAAATAAAAAAAATTAATCAAAAACAAAAAAGAAAAAACAGAAAAAAAATTAAGTAAAAAAAGAAATAGAAAAATTAAATCAGAAAAATAAACAAAGAATTGACAAATGAGAGATTGGTTGGTTGATTGGATTTTACAGCATGTCAAACCTTGTTGGGTTATTTTATTCTGGAAATGTTTTATTTCATTCTTTCCTGATGGGTACTTAATAACTTTCCTTTTTTTAAAACTCATTTTTTTCTATTTAATCAATAGATGGGACTCTAACAGGTACTACTACTCAGGGTCAGTGTGGACCCGGGAGTAATGGGGATGAAGGAGTACTCCACATTCCTCAGATCTCAAGAATTTGAACTTCACCATTAGAAGCAGTTTAACATTATACCCAGGACATGTGGAGAGAAATGAAGTAGGAAAGAGCAATAGAAGAGAATACAAAAGAAAAGAAAGAATTTTTAAAAAGCCTAAAAGCTATTTGAGAGAAGAGAAAGCTTAGATAAAATCTAAAAGAAGAAAATACAAGAGAATGAGAAAAGAAGAAAGAAAGAAAGAGCAATGGAAGAAGCAAAAGAGAGAATACAAAAAAAAGGGTGAATAAAAAAAGCCTATAAACTATTTGAGAGAAGAGAATCTTTAGATAAAATCTAAAAGAGAAAATAAGTAAGGAAAAGAGAAGAGAAATCAAAAACAGAAAAATAAAGCAAAAAGAAAAAGAAAAATGAAATAGTCAAGAGATAGAGAATTGTAAAAGCTAAAAAAAAATCGAAAAGACCTGTTTCCAGCTATTTCAATTCAAATGCAAAAAGTGTCTACAGTCAGTCCCAGTTTCAGATAAAGTCCTTGAATTTTATAAGAATATTTATAAGGTCAAAGATGGTAGCCATATTTATTTCATGATTCAGCATTGGTTTTGTCAGGAATCTTTAAGATCTATGATCCTTGTTTCATGCTTAATTTCTTGAGCTCAAATTGTTCAAGACAATATTTATAGTATCTTACTTTATATATATATTTATATTTTTTTAATCATTTTCAAAAACAATTATGTTTGGATAGCATGAAACCAATGGTAGCAGACTTGTTTCCATACAAATAAATATATACTAAAAAATACATTTATTATTTATCTATCTATCTATCTATCTATCTCTCTCTCTCTCTCTATATATATATATATATATATATATATATATATATATATATATATATATATATATACACCAAAATCCTTTATAAAGATAACAATAAAAATGCCTAAAAAGTCTCAAGACAATTTGAATAAAACATGAATCTAACATTAATAAAATAGCATTTAACACTGGCAATAATATACTAAACATATTTAATAACTAACACACTAATCTTAGCAACCATCAAAATAGTAATAGACCCTCCTAATTTGAATGAACAATAAACGAATGAATAAATTCAAATGAAAAAAAAAGTAACACATAACAACACTACACCCTACAATCTCCCTATGATGATGGTGGAAATGATCAAAAGCGCTTGGGTAGAAAAGTATGGTAAAGTTTCTCCACCATCTGGATCCTGATTTACAAAAAATCACAAGAAGACACATAAAGGTCATAAGAAGAAATGTTTCTGCTTAAACAATAACAAAATACACAACATTCGAATATATATATATATATATATATATATGATGGATTCTCCTTACCAACAGTTTTATGATTATTTTCAAACATAAAAAGGAATCTTTCTATGATCATATGTTTATAGATTATATATACTATACATATATGTAAACAAGTGGAAATATGAAAATTAGCTTTTAATAGTTATCCCCTTGAGAAATTCTAATGATTAGAGTGAGCGTGAACAAAACGCCATACTAATATCATGAAGTCACAAACTGTTTTTTTGAAATTATTATAGCATATATATATATATATATATATTATATATATATATATATGTATGTGTATGTATGATGGCTTTTATAATAGTCCAAATAAGTTGTCATCGGGGTGGCCAAAAGTCGGTATCAGCCAGACAGTGAGGAGGTCTATACCCTTTTCACTAGCACTAGACCAAGGAGATTGTTTTTGCCTCAGAGGTGGAGCGCTACACCTATCATCGGCCCCTTACTTTACTGCACAGATCCCTGTGCGACTCATACG
The DNA here is from genome assembly GCA_023376005.1 of Doryteuthis pealeii. NCBI lineage: Eukaryota > Metazoa > Mollusca > Cephalopoda > Myopsida > Loliginidae > Doryteuthis > Doryteuthis pealeii. The sequence goes on from CM042138.1 coordinate 114,897,707, forward strand.
CTGAGTTGGTGAGGGCCGGTATCGAACCTTGTGGTTCCTCGTCGGACACTCTACCGGCCGAACTAAACCAGCCATAAGATGGCAATTATATACCTATATACTTTGGTCATTATTATTAGTTGAAAATTGCCATTCAAAACATAATAAAATTTGAGGATGCAGGATTAGTGTGAAGATAAAATAAACAATCTCAAATTTCTAATCGACTGTCTGGAACATTTTGCTGGTCATAAAGATAATTTACTCCATCCATTGCCCAAGATTAAGTCATAGAAATGAGACAAGCTTCCTAATCTGTGACTTAAACATATGCTTTGTTTCTTTTATCAGTATCCTGGCTCCAGAATTTTCCAAACAGAATCTTATTAGCCCAGCCATTACACTATATATATATATATATATATATATATATATATATATATATATATCTGCTTTCCAGACATTTAATTTTCCATTATATTTAGTAGCAACTGACATGATCAGATTTAATAGTGCAAAATTATTAAGATAGAAAGAAAAAAAAACAAACAACAAACAAACAGAAACTAAAATATATAATTCCATTAACCTAAAATAAGTGGTGATACGAATAGAATTCATATAGGTATAAAAATATGTAAACTGGTTGCTTATCTACCTTACCTATAAAAATACTATAACCCAGTCTCCATGTAAATAATTGATTCACAAGCTACATTAGGGATAGTACTTCATTATCAATAGTAATCATATATATATTATTGACACTAGCAGGACCTGTAGATATACCACAGTATGATAATTTAATTATTACAATGCTTGATATTTTTACTTCAGAGCTATTGCTAATAGTTCAATGTCTAAAAAGTATAATAATCTTGATTTAATTCTCACCCTTTTTTGTCTTTCTTTCCTTATTTTCATCTTTTCATTATGTTCGATTGGAATAGATTAGCATTACTACTTCTGCGTACTCACCCCCTCTCTCAATCTTTGTCGACTATCTTTCTTTCTTATATTTTTATGTGTAGCATGTCCTTTTTTCTTCCCTTTCTTTATAATAAAAATAGAATGATTTATCATTTAGCTGGGGTGACAACACTCATAAGAAATAAGAATTTGGTGGATAAGCAACACCAGATCATAGTATTTACATTTTTGTATTTCATCTTGGAGGATTTGGATGGTCTCATTTTTAACCAGAGGGTGCTGCAAGATGATAACAGTACTATAATTAAGTATTACTATATAGCTATTCTAGCTGTATGTTCCCGGTTTATATAGTAGCCTGCTAAAGTATACACTTTTTAGATCTCATGTTGCTCATTATTGGATAGCAGTAGGTCTGGTTTTGCTTAGTAACCACAAGGTTCCAGATTCAATACCAGTCTTTGCCAATTCAGCGCTTAAGTAGCACTGCTTGGATCTGTATGGTAAAGTAAGGAAATGATTATAGGTGTAGTGCTCTACCTCAGACATAAAAAAAATTCCCTGGTCTAGCACCTGTGAAAAGGGAGAGACTCCTTCACTTATTTAGGCTAGATAGGCAGTTGGAGTGGCTCTCTTCGACCAGTCGGCTGGACACATCAATCACTAGAACCTATATGAATTTCCCAACACTATTGCCCTTATGGCAAACCCCCAACCTTTTTTATCATATATGTGCTTGAAGATCATATATGTGCTGGTGTTTTAATTTTAGAGCTCTGGGTAGTGTGGAGTACCCCTTGATTGCCCTTACTCCCAGGTCAACCCTGACCCGGAGTGGTAGTGCCTGTTAGGTTCCGATCTATGGGTTAAATAGATTTTAAAAATGAGTTTTTAAAAAGTGTGTTTAAAAAAAATTGAGTTTAAAGAAAAAATTAAATACCCAACAAAAATGAATAAAACATCTTCGGCATTAAGTAACCTGAGGATTGACAAACCGTAAAATCCAACCAACCAACCAACTAATGATAACCATTGCTCCATATTCACTTTCACCCACAAATACAGAAACTGTAAAATAATGACATGAAATCTTCAATGTCTCTATTTTTTTGCATAAGCTCAAAAATATTTAGGAAAAAAATTTAATGTTAAAAGTAATTGTGTGATATACACAGACCCCCAATTTAACACAATACTGAGCATCCATGACAGCACATCATGTTATAAATAAATCCTTTTGCTGCAGAACATTTCCAGGAAATGCAATATGTATCCTTTTTTCAAATTTGAAAAAATAAAATTTACCTTTTTTATGTTTAAGGAAAATAGAAATGCGTGTTATCTAAAACATATTGAATTTTTGCATGAAACATGAAACCTATGAGAAACATTTTCAATTTTAATAATTAAAAAAAAAAAGAATTGATGTCAAGATCTCATTGTGCTCTATCAAAATTCTTTTTTACTACATCAAAGTCTGTCTATTTCAAAGACCTGTTATCAATATCTGCTTTTATATCAATAATTTGATATCATAGTCTGTCTATTACAATGATCTGAAATCATAGTCGGTCTTTATTAGAATGATCTGAAATCATAGTCAGTCTTTATTAGAATGATCTGAAATCATAGTCAGTCTTTATTACAATGATCTGATATCATAGTCAGTTTTTATTACAATGATCTGATATCATCGTCTATCTGTATTAAAATGATCTGATAGCATAGACTCTCTTTATTACAAGGATCTGATATCAGTCTCTATAATTGATAAATCTGTATTTGATGTGCGATAGCAATGTTTTTAAGCTAGTGATCTGATACCATAATTCATCTTTTATTTAAGTGATTTGATATTGTATTCTGTCTATTTCAATGATCTGATATCAATGTCAGTCTTGTTAGCAATCCCAAAGAAAATACTTTCACTGCTTTTATCATTTTTTTTAAAATCCCTCTAATATATTTTACTATGTTTATAAATAAAGAGTGCTTAATAACAGTAATATAAGATATATATCTAAATTAGGATAGCTTAGACAGTCAATGGTACTTGGTAAAATGGTATTTTCTTCCTTATGCGATCATCAGAACAATAGAAGATGAACATGGTATATATATTTACCAACCCCTCTGCATGAGTAGGATGTGACACAAGATCAATTTCTTAAGTAGAGTTTACCAGGTTTGAATTCAGAATTTTCCTCCTCCTAGATTGGTTACCAAGCCATGGTTAATGGGCCCAGTCTGCCCTACTATTTACCCATAGCTGGGAGAGAGTAGTTGGATGAATACTTTTCTCAAGGGCATTAACTCTATGTGAAATGCAAACAGCTATGACTAACCATTACACTAGGCACCTCCAACTAAAATGAATATGGTGTATGTCTCTTTATATACTGTTGCATAAAAACCACTTAAAGAGATATACATGAAGAATAATTAAAGTTCCAATTATTGTCGAACTGGGAAGACAAGGCAACAAACGGTTGTAACTGAAATACAAACCTGAATGCTACAAAGTCCACTGTAAAATGACATTGTGGAGTCTTATAAATACTTTGTAATTTTGCAGTGGACTTTGTAGCATTCGGGTTTGTATTTCAGTTACAACCGTTTGTTGCCTTGTCTTCCCAGTTCGACAGTAATTGGAACTTTAATTATTTTTCAATACAGTATGTGAATTTTTTCTTAATCTGAAGGCTGCTTAGGCAAAAACTGACAGTTACTAAGTGCCATGGACTCTATGTCTATGCTATTTTAATGATATATGTTACCACTTATTTTCTGTATTTGTTGTCACTTGAAATTTCAATTTTTTATGAATCATATCTTGCTCAATGTTAAGCCTGTTTAGTTGCATTTACAGAGACTATGTATTTATTAAGATATTTACATTTCAAATAATGGCGACAATTTCAAAATTAAATTTTGGTTTGGTTTCTTGGATTTTATGGCATGCCAACCCTTGTTGGGTTATTTTATGCCAAAGACGTTTGATTTTATTTGTGCTTGATGGGTACTCAATCTTTTTAAAACACATTTTTTAAAACTCATGTTTTTCTTCTATTTAACCCATAGATGGTACCCTAACAGGTATTACCACTCTGGGTCAGGGTAGACCAGGCATTAATGGCAATGAAAGGGTATGCCACATTCTCCAGATCTCCAGAACTGGAACTTTATCATTAGATGCAGTTTAACATCATGCCCAGGACACTAAGACCTTCAGTCACCACATTCTAGTACATATATGATAAAAAGAGTTGGGGCTTGCCTTAAAAGCAATAGGTTAGGACCACTGATTGATAGAGGGGGCCTCTCTGACCACCCATCTAACCTAAGGCCAAAGTGGAGTGTTGCAACCACCGGTACAAAATGAAATGATATACTTTTTTCTGAAACCCCCTGTATATATATAAGAATGGATTTTAGAACTTTGTAAGGTAAATCTTTATGGTTGTGCTGGCTTGAATAAACTCATTTTTATTGTGTTGTTTGAGCCATTACAAATTTTACAGAGACCAGATGATGAGTCTCCTGAGGTTACAAATTTAATTTTTACTATAGATAATTCTTATCTATCACGCCAGCTTGTTACAAAAATGTACAACTGTTTCAAAAACTACTCGGGGAGGGGGGTGTCAATTTACTTCTTCCTAACTTGAAAAAGAAATTTCCTTCAGTGAATAGAGGAATGAAAGTAACCATATATATATAATATAATAAATATATAATAAAGTAATCCACAGACACGTGTTTCGAGTATCACCTCTCATCAGTGTGGTTATACCGTTTAACAGCTACCTCTGTTATATATATATATATATATATATATATATATATAGAGAGAGAGAGAGAGAAAGAGAGTGTTGTTCTGGTTCCAGGAGAAAATTCAGTATTTTATAAAAAAAGATCCGCAAAATGATTATGTTTTTAGAAAAAAAATTTTAATATTTTTATCTTGCATATGCGACACGTGTTTCAGATCTTCTGGTATCTTCTTCAGGCTTTGGTCAATAATAAAAAATTTTTTTTAAATTATTGACCAAAGCCTGAAGAAGATACCAGAAGATCTGAAAAACGTGTTGCATATGTAAGATGAAAATAATAGAAAATTTTTTCTAAAAACATAATCCATTTTGCGGACCTTCTTTTTTATAAAATATATATATATATATATATATTGTGTGTGGTGGGTTCTCTTATCATAAACGATAATGAAGGTCAGCAGCGTCTGACTCACTTTATCCTACATTGTGTATGCTATCAAGAAAGAAAAAAAATTCCCTCCTGATGCATGCACTTTTATTTGTATAAAGTAGTCTGTTGCTTGTGCAATGCAAAGCACACTCTCCATCAAACAACATAGCCTATACAGCTGCACTGTGTGCCACTCATTAGGTGTTTGTTTTGATGACATGTTGTTTTATCATGGATTTTGACCTATTCTGACTCCAGGATTTATATATATATATATATATATATTACTGTTTTCTAGAGATTAGATGCACAAATGCATAACCACAAGGTTGGCGGGTCCTTACTGTATTCCCCTCTTAGGTTAAGATCCTCTCATTAAATAAAAGGGTGTCCTAGGTATAATACTCAATTGCATATAGGGAGTTTAAAAGCTGTGGATTATGTGGAGTCACCCCTTTTTTGGCATTCCTATGAGTAAAATAGACATTTTTTAGATAAATAAGTGTTTATCTATTTAAAATGATAGTGACAATACGGACCCTCAATGTGAAACTGGCCCAAAATAATTCAACAGGATGTAAAACTAACTAACCAATGTATAGTTACTTAGCTTAGTCTGGCACAAGGCCACAATTATAGCAGAACCAATAAGGATCAAGAACAATAGAGGCAAAATATTAACTGAATGTAATTGTTTGTGTTCGTTATTCATTTTTCCATAACTTTTCCTTATATCTTGTTAATTTTTCCTAATCTATTTTCTTCACAGCTTCATATTCATATTTTTGGTTGCAGAGTTTTTAGTATAACTATTTCCAGGCAATGTATACATACATACATACACACACACATATATATATATATATATATATATATATATATTGCAAAATTACAAAAATATAGCAGATCAGGAAAGAAAGAAACAAATTAAATTATTTTAACTGTTATTTTATTGTTGAATATAAACTCCCACTTTTATATATATATATATATATATATATATATATATATATATATATATATATATATATATGTGTGTGTGTGTGTGTGTGTGTGTATTATGCATTTTTTAAGTTTTGTTTATCATTGTCTGTCACAATGTTGAGCACTGGTAAACACTTGCTGAATAAACCTTTCTATTCCTGTTCTGAAAATCCTTTCCTTTATTCCTCATATCCAATTTTATTTTCTGATTCTCTTGAGTGCTTTGTTATTGTTTACAAATTGAGATTGTTCTTCTTGACCAAGATTTCAACGATCTAATTAGATGTGTATATCTTACATATGAGCCATATCTACAAAATCAGACCTTTGTTTTTGTAGATGTTTCTTATAATAAATAATCTATGAATTACTTTTCTATAATGACATTTGAACAATGTTGAATGCCTTTTGTTTTATGCACATATGTTATTATTTATCCTCATCAATATTTCTCAGTTTATCCCAGTGGCTTTTATTTATTCATACATCCATCTATATGAGTCTTTCTTTTTCTATCTATCCCAGAAATCTATCTTTTTATCTATCTATCCTAGTGTTTCTTTGTAAATCTATATATCTATCCCTCTGTTTTTCTTTTAAATTTTTATCTCTCTCAGTGTTGTTGCTTTTATCTAACTATCTATACCAGTGTCTTTTTTTTATCTATGTATCCATCCATCCTTACCAGTGTGTTTTTCTATCTATCTATCTATCTCAGTATAATTTCTTTTATCTATCGATCTATACATCTGAATATATTCTAACTATCTATCTATCTATCTATCCCAGTATGATTTCTTTTATCTATCGATATATACATAATATATTCTAACTATCTATCTATCTATCCCAGTATGATTTCTTTATCTATCGATCTATCGATCCGAATATATTTTAACTATCTATCTATCCATCCATCCATCCATTCCAATGGTTTATTTTATCTATTCAACATGGTGTCTTTTTTCATCTATCTATCCCAGTATTTTATTTTTTATCTATCAATCCCAGTGTTTGTTTCTTTTTAGTATCTATCTACCCTAGTGTCTATTTTATCAATCTATTTTCACATATTTATCTTTATTTCTCTATACAGCAATACCTCTAATAGTGCAGCCTTGATTTGTATAGGTTTTGATGCAATATGTTTAATTGTATCTTTGCACAAAAAACAAAAAAAACAAACCCAAAACAAAGAAATTGCGTAGGCAGTTGACAGCACAGACATGTTTAAATACAAAAAAGAAAGAAAAAAAAATTGTGCAAACTGCATTGAAGGTTTATTTCTCCAGGAAATAAAATCTGTTTCAAAAACAATATTTTTTTTTCTATTCTAGTGTTTTTCTTAAATGTTACACATTACAAGTTGTTTTTACTTATGTGCAATCCATTATGGAAACAACACTGGTAGCATAATAGACACCATTAAAGAAAATGAATTTGGCATGCAAAGTTCAAATCCTGGATGAGATTGTTTCTGTTTCACTTCATACAGATGCCTTTGGGAAAGGTATGCCTCCATCTATATACCCACCCTCGCCAAGTCAGCGTATGAGTAGCACAGGGATCTGTGCAGTAAAGTAAGGAGCTGATGGTAGATGTGGCGCTCCACCTCAGACGCTAAAAATAATTTCCTTGGTCTATCGCTAGTGAAAAGGGGATAGACTCTCTCGCTGCGTGGCTGATACCGACATTAGGCCACACCGACGACTTTACTTACTTTTATATACACAATGTTTTGGCCAATGTGCCTTCTCGGTCTTCTTAAGGTGTTTTTTTTTTCTTTTCAAACTCTAGAGCCTTTTGGTCATAATTGGGACCCTTCCCGGAACTTTGAATCAACTCATTTATTTAATCCATTGGGGTATATTGTTTTAATTCCGTTAATCATGACCGAGTACAAGAGTTAAGCTATATTAAGTATTCTATATTATTTTCACCTGTAGTCAGTATTGAACCTGAAACCTCCAGATTATTGTCACTTAGAACTGTATTAATTCAACCATTCTATCTTTTGCGCCATGTGTCCAACTGGAAGAATTTTAATTATTTCTGTCTTTTTTTTAAAGTTGAATTATATCAGATCTAATTATAATAAGACTTTGAACAGCACAGTTTTCAACAGTACAAACAAAATTTTGGAACAAATTAAGCACCTTATTTAAGATATTTCTATTAATCTCTCAACAGAAAAGACTGCTGCATAATATCCGTGTAGATAAAAGCAACTTCATTAACCAGATTTTATAAGAGAAAGAACGTATGACAATTAGGAAAAAAGAAAATTTATCTCCAAACTACAAAGGAATTGATAATTACTTATTTTTGTAATCCTGTTTATCTAGAAACACTTCCTTCCGCCATAAACACAAAATATTGGAAATCCGTTAATTCTGAAGGGAGCTGATCCTTATTGATCAAAGACTTCAAGGATTTACAAAATCCTTGATTCAACGTAGTTATAAATGTGTGTGTGTGTGTGTGTGTGTGTGTATTTTCTCTCTTCTCCTTCTGGTCAGCTCTTTTGTTCTAAATGCTGAATTGAAATATTTTTCATACTTCATCTTGAAAGCATTGTTATATACTAACAAAAATTGCGCTCTGGGCACAAGTATTTAAGTCTTAATATAATTAAATATTATATTGAATTAGAAAGACTAATGAAATTAAATAAGAACACAAAAAAGATTACTTCAATTTCTAATTGATTTCAATATGAAATTATACATAGGATTACTTTTAATACATTTGTGAATAAAACAATAATATTAGAAATCAATAACACCAAGTTATTTATTAAACACGGTTTTGTTAAAACTGGTATGCAAATTATTCACACCATATACTATGTAAACCTTTATTTCTTAATGATACATAAGACAAATTGCAGTATTTTAAAAGCATTGATAATATGGTCTGTTTTGAGGCAAATCTATCTTAGACTGTAGCTACACATTGTTAATAAATGAGATGCTAATTATTGAGAATATTATGTAAATAAGGGAATTGTGACATTGGTGGTGACAGTTTCAATTACATTATCCTCTACAATTATATGATTCTGAACACACACAGATCACAAAGAGTTTAGCTGAAAAAGAATCAAACATTATGGCATTACTATTTACATCTTGTTTAGTAATAAATTGGCATATTTTGTAATCAGTAGAGAATCTCATTAAAAGCAAAACAAAGATTTGTCCTTTCTAATTGCCACATTCTCAAAATTTTCTGCCAGTAATTTCCAGCACCTGTGTAGTTATGAATCATTGTATTTATTCTTCAGAAACAGCTGGGATAAGTTGTTAACCCTTTTATGAGTAGATAATTTTTTAAAAATCCTTCTACACTGTAATTGTTAGGAAGTATTGGGCATACTTGGATTAATTACTAATGCCACTATAATGGAAATGTTAAAATCTTATATATATATATATATATATATATATATATATATATATATTCATATATATATGTGTGTTGTGTGCATATATATATATATATATATATATATATATATATATATAATAGATAGATAGATAGATAGAGAGAGATGTTAGTTTGTGTGTGTGTACGTATATATATATATATATGTGTGTGTGTGTGTGTGTGTGTATTTATAGATGTGTCTCACACTAAAAATATGGATTTAGTCTTGGTTTTAGTGGCCAAATTGCTGCTCATGAAAGATGAACTCCAAAGAGAATTAAAACCATGAATTAAACTTCACGTCTTCAGGACAATTACAAAGTAGCAAGAAATATCGAGATAGTGTTACAATGAATATATTTATGAAATTAACTTTCCTCTGTTTAGTCTATTAATCATCATAGGAAATGGAATTAGCAACAAGAGATCAAATACTATTATTTGGATAATTCAGACTTTGTCTTCATCTTTATTGTTATCTACACATTTAAGTCAATGTGCCTTCACAAAACTTTGAACTGAACACTTTATTCAATCCACTGGGGTAGACTGTTCTCATTGCATTAACCATGACTGGGTACAAGTGTTAAGCTATGTTAAATATTCTATGTTATTATCACCCTTGGTCAGGATTGAACCTGCAGCCTAGAGATGATTGTCACTTAGAACTGTATTAACTCTTATATCCATTATGCTATGTATTCAAATAGTAATGAGGCTATTTGCATTTAATTTCATACTAATGTCCTCCAATTAGGGTCAAGTTCTTTATTTTTGTTCAGGCAACTAGACTAAGAGAAGGAAAATTCAATGGCTGCCGCTGAAGGTTTGAACAGGGTTTAATGACATAGTGTTGGGATTATTCCACCTATGGCTTTAGTCTTTAAGGGTGATCCTGTGGGTGTTTTCAATGAAGAAGACAGCATGGTTAGTGGTTGATGTGCCTGGCACTATTGGATTTTGTAGGAAATGGACTTGTCGACCCGAGTTCAAATCTTTGAAAAGGTTGTTTGCATTTCACATAGTGCTAATACCCTCCAACTAGGATAAATAATAGGGAAGACTGGGCTCTTTAACCTTGTCTAGGTAACCAGTCTAGGAGTAGGAAAACTGAATTCAAACATGTCAAACTCCGCTTATGAAATTGACCTTGTGTCACATCCTGCTCGTGCGGAGGAGTTAGTAAATACATATTAATCAACTTTCCAACATCAGCACTAAGCATTTCTTGTAAAAAATTGGCCAATTAGAAATGATATAGAACACATTTGGTAATTGTCCTGAAATCAAAAATAAATTGAATTTCCTGTGATCAAGAACTGCAGAGAAAGATTTCAAAGAATACTACAGATTTTCTGCTACAAGGAGTATCTACTGAAACTTCATAGAAATCCATTCTATCAGCATGAACTAGTACTTCAAAGAATACTACAGATTTTCTGCCACAAGGTTTACATCTACTGAAACTACACTCTTTTCTACTAGGATTTCAAGGGACTGAACAAGGGTTAACCGACTGAACTTAAACTCAATATCGACTTGGATTTACCATCAGAACAAAATACCTAAAATGGCGACAAAAATTTTAACAGATTGCCTCTTTGTCACAATGGTGATTAAAGAGTTAGCTGTCCAGTGTGATCTTGGGCAGGTAATGATTCCTCCTCATACTGGAGACATATTTTGCCAAGTAGAGCTGGGATTTTAATAGCATGGCCTCGATAGTGGTAATTTCATGAGAAATACAATGTTTCTGAAAGCCAAGTTGAAAAGTTACTCTCAAATGATTAGAGTTAGAGCAATTCAAATATTTGTTAATCTACCCCCAGGGCAAGTGTATTGATGCTATACATGGACGGATTGAAAAATATGCCAAACAGGCAGAACATAGTTAATATTGATCGAAAATGTAAAAGATTATATTGTGATCTAATCAATAAAAGTTTTTACTTTATTGCTTCTATCGTGCAAATTAAACATCTCTATCCGTATAAAGAGTGTGACTTTTTCTCATTGTTTCTTTGTTCATCCATCTGGAACTTCTGCTACAAAAATTACAAAAGAAAATTTGAATTAGAAAATTTAAATAAACTTCTAAAAATTCTTATATCAGATTTTTCTTCTTTTGTATTTGAGAAAGTATTAACTTTTTTAGTCTCTGAAATAATTATTTTCATCTACATATTTTATTATTTATATTATTATTAAAATCTCTCTCTCTCTCATATATGTTTAAATTCTCACTATTTTTATATGTTTATATTATTACAATTCTCATTATGTACATATATGTATATATATGTATGTGTACACATTAGAATTCTCATATATATTAAAATTTTCATTGTGTTTGTGTGTATATGTATATATATATATATATATATATATATATACATATATATATGTATTATGAAAATTTACATTATGTTTGTATATATATATATATATATATATATATATATATGTATATTATGAAAATTCACATATTATGTTTGTATTTATATATGAATCTATAAAACATGTTTATTCATACATAAAATGGAAATGATATTCTGTTGCTGCAGCTGGCATATACTACCTCTGAACCCCTAATTAGGGGGGGGGGGATGAATTCTCCTTGGGGGTTCACTACTTTATCAAAATTGACATGGAGTAGCATGAAGGCCACATATCATAGATATATAGTGTTGGGGGAAAGACATTCTAGGACTGGTTCTGTTTTTTGCACCAATCTTACAAATAGAGAGGGTCTGCTGATCTTGAAAATCAGCATTTGAAATCTTGGCCTTTTAATATTTACCTTATTTGCTTAGCAAGGTCAAATGAGAAGTGGATAAGAGACAAAATTCTGTTCTTTATCAAGGTCTGAAACACTGACCACTAGTGTCATCGGGAAATGGGCAATTATCTCATGCAGAGATGCAGACTTTATCAGTTTCTCAATATAAATTGAACTTATTGGAGAAAATTCAAAATCAAAAAAAAGGAAAATAGATGAATAAAATTAGAAATAAAAGAATAAAAAAAAATAAAAAATCCCACAATTTTTACAATGTTGGTTGTTTAAAACAACAAATTTATATCCTGCACATCTCTATCATTCTCTCATAAAAATTACAAAAAAAGAAATTGAATAAAATAAAAAATAATAAAAATATAAAAATTAATGAATAAAAAGTAAGATAAAATAAAAAAATTACAAAAAATGATAAATTAAGAATATGAAAATGTAATAAAGAATTTTTAGCATTTTTATTTCTAGTTTATTTGCCTATTACTTTTTTTTATTTCATCTCATTTTTTTAATTTGCAAAATATTTTGCTGGAACTGCATCAAATTTATCTGCATATTTATTGATTAATTACCAAATTTTATGAAAAATTCTTTTGTTTTGTTTTCTTTCACCTCTCAGACTGCAATAGAAATAAATCGAGAGTGAGGGTTTGGTCTCGAGTATATGCAGTGTTTATCTAATCTTACCAAGACATAATGAATTAACATTTAATTAAATCATATTGGAGACTCAAATATGTATTTTTCTTTTTAATCAAACAAAGTAACACAATTCAGAATATAATAAAAGGTGAATATCATTTTAATGTTACGAAGTAAGGTTATATAAAACTGTCTGGGTTAAAATGACTTCCAGAACTGTGTAGTTTTCAAACGGATAATTGTTTCGAAACTTTTATGGATAATATTTTAGAAAGATATATGAGACTACATCAGGAGGTGTGAGGTGTAATGGTTAGAGCCATTGGAAATGGACTCGTCGACCGAGTTCAAATTCTGGACGAGGTGTTTGCATTTCACATAGCACTAATATGTTTGGGAAAGGTATGCATCCAACTACTCACCCTTCAGCAATCAGTAAAGGGTGGAATGGGTTCTTAACCCTGGCTTGGTATCAAGTCTAGGAGAAGGAAAACTCTGAATTTAAACTCTGCTTAAGATATTGACTTTGTATCACATCTTGTTCATGTGGAGGGTTGGTTGTGTGTGTATATATATATATATATATATATATATATATATATATGGCTTTTTGTCGATAATTTTTGGAGAATAAGTGCTTAATTGGAGTCGTACCTAATTTTGAAAATTAATTAATTAATAATGAGCCATACATTTAATCATTATTAATTAATTAATTTTCAGGTACGACTCCAATTAAGCACATATATATATACTACATCACTTTTCCAGGTTTAATACTAGACCTTACCAATTCAGTGCATGAGTAGAACAGTTTGGATCTGTGCGGTAAAGTGGGTTGCTGACAGCAGGTGTGGTGTTAACCTCAAATCCTCCCCAAAATCTCCCTGGTCTAGCACTTTAAAAGTCATCATGTTGCACTGACAACACAGACTCCCATTACTCTCTTTCACCATTTGTCCCTCTCAGCCATTGCTCCTTGCAAGTCCTCATCATGACATCCAGTATTCACACAGAGATGATCAATATAAGTCTTTCCTGGTTGGCCTAACCTAGTGTGTCCATGTGTAGATGTCCACAGGAGAACATCACTTATGAATTAGTCCAGTGTGTTTTGTTTATCTTCAAATTTGAAAAATAATTATGAAGTTAGTGTCAATACTTTTTGAATGGCAGTTTTTGGTGAAAAACAAGTTGTTATGCAGCACCTTCCATATTCACTAGACGCAATTTTATGCAATTTCTTGTTTCCCAAACTTCAAAGGGAAGATTTGAGGATGTGGATTTTATTAAAAGGGTTTGGAGATGTTTTTTTCCTGTATTTTATAAATTTGCAATAAACTGGTGATTGAATCTTTCTAATTTACTATTTGATCTAATGAAATATTACCACTGGTTCATAATAGTTGTTACATTTCGCATATGAAAATTTTATGGAAATGTAACAATATGAGATCAATATTAGTAAAAATCAAATTGAATCTTTGCTTTAATTTGGTGTAATTTCTCTACTATCATTATTGCAATTTATTTGTCTGTTGGGATTCAAGTTCATTTCTAATATCATCAGAAAATTCAACTAGTTTTAGCATAATGAAGCAACTGAAAACAAGTTAACAACATTTCATCAATAACATTTTTTGTAAATTTTACTGAAAAAAAAAAAGACAAAAAATGACCTTGTTTTTAAGCTTAGTAAATCACAACAGAGACTGATGTGCAACTTCAAATAAAAACTAGGATTTGTATATTGGTTCTAATAGAAAATGAAAATACCATTTCAGGCCTGTTTGACTTGCTCTGTTAAAAAGAAAGTACAACTGGAATATCTTGTCATTGTTATTCATGTGTATTTGGAAAAATTACACGTAACAGTATTCAAATGCTGATTTACCAGGCAGGCAGACTCATTCTACTCAGGAATTGGGTGCAACATAATCTTCCTATCCATATTACCATGACTTAGGAGCAGGATTTCTCTTAATTTGGAGTATTAGTGTGTATGTATATATATATATATATATATATTATATATATATATATAAGGAAGTAACAGAGTGGGTAAAATCCAACAAAATATTAAAAGTTAAGAAACAAAAGTGGATAAAATACAAACAATTTCAATCAATTAACATTTCGCCTCTGTGTATTTATGAAGTTTCATCAGAAATTGGTAGTTTTTTATCCACTTTTGTTCTTCAATTTTTAATCCTATATACATACATATATATATGTGTGTGGGAAGCAATATATATATATATATATATATATATATATATATATATATGTATATGTGTGTGTGTGTGTGTGTAACAATATATGTAATATATGTTTTGTTATAAACTAAGCTTTGTAGATATCAAAGAAGGGATGAAAAACAGAAAAAGACATTAAAGAAAACAACCTCAAGATGATTCTTTCTTGTCTTTAACCAAACCAGGTGCTGTTAACCAAAAGGGTTTCAAGATGTTTTCCATGATACTAATTCAATAATTTTTCAGATATATTTATAGCTCTCCCTCTCTCTCTGTATATGTGTGTATATATATATATATATATATATATATATATATATATATATATATATATATGGGTGGGTGTGTTTGGCAAAGCATGACTTGTTAATTAAAGCTGATAATGATCTGACTTAATTAGTGTCTTTTCAATACAGAAATTAAGATTAAACACAAACAAGCCAAAGCAGAAATATAACAATACAAACAAACAGTCAGAAGAAATGTAGCTCTCTGGTTAGGACAGCTGAATGGTAGAGCAGGGTTTCCAATATTAACTTTTACATATTTACTTGTATATATTAACACCTGCTTATCAAAACCAATAAAACTTTCTTTAATGAGTTCATCTAATATCCATAACGCTTATGAATCAGAAATATAACTGCAATAAGGTAAACTAGCAGAACCTGAACAGTAGGGTAATTTAATTATTACAATGTTTGATATGTTTATTTAAGAGCTATTGCTAAATAGTTCAATATATAAAAAGTATAATCTTGATTTAACTCTCTCACTCATTTTTTTCTTTCCTTCTTTTGATCTTTTCATTGTTCAATAGAAACATATTAGCATTATTGCTTTTGTGTGCTCACCCCCTTTCTCAATCTTTCCTCTTCTCTCTTTCTTTCTTATTATATTTGTTCTGTGTAGCATGTCCCTTTTCTTCCTTTTCTTTATAATAAAAATGGAATGATCCATTATTTAGCTGAGGTGATGACACTCATGAGAAATAAGAATTCAGCAGATAATTAACACCAGATTATCAAAATTTAGATTTTTGCATTTCCCCTTGGATGTATTGGATGGTCGCATCTTTAATCATAGGGTGTTGCAAGATGATAACGGTTGGAAGATTAACGAACAAGAGTATTGATATATAGAAAGTTTTGCTCTGTTTTCCCTAAGCTCCTTTCAACAGATGTTTTTGAACTTTAATCTTCTGGTTCGCACTTACTTTCCTGTTATTATTTACTCATTATGTATGTATCTATTAACCCTTCCGCACAAGTAGGATATGACACAAGGTCAATTTTAAACATATTGAGTCAGTCAGTGAGCCAGTCAGTCTACTGTTGGTTTGAACAACAGCAACTGGCTAAGCACAACTGAAGCAGTGTCCAAGACAGTTGGTATTTAGGGAAATCAAGAATAGTCCATTCATGTATTTGGGTGATTCCATTCCTTGAGTTCTGATTGGCTGCTTGGTTTCTATGATGTTGTGGGGTTTCATAAATACCCTGTCATTCTGCAGTAGGGTTGCAGCAAGATAGGTTCGTATTAAGTTAAAACTGCTTGTTGCTGTGTCTTACCAATTCGACGGTCATTGGAAAAAAACAATAAATCAAAACTGTGACCTACAATAGGATGAAAGTAAGTATGACCCATGATAGCAGAGTACTATCTTTATTGTGCTACAGATACACTCGGTGAGGTATAAATTTACGGACAAATATTTACATGCAATACTTGTAGAGATTTGTGTTGAATGACCAGTATTCAGCTGTGTGGCAAGTTGATTTAATTCTGAGAATCCAGATTTTGTAGGGGTTTAAATAGGTTGGACTATTCCAATTATATATCTTGGCCAAGTCCATTCCTAGGATTGGCTGCTGATTTTAATGTGGATATCCATATATACTGAACTCTTGAATGTGTTCTAGATGTTGTTAGAGTGTATTTGGTTACGCTCTGCCTTTTTTGTGTGGTGACTGGACGCTAGTCACAGCCTTTCTGTAAAGGTGAGTATGATGTGTATTCTCCAATACTAAAATTCATAATAAACACTTTTAGCAGCTACTTATGAAATTAATATAGCATGAACAAGTGGAAAGGGTAATAAAAAAAAACAGGATTTGTAAGATGCTTGTTGATGGGAAGTAAAATGAAAGTAACTACTTTCAATGACTTAAAGTCACAAGCCGTAACTGCCTTGCATTCATTACTCTATCATAACATTACAACATAGTAGCTTAAGTAGCTTTAGTACAGCAACCAACCTAGGAGAAAGAAAAATCTGAATTCAAGCCAATGTATTCTGTTTAAAAATCTACTTTGCATCACATCCTACCCATGGTAGAGGAGTTGATTAAAACTGGAGGTTAATAGTTATTGT
Source organism: Doryteuthis pealeii (assembly GCA_023376005.1). Taxonomy (NCBI): domain Eukaryota; kingdom Metazoa; phylum Mollusca; class Cephalopoda; order Myopsida; family Loliginidae; genus Doryteuthis; species Doryteuthis pealeii. The sequence continues at coordinate 114,915,297 of CM042138.1, forward strand.
CATAGGAAATGAATCCTGGACAAGTCTGTATTTTACTTTGTGCTAATACCCTTGAGAAAGGGGCTTATGATCTAATCACATTGAAAACATTAGTTCCCCACTAGATCCTTAAAGATAAGCAGTTATGAACCTGTTCTGTACTGTGATGAGTGACTAAGCAATAGCATATATATAAATGTATACATATATGTATATATATGAAAAATATTCTAAATGTATGTTCCGAATCAGTATTGAAAAATACTGGATAAATCTTTTATATTTTATAGTCATTGTAGTCAGTCCATGGATAATTTTGTAAAATCACAATACCCACAGGAAAACTAAAATGATGTAGAGCTTTTCTTTCCTTTATTTCCTTTACAATTAATATCGATTTAATTTATTTTATATTCCTTTGTAAATCTTAATATTTTAAAGATTTTAACAATATCTAAAAAACCAAAAAGCAAACAAAAAAGATTAAGAATATTAATATTTGACAATTAATTGTCCAAGGTAGAAATATATAAAAGCAGATATTTTTTTTTCAGTGAAGTTTTGAAATTATTTTTCTGAAGATTCAAATCTGGAAATAATTGATAAGCATTGATAATAAAAATCAGACAAAATTTTTTAAAAAAAGAAGAAAATGTAATGTCACATTTTTGGAGGAAGAATAAAAAAAAGTTTAAATGTAAAAAAAGTTAAATCTTTTTTTATCAAGATTATAATCATTATTCTTAGCAATTACCATGGCAACCATGAAAGAAAATGATGTAATATAAAAAATATTTGTTGCTTGATTGGATTTGGGGTTTGAAAATTTCACTGTATCATTCATGTTTGATCTATGTGATTGATATTCTCTTCTGAATTTGCTTTGTTTAATGGCATATCAACTTTTATGAGTTATTCACTGCCAAAGTCTTACTCGTAAAAGAACAGGAGTGGGACTATTTGACCCATAGCTAGAAGGATAATGGAGTTCATATGTTTCCTAAGTGTTGGTTGGATTTTAAGGCATGTCAATCCTTGTTGGGTTATTTTTTGCCGAATATTTTGTTTAATCCATTCTTGGTGGGTATTCAAAATATTTTTTAAACTCAATTTAAAAAAAATATATTTATGTTAACGCATTTTCTTCTATTTAACCCATAGGTGGGTCACTAACAGGTACTACCCCTTAGAGTAAGGGTTGACCTAGGAATAATGGCTATAAAGGGGTATTCCACTTCCCCAGAGCTCCAGTATTGAAACTTTACCATTAGATGCAATTTAATGTCATACCCAAAACACCCCAGACTTTTGGTCGGTAGTGTGTATACATATATATGTGTGTGTCTGCGTGTGACATACAGATGCCTTCCATATGGAAAAAGGCAAGAATTTTTTTTTCACTTTCATTTTAGCATATTTCTTAATCTCCTTAATGCTTTTATAATTAATCATGGAATCTGAGTGAACATGACAGGGGATAGAAGTCAAATCTTTTTCATACAAAAAAGAGAAAGAAAAAAAAAAAGTGACCGTGTTAAATATAATACATACAACTAACAAGTAGAAAATCATTTATCATAAAAAAACTTTCAAAATATAAAATTTCCTCAGGGAAAAAGAAGAAAAAAAAAAAATGGCGATGCGTATAAAACAAAATTTTAAAATTAGACAAGGATTGGATACAAGGGTAAAAAATTTTATATAATTTCACAACATTTATCATGCACAGGCTAATCCAAAGCACCGTGACAGATCAAATGTGAAACTTGCCATAAAGTAATTATCGTATGAACCAAAGCACTTGCAATGAAATAAGAATCTTAGATCTACACTAGCTAAAGTACCAAACCAAGTAACTTCTTAAGACTTAGATCGAAGAGATGACCATCTAAAAATCAAATGAAAAAAATAAAAAAAATTCCTTTCACTTATTGAATTTTGTCTAAACTAAATCTATTTTACAATTGTTATTGTCATAAAAAATGGAATCAGAAACCGAGTTCAATTCCTGGATGAGCCTGTTTGCATTTCACTTTGTGCTAATGCTGTTTGGAAAGAAATGAATCCATCTCTTCCCTCTCCCCAACTATGTGGAAATAGTAGGACAGACTGGGTTCTCTTGCCTTTGTAAGAGGTTAAGTAGCACAGAGCCTGTTCAGCACTTGGACAGGTGGCCACTTAATAATATCAAATATTGTAAGCAACCTGTGTGTTCAAACTATTTGTAAACCTAATCACTAGCATTTAGTGTGAATAAATATGTTATAGATATTTACCAAAGCCTCCACACAAGTAGGATGTGAGATAGGGTCAATATATTTAGCAGAGTTTAACAGGTTTGAATTCTTCTTTTAGTAGATTGGTTGCCTAACTATGATTAAAGAGCCCAGTCCACCCAACAATTTACCCATAGCTAGATAAAGAATAGTTGAGGACATACCTTACCTAAGTGTATTAGCATTATGTGAAATGCAAACAGCCTCGTCCATTTCCTACAATGATAACCATTACACCCTGCACCACCACAATAAATATGTCATATATATATATATATATATATATATATATATAGTAATAGTATATGGTTATCCCTAGCTGACTTATTGCAGTGTTATAATGGGAGTGCTCAATATCAGTGATAGAGCTGTATGTATATATAGATATATATAATAATTAAACATCATAAACAAAGGCTCACAGGCTTTTGCTTGTTTCCACAATTTTCTTTTAACATGATTTATGATTATCATCCAGTTGAGCCCTGTTGATGGTTTAATTAAAACCGAAACACTTTAGCATCAGCTTTCTAAATGTTAATCTTTGACATATTTTCTTGTTTTTTCAAAAACTTTATACATATCTATATTGTCAGATTCTATATCCATTTCTTTTTTTCATATATATATATATATATATATATATATATATATATATTACATGGGAATTTTTGTGAATCTGGTTTTCATGATTTTTACACATTCATCACATGGACTCTGATGAATGCATAAAAAGTATTAAACCTGAGTTCACAGAAATTACCATGCAATATATATATATATATATATATATATATATGTGATGTAATGTGTGTGTACAGAATGGCCCTTTTCTGTGTGTAATGTCCCCCCATCCTATGCAAGTTCTAATTATCAGTCCATGAGTTATCTTGGCAGGGTCAGTAATAAAGAGATTAATTTTGATACCTGCAGTTGGTGTTCAAATCCAGGTTAAGCCTAGGTATTTAAATGCTCCCCTTCAAAGCAAGTGCCTCTTGTCCTTCCACAGTCTTTTCTCCTGACAATTTCCTTAATTCATTTGTAGTCCATTAATTTACATACAATTAAATTCTGGGAATTTCTGGCTTGGAAAAGAGATCCACCTGTTATTCAAATGGTCAATAAAACTCTTAACATATTCATCTTAACTCACTCACCTCAACCTGCTTATCTATCAACCCAGTTTAATTATGCAGATGGTGACCTCGGGTCAGGTCAGGTCAATAGGCTTTAGGGTTAAGGGATTGATGAGCATATTGTCCTGTGATTGGTTAAAAGATATGAAAGGCAACCAAAGTGGATGGACAAAGCATTTAATTGACAGCTGAAGAATAGTAAGGACCCTATAGTTGATATATTTCAAGATTGATACAAAGACAACAAGAAACTAGCATGAGGTTCAGCTAGTTATAGGATCCGGGTAAAGAGTCCAGCTGCCATAATGGGTTCTTTCTATAATCGAAATGGTTACAGGTTTAATTGGTTGGTTGGTTGGTTGTTGAATAAACATCATATTCGGCTTCACAGGGAGGCTGTGACTTGCATCCTGTCACCAGCCCCCAAAAAATTCTGTAACTGAATACAGTCTCTGTAACAACTAGCAGTCAAGTATTGGGTATATATGGATCTAAGTATCCACACTAAAACCTGCTGCAAATGAGAATCCTGGTAATGTGCTTGGACAAGGTACATAGTGGAATATCTGAACCTGCTATTTAAACAACCTACCTAGTCTGAATTCTCAGTACAGATTCAACTTGCAACATAACTAAATATTGATCACTTTATACAAATTTCAGCAGGTTAGTTTGACAGCATGTCAACTCTTGTTGGGTTATTCTATGCTGAAATCAATTTAACAATATGGTCTCCAATTATATCCTTATCAGGTTGTACTGACTGCATGGATTCCCATAACTCCCTCTTGCCACCCATCCCTAACAATCATTGCTTTATTGATCTTACTAGAAATGTAAAAATTAGAGACTGGAATTTTTTTATTCAAATGACCAAAAATCAAACCCCTTCCTACAATCTGAATTGATAAAAAACATTTTTTCAATTTTTTTAACAAAATAAGCTATTTATTATAAAATTAAATCAATAATGAATAAAGTGGTGAAAATTTAATTAAAACCTGACAATTCTGATTTTTGGGGATTGTTTGAAAATTTTAAAAAATTATAAATTCTTTTTTATTATCTCCCCTTTTCGACCTTTGATCATACCTATATTTATGTTGTTGTTTTTTTAAACAGATACATGAAACTTTTAGTCATAAGATTGACATAAAGCTAGGATGAGGGGTGGATAAGATGGATTCCTGCCTTTTCAAAGAGAATTAGTTTGAAATGAATGCAAACAGCCTCAACTTGGATTGCAAATTCAATTTCCTATGTCAATAATCATTACAGCACCCACACATCTATGTGTGTGTGTGTGTGTGTGTGTGTAACCATTTTGCTATCAGCACCTTCAGTAAAGATCAATGTATACACGTGTGTATACATGTGTGTGTGGTTATATGTGCGTAAATAATTCTCTCTTAATTACCTGTTTTCATCACATTTCCCAAGATTGGAACTCCCTGTCCTTGGTCTGTAATCTTCCATTTTTTTTGTTATCATCATTTTATATCAATCTTCCTATTTTTCTCTTAGATCTAAAAGATAATTATCCAGAAACTCAAAGATTAATTTTTCCTCTCCATAAAAAAAGTAGCTAGATTGGAGTTCAATCACAAGAGGCTAGGCAAATCACTCCACACCTAAAACCAATAAAGTCACCAGGGACGTTATAACACAATTCTTGTGTGAACTGGTAAACTTGTCCAGGATCAAAATCCAATGTAAAAAAATGTATACAAATACTTCTAGCTGGCATAGAACAAAAAGTATATACACATAAATATGCCTCTGTGTTGTTTTCTTTACTAAAAACTAGAGAGAAATGTTATGCACAGGAAAGTGGACAACTTTGAAGGAAGAAGAAACACCATCCTGATAGAAAGAGAAAGAACAACCCTTAAGGGATGATGAAAGATGGAAAAGAGAAAACAATGGTTAGCTGAATTTTACAGCATTCTTGTTTTATTCATTCATGTTGAGTATTCAAATTTTGTTTTAACACATTTTTTTTTAACTCATTCTTTGATCCATTAAATTCATAAGATCCTAAATGTACCACTCCAGGTCAGAGTGGATCTGGAAGTAATGGCAATTAATGGGTATACCATACACCCCAAAGCTCCAGAATTTGAACCTTACCACTGGATGCAGTTTAAGGTCATACCAAGGACTGAACGAACTATGATAGAAGAAATATACAACACATTCCCTAGCACCTATATGATTGTCCCAACCCTATTGCCCTTATGGAAAACTCCAGCTCTTTTTATCATATATGTGCTAGCAGGCAGTGGCTGAGCATCTTATTGTCCTGAGTATGACGTTAACTGATCGTAAAGTTCCAGTTCCAGAGCTCTGGGTAATGTAGAGTATGTTATCATACTAGTTCCAATTAACGTCGAATTGGTAAGACAAGGCAGCAAGTAGTCGTAACTGAATACAGATCTATCTTGCTGCTATACCACTGCAAAATGCCAGGTTATTTATGAATCCTCATAACATCATAGAAATCAAGCAGCTAATCAGGACTCAGGGAATGGAATCACCCAAATGCAAGAGTGGACTGTTCTTGATTTCAATAAATACCAACTGTCTTGGCACTGGTTCAATTGTGCTTAGCTAGTTGCTGTTGTTCAAATACACTGACTCACTTCAACAGAGTACTCCTTCATCACCATTAGTATCAGGTTCACTCTGACCCAGAGTGGTAGTACCTGTTAGGGTCCCATCTATAGATTAAATAGAAAAAATGAGTTTATAACAAATCGAGTAACCATCAAGAATGAATAAAACAAAAATGTCTTCAGCATAAAATGACCCAGTAAGGGTTGACATGCCATAAAACCCAACCAACCAACCACATTAAAAATATAGTTACAACTTCTTAGTAAAAATTAAACAAACTGATTGTTTAGTTCGCTCATATCTTATGCACACCCCAGTAGATATATTTGTTAAATTAAATAATTGCAACTCAAGATTGATTTTGTAAACAACGTCTGGTGAGCTGGTCGGGTTGGCATTGGTAAAAGTATGAATCTTTGCTGAGATCATAATTTTAAACTTATGATTTGATCAGCAGGAATGTCAAAGTTGAGAAAATCACATGACTTGAAGCAGTCGTTGCTTTTGTGTACTTAAAAATCTGTCAAGCCTACGTGGTGTGAATATCTTCTTATCTAAATATTGATGTAGCCTTCCCTTCTATCTGACTAAATTAAATTAATTTCCAGTCTTATCTAAGTAGAACTGCAAAATTTATTTTATTGTGTTTACTTACCTACTATGCTGTTATACAGTTTAACTTGTGCCTTTAAGTAATATCATAATCTATGGATTTTGAATATATCTGATATGAACATATTGAAGATTACATGTGTGTGTGTATATATATATATATATATATATATATATTATATATATATATATATATATACATATATATTTACTAAAGCATGCAAACATTATATATATATATATATATATATATATATATATATAAAAGCATACATACACATATATACCATCCATTCAGGAGCTATCGTGTAATGGTTAGCAAGCTAGAGTGGTAGATCATGACTAGTGAGTTTGAGTCTGACTGAGTGCCCCATACATTCAGCCTTGTGCCATAAATAAACAAGCTTAGTAAATAGCTATGTACGATCCCCTCAGTGGGGCTTATAATATGCCTATTAATAGAATTTCCTATGATAACAATTACATCATGAGTGCCTCCGGGTTAGCTCAGTCGGTAGAGCGTTCGGCTAGAAACCACAAGGTTCCTAGTTCGATACCGGCTCCCGCCAACTCAGCGTATGAGTAGCACAGTGTTCTGTGCGGTAAAGTAAGGAGCTGATGGTAGGTGTGGCGCCCCACCTCAGATGCTAAAAAACAATCTCCTTGGTCTAGCGCTATTGAAAAGGGGATAGACTCCCTCGCTGACTGGCTGATACCACTTTAGGCCGCCCCGTCGACTTAACTTTATATATATATATATATATATATATATATATATATATATATATAGAGAGAGAGAGAGAGAGAGAGAGAGAGAGAGATCAAAGTGGGGAATTTTTGTGTTCCTTTTTCTGCTGATAAATTCTGTCATTTAAGCAAAGAAATATGTAAAATTGATAAGAGAATTCCATGCTGATTTGAACATCCAACATGTAGGTAAGAAGGAAAATGATATATCATGTTGCTGTTTGAATAGAAAAGTTAAATCATATTGGAAACACTAAGTTAAGCAGAATGCACAGATACTACACTGATCCAAAAGCAGAAGATCATGTAACTATGCATTAATTTGAGATAATTCTAATTCGTAGCAA
>CM042138.1:114925509-114935509 GCA_023376005.1 Doryteuthis pealeii
AGAGAGAGAGAGAGAGAGGAAAGAGAGAGAGAGAGAGAGAGAGAGAGAGAGAGAGAGAGCAAGAGAGAGGGTAGACATTCACCTATTGACTTTTTAATAAGAAAAAAGATTTTTCTGCCTTTAAGTGTGACATTCAAATGGATATTGGACACTAAAAACATAGAAATGCTGGTTCGTGATCATTTCTAAAAACTTATCCGAAACCAATTTCCCTAGTTACTATATTTATCAGAAAGTGGATTCATGGGTCATCTAGCAATGTTGGGAAACATGGTAGATCTTTAAATTCTTTCAATTAAAAATGAGTGAGAAGAAAAGAAAGAGAGAGTGAGTGAGGAAAGACTATGAAATCCTCAACTTTAAAATTGTGCCAGTTTTTAAAGGAACAACACGAGACACATTCTAGTCGTGTTAATCAACATTTCTCCACGAGAAATAATATTCGACCAATATCCAATTATGTTCCTGTACTGAAACATAGAGGAATCAGAAATTTAATAAGTGAGTCTCTTTTAAAATGTTATTGTATTTCTTTTTTGTCAATTGTCTACTTGTTAACAAGTGTCAATGATTAGGAAATGGATATTAGTCAATGTGGAGCTGTGGGACCCTGACAACAAAAAAGAAATAACAGAAGAAAGTACAAGATATCTTGTTTATCTATTGTCGATAACAGAAAAAGTTATATAAGGACGATGAAAGAATGGCGTTAATTTAATTTACTAATATATAAACTATGTCTGATGTCTAGGCTCTGCTTCATGGACAAAGATCATGTTGGTTGGTTGGATTTTATGGCATGTCAACCCTTGCTGGGTTATCTTATGCCCAAAACGTTTTCTTTCATTCTTGATTGGTACTCAATTTTTTTTAAACTCATTCTTTTCTATTTAACCTATAGATGGGACCCTAACAGGTACTACCACTCCGGATCTGGTAGTAATGGTGATGAAGGGGTACTTCACATTCCCCAGTGCTCCAGAACTATTCAAGTGATTTGATTATATATTACTGGGCGTTGTGAAAAGGAAGAGGTACTTCACACTCACCAGATATCCAAAACTGGAGCCTCACCATCAGATGAAGTTTAGTGTCATACCAGGATACCCCTTTTTTGTAGGTGGTTACCCTTCTGTGGTGTATTTAGTCAGTGTTTTCTAAGCCCTGCTGACGGAGCAGTTAAATTGTATTAAATCTAAAGATATGTGAAGATTATGTATTAGATTTCTGGCTGAGTTTATACCTTGTTCTCTTCCACAATATAGAAGCAATACTCACCATCACAGTGGGATTCCAATTACTATCAAATTGGCAGAGAAAGGTAGCAAGCAAGCTGTAACTGTATAGTTCCTGCATTGCCATAAGCATAGTGCAGAAAGTGGATTATTTATCTAAGCACCATAACCACACTGAGGCCAGCAGCCAAGCAGGACACAAGGACCCAGATGCAAATATGGAATATTCCTGAGTGCTATATATAACAACTGCTTCATGTGCAAATTCACTTATTCTTTGCTAGTTGTTGTTCAATTCAACAATCTACTAACTCACTTCAACACACAAGAATATCCTTTCACAGTAACAAAAGTATGGGAACCCAGCGATAATCAAATCCATGAACAATGATTTGCTAGCCTAACTAGCTAACTCTTAACCTACAGGAAGTGTCCATATATGAATGTATACTGACTTAGATACACATAGGAAGTGATTATTTTCCTTGATTGTTGTTATCAATGTTCTCTGACTTGAAAAAATTCATTTTATAAAAAGACAATTACCAGAAATGCCAAAAAATTAGTGTGTGAAGTTTGAAAAAGGTCAAATTGATATTAGATATAATAACATAGTATTAATTTCCCAATAATAACATTACTATAAAGATTTTATCAGAATACTAATGAACACAAGATTATTGTATAATAATGAATACCTCATATATAATAACTAAATTCCTCATGTGTATATCACTAGTTATCAAAATTATAATTTGATGTATAATTGTGACTTTATTTTTAGAAATGATATTTCAAAGTGTAACTGTAGCTTTGTAGCGGATAATCCATCTCACAGGTAATACCTCCCTATTTCACTAAAAGCGGTTGGTTGGTTAGATTTTATGGCATATCAACCCAGTGGGGTCATTTTATGCTGAAGACATTTTTGTTTTATTCATTATTCATGGATACTCAATTTCTTTTTTTTAACACATTTTTTTTCCTATTTAACCCATAGAGTCAGAGTGGACCAGGAAGTAATGGTGATGAAGGGGTACACATTCCCCAGAGATCCAGAATTGGAATTTCAACATCAGAAAAAGTTTGTCAGGGACAATCATATAGATGCTAGGGCTTGACATAACCAACCGATTAATTGGAGGGGGCCTCTCCAACTCTCTGCCTTGCCGAAGTAAGGGCCAAAGTGTAGTGTTGCATCTCATGGACTGCTCAGCCAGCAGAGTCCAATCCTTAGGCATCACAGGTCACCACTCACAGCCAACAGGTGACCCCATTTGGTGGTGGTGCTGGGCGGCCTTACACCTCTGCAGTGTTCCTGTTGATATATTCTCAAGCACCAGCCGACAGAGCTACTAAAAGTGATAGATTCAGGGGTATCTCTTAATTTCTGCAGTAATATACTGATGAAACTAGGCAATTCTTGTACTTCCTAAATATACATGTTTTTCCATATTAAAAAAGGGCAATGTGCCATGTTTTATTCCAGTGTGAAAATGGATAAAAAACTAAACCTCACCTATATATATATATATATATATATATATATATATATATATATATAATGCTAGAATTGCTGAAGTGTCAGAACTGGTACTTCTATTTTTAAAGTCATATTTTTAAATGAATAGCTTAAAATAGTTTATTATTTATTGGCCATTGGCCAGTCTCAAAAAATTACTGATATATTTAAAACAAGAAAATAGAAGTTGTATTCTAAGCTCTGCTGACAAGGCTGGCTTTAATCCTAGCCTGAATACTCAAATACTACACTCATCCTAACGGAATTCACAAATAAATGAATAAAGGAAAACAGAAGAGAAGTCAGTCACACTGTATATAGATACTATGTAAATCTAAAACCACTATTATGAATACAATAGACCTACAGGGACCAACTTGTCTGTGTTGATTAAAAACACTAAAAGTGATCTTTAGCAATAGCAGTCTTCTAAGTACTGTCATTTGGTTAACACCAGTAGCATTGTTACAATTGAATCTATTCCTGACCATAAATCTGTCTAGCACTACCTTCTTACCATTACTATTCACTACAGTATCCTTATCAGAAAAATTACACATAAAAAAAAGAAGTTTAAGTTAATTTTCTAACAACTCAAGTAAGATTTCCTTTGCAGCCAGAAAAGACATTGTTCTTTGAGGCCTAAAACACTACCAATAAGGTTGATTTTTTTTTTTTTTTTTTTAAAGAGAGAGAATAAAAAAATAAAAATATTATCTTCCTTTTTTTTCCTTCTTTATTTATTTATTTTCTTTTCCTTCTCCCTCTCCAGTTGTTATCAGTGGTGTAATATTAGCAAGAAGAAGAGAAGAGAATTAGTCTTTGATGAAATGCTTCCAGTAATGAAAGTAGGAAGACACTTTCTTTGAGACAATGTGTCTGTGAGAATTACTACTCCAGACAAATTCAATTTTGATGGGAGCTATTTTCTAACATTCTCTTATGAAAAACCAAATGAATAATCATAATCAAAGCAATGATTTCTAAGTGATTAAAGATTATACACATTTATTCTCGGCTTACATCTAAGATCTTTTTTGTTGCTTTATTTATTTATTTATTTTTTTTTTTTTTCTCTTTTGGTCAGGGTTAAGAACTGTTAATGTGGTTAATATCTACTCGTGAATCCCAGTCCTGAATTTTCCAAGTGTCTTGAACAATTTATGAAAGCTAACTACAGCTATTAATTTCTGTTTTAGAGTTCCTCTCTAACAGCTTCATTATCAATCATGCTGACAGTATAGTAGTAAAACTGGCAGAGTGGTCTACTGTCAGTATGAGCTGAACAGTGGAAGAGTCTATCCCCTTTTCATTTATATTAGGCCAGAGAGATTGTTTTGATGAGGTGTGTAGAAATTTGTACAAAGTGATCAGTATTCAACTGTGTTACAAGTTGAATCTGCTCTGAAAATCCTGAGTTAGTAGGTGTTTTTTATAGCAGGTTGGAGTATTCCACAGTGTACCTTGGCTATTAATATCCAGGATTCTGATTGCCTCTGGTTTTAGTGTGCATATTTTGATCCATATATACCCATCACATGGCTTTTCTGGTAGTTAGTATAGGGGTTGTATTCGGTTAGTCCCTTTTTTGTTTGGTCACTGTATGCTAGTTACTGCCCTCCTATAAAGGTGAGCATGATATGTTGATTCTGCAAGGTAGAGGGCTACACCTACTGTCAGGCTCCTGATCATTTTCTGCACTGATCTGTTCATTCAATATGTGCTACTCATGTGCAGAGTTGATGTGGACCAGTATCAAACCTGGAACCTTGTGATTCATAAGTGAATGCTCTACCAACTAAGTTTAGATTATTGATGCATGTCCATTCAAGTCATTTACCAATATGTTTAAACTTATATGATAATTCTGATACCAGTAAGTAGTTAGTGACATCCCACCATATCAGTCGAAGGATCATTATAGTGAGGAACCACATACGAACCAAAGCTCATGCATGACTAGTGTTTAAAAATTGCATGATTTCACCTAGTACTTCTTTTTTAAGGCCCCTCAGGCACTGGGAAATAAACCCAACCCTGCCCCTTTTATACGAAGAGGGCAAGTGCTGCATGGGAGAGGGATATTTGATATCAGTATGATGTCATGAAATATTAGATAGCTCTAATATTCTTTGTTTATCATATACTCTCATTTCCAGAATATGCCTTCAAGACATTCAGTAAAAATCTTTGGCAAAATCATATCTTCTTGCCTCACTGTTTTACTAATTTATTTATCTCATGTGAATCTTTGTACACACACATTATATATATATATACGCACACACACACACACACATATTTATATACACATAAATATACACTAATAACCAAAAGTTTGTGACTATACTGATTTTTTTTTCTCTTGTAAAGTGAATCAAGTTTCTTGTCTTTAAACAAAGAAATTTAATTTTTCTATATTTGCAGTTTTGCAATAATTTTCATCAAAATGAATATGATATAATTATAATTTCAATTAAAGCAAATTCATATTTTCTTTTCATCAAAGAATCCACCATGTGCATTTATTACTGCAGAGCAAATTCTTAGCATCCTTTCCAGTAACTTGTAAAAGTATGTTACTGATTCCCAAACAGTGTGTGCAAATGTGTAAACAACTCTGACTCATTCTTAAGCAGTTCACTTTGAACTTTATGATCAATTTTGTCCCAGGCTAGTTCTATTGGTGGAACATCTGGAGAATAAGGGGGTCAAAGTCATGATTTGTAAAATTCCCTTATCTTCCTTTGATTTTAGATAATTAAAAGAGTTTTGAGCTGTGTTTTGGATCATTGTCTTCTTTGAATTTTATATAAGGATTTTCATGTATACAATAGATGAATTCATTTATCCAAATATACAAAATTAACCTTTATGGAGAAAGTATTCAAGGTAGTCCCAAACTTTTAATCGGTAAGACACAGCAACAAGCGGTTGTAACTTAATACAATCCCGTCCTGTTACTATTCTACTGCAGAATGACAGGGTATTTATAAAACTCCACAATATCATAGAAACCAAGCAGCCAATCAGAAACTCAGGGAATGGAATCACCCAAATGCATGAATGGACTATTCTTGATTTCTATAATACCAACTGTCTTGGACACTGCTTCAGTTGTGCTTAGCTAGTTGCTGTTATTCTAACCAACAGTAGACTGACTTCAATATGGCGCTGTGAACAGGATGGGATTGTATTAAGTTACAACCGCTTTGATCGATGAATACCCAACACATGACTATGTTCTGGTAGCCCCTTGTCTGGTAACTGGATGCTAGTTACAACTTTCCTATGAAGGTGAGTATGACATATTAATTCTACAACTTCTAGGCATAGAATAACCCATACCATTAAAATTAATCAATATCATAACTGTGTACAAAAAATGTAATTATAAAAGTACAACGAACATAATTCCCTAACCTCTTGAGGGGTTTACATGCCATTAAACTCAATCAATCAACTTTATTTATTTGGCCTTGTGCCAGACTAAACTAGGTTTTTAAGCATCTGTTCAAGCATAAGTAAGATTACAAGAAGTTGAAGTAGATTAATATCATACAAGAAATCTAAATTGTGTATCAGAAAATCAGAATAAAAAAAAAAAGCAAAAAAAAAAAGAAGTAAGATTCAACCTTAAATATGCCTCATTTATGACTAAGCCAAGCAAACAGACGAATGAAAGGAAGATGCTCAAGATAAAAGAAGCTGAACATATGTCGGGTCTCCTTAATGTCACTTGCGTGTCGCTGGGGTAATGTACCTCAAGACAGCCAACACAGTATCACTGGTGACTTGTCTTTGATGTCTGCTCAGACATGTACCATTGTCCCCCACCCCATCCTGCAATCCCTACCCCAGCTCTCCTTGCAAACTCTCCACCTAACTTATAATCATCTGTGTATCGATCGTCTCAATTGTCCATTGACCAGTAAATGCCAGCAGGCTGAGTGCTCTTTCAAGCGTGTCATGTTGTGCAGTGCTCTCTACAGCTTGTGGGCAGATGGTCACGGTGGTTGTGGTGGTGAGTGGAAAAGTGTTGTCGTAATCTATAACTGGGTACACTGTCATAACTGTTACAAGTCCCAGTTGGTACGATGGTTGAATCTGTATTGTTTGACTTGTATGACCCTTCACCTCCTGTTACACTAATTCGACTCTACAAGGATGGTATATCAAATAGTATAATTTGTAGAATAATCAAGCTAAAATCCAATTACCGTCGAATTGGTAATACATGGCAACAAGTAGTCGAAACTGAATACGAACCTGTCTTGTTGCAACTCTACTGCAGAATGACAGGGTATTTATGAAACTCCACAACATCATAGAAACCAAGCAGCCAATCAGAACTCAAGGAATGGAATCACCCAAATACATGAATGGACTATTCTTGATTCCCATAAATACTGTCTTCGACACTGCTTCAGTTATGCTTAGCCAGTTGCTGTTGTTCAAACCAACAGTAGCCTGACTGACCTTAATATAATTGTGTCAAAATTTTTCTTTTGTATTTATTTATAAATCAGTAGTTATCATCATTAAAAATGGAATCAGCAACCCGAGTTGAAATCCTGTATGAGGCTGTTTTCATTTCCCTTGCACTAAAGCCCCTGGGAAAGGCATGAATCCATCTCAGGTATGAGTAAATAATAGAAAAGACTAGGTTCTCTAGCCTTGGTCAGGCAGCCAGTCTAAAAATAAAACAAAGCCCTGAATTTCAACCAGCTATACACACTTAAAAAAATGATCTTGTGTTACATCCTGCTCTTGATAAGGTAGGTAAATTTATAGTTACAAATCAAAGGCATCCCATTGTGATATAATGGTGCAATATAATCTTGCATTCATTAGTATGAAAAAGTAAATTCAACCCTCACTTAATGCCCCATACTTGTGACCTTGTGTCACATCCTACCAATGGCAAACTGACAGGGGGAATATCTACATACTTACAATCAAGACATTGTTCTCATTCCTGGGAACAGTGTAGGAAGTCTTCAACTGACACTGTCTTGTTGCATACAACCGTTCTCAAATGGCAACCATGGAGTTGCGGTTTGAATTTTAGGGAACGGGAAATATTCACAAGGACTCATATCAGGGGCGTACTCAGAAATTAAACATTACATGGATGGTCCTCATTGTTTGTTAAAAAAAGTTTTAATAAATACATGTCCAGTATTATATATTTATGTATAGTTTGTTTTATTTTGATATATATTTAAATTCATCTAATATATAGAGTTTTTTAGCTTGTCTTTATTATAGATATTTTCCTGTGAAAACAAAGTTTTCTGCTGTTAACTGCAAGCTGAAAAGTAAACTAATTTATGAAACTATTTTGAAGTGAAAGGTAGATCCTCGACTTTCACCAAACGATATTCTTCTGGAAAATTTCCTTAAATTGATACGGAAGTGCTTTTAAGGCATTCACCACAAGAGAATTTGGCATTTTTAAACAGGAAAAGGAAGAAGCGGATCTTGATAGAATGCTGAGAATGGTAGAAGAGAGATTTGAAGATGACAAAGTCTCCCGGACAGACGAGAGTGATGGGAGGAAAATGTTTTCCTGTTTTTCTTAGAGTAAATGCTTTTAGTTTCAAAATCAACAGTTATAGATAATCTGAGAAGGTCATTCACGAGGCTGTGAATGAAAAGATAAAAACATTACTAGATAAACATTAGAGTCTAGAAGGGAATTTTTAGGGGGAATTGCTTGTAAATTTCAATACGCAATTCCAGAGAAAAAAAAAAAGAGTATTGTCCATTTTCTAAGATGATAATTACAATGATTATTGTAACAGGACAAGTTGGTTTACAGATATGTAATTTAATGTACAAACAAGTCGTATGTGAAAAATGAGTTTATATAATCTGCTATGATGTAAGAAATTTTATAGAATATGGGTCAATATGAATTTAAAAAGAAATGTTCTTTTTAGAGTGATGTAATGAATATGTAAATACCTTGGTATCCCCTCACTATAATCGGATTGGACAGTGTCATCTATATATATTCGACACTATGGTGGTACAAGTGCCTAAGCCTACTAGTCTAAGCTTACATGCCTACCAGTCAGAATACCCCACAACTGCTCAGAAGGCATACTGCTATATGATGCACCAGCTACTACTGCAATAATATACCAAATACTAACTTCATAATATATCCCTTAACCTGGATGTATCATAGAGAAATAATGTTATTTTACTGACAACAAAAAATGATCAGAAACATTTTTATCACTTTGAGAAACTTTGTTCTTGTTAAAATTCTGGTCACAATTTTAAGTGTATAGTTCCCCAGTAGGTAAATCCAAGTTGGTATTGAGTTTGGGTTTGTTTGGTTAATCATTGTTCAGTTCCTTGTGGTACGAAGTCTGTAGTATATAAAAAAGATAGAAATTACGACAGAAACATTAGCATCCAAAAGGGATTTTTTGGTGAAATCATTTGTAATTTCTTACCTAAAATTTGTTTGAGTAAATAATTTCAAAAAAGAGTATTGTCGAAGGTCATGAATTAATGTATAAGTTGGTTGGTTGTTTGGATTTTATGGCATGTCAACTGTAGGGTTATTTTATGCTTAAGACGTTTTGTTTTAGTCATTCTTCTTGGGTATTCAATTTTGTTCAAACTCAATTTCTTAAAAAAACATTTTTTGTTAACTCATTTTTAAAAATCTATTTAATCCTTAGATTAGACCCTAACAGGGTGGACCTGGGAGTAATGGCAATGAAGGTGTACTTCACACTCCCCAAGGCTCCAAACTGGAACCTCACCATTAGATGCAGTTTAACATTATACCCAAGACACTAACGTATGAGTGATTTGGGGTTTAATAAATAATAAAGTTTAAATGAACATTTCCTTAATGGTTCATTTCTGTCTTGGAAAACGTAACTTCAGTCTTGATACTTTTTCACATTTCCAGAACTGTTTAGACAACTCTTTTTCATCCTTAAGTTCTGAGGAAAGTTTTTAAAAAACAAAATGTTTTAGCATCAATTTTAACATCTAAAATAAATTAATGTTTTCAGAAAAATGTGTTCTTTTCTTATTTATTTTTTACATATCATCATATCTATTTCCTTATTTTACTGCCTATATTTTATAGAGGCGTGGAGGTGTGTGGTCTAATGGTTAGAGTCAAAGGCTATGGACTTGTGGATTTCAGTTCAAATCCTAGTTGAGGCTGTTTGCATTTCCCATAGCACTAATACCCTTGGGAAAGGTATGC
>CM042138.1:114940509-114973009 GCA_023376005.1 Doryteuthis pealeii
TACATTATCACTCAAATACAAGTTTTGCTACTTATGTGCCGAGTTGGTGAGGGCTGGTATTGAACCCAGAAACTTGTGGTTCTGAGGTGAATGATCTAATAATATATTACTTTAGACTTTCAAACAAAAAGAAGACAAGAGAATACAGTTCCTGAAACAGTGTGATAAACACAAGATAGTTGAGGTAATATCTTTTAAAAAAATCAATATAGTTTAGAGTAATGTTATTCTTGCATCTAAAACATTTCAGCAGGCTAATTCTCCAGATGGTATTTCTATCTTGCAAAACTATTCTCAAATGTAATGTCTTTACTGCCTATTGTCAAATTTATGTCCATAACATTTCTTGCACTTGTGTTCATTCATTTCTGGTAGGGTCATTTCCAGGGGTCACTAAATAGTCTAATTTTGTATAAAGTCATGAGCTTGCATATCTGATGGCATAGAAGATCACTGCCTTATTTATGCTTAATATTACAGTTTTAAGAGGGGGGGATGTGTTGTAATGATTATTGTCATAGGAAATGGACTTGGAGACCTGAGTTCAAATATGTGCTAAAAGGCAGTGGATGGGGTCATAGTTTCCTGAGTATGATGTTAAACTGCATCGTGTGGTGAAGTTCCAATTCTGAAACTCTGGGGAGTGGGGAGTAACCCTCATTTCCATTACTCCGAGGTCCACTCTGACCCAGAGTGTTAGTACCTGTCAGGGTCCTATCTATAGGTGTGATATGGGTTAACGTCATACACAGGACACAGTATTTCTAGTGGAAAAATATACAATCATAATGGATATTATTAGGTATCATTTATTACCAAATTCTACAACACTGTAACTTTGTAACCAAAAATAACATTGTATAAAAATATTCAAGAGGCGTACTTATTTTTGGGCTGCTACATCAATCCTAATGGAGATTGTGAGTCTGTCTGTAACAAAACTACATCACCACCAACGTCACAATTCCCTTAGTTATTTATGTTATATTCTGAGTGGTTATTAAATAATCATTATTTAATCTTAATTAGCATCTTATCTATTAACAATGTCTCTATTAAGGTCTAGCTGAGATAAATTTTCCTCTAAACAGCCTATGTTATTTATATGTTTAAAATACTGCAATGTGTGTTATATATTGTTAAGAAATAAATGTTTAGGTATGTAAATAATTTGTATACCAGGTTTAATAAATAATCTTTTGGAGTTATTGATTCTAATATTATTGTTTTTGTAGAAGTTATCCTTCAGATATAGAAATAATATGATACTCACCATCGCAGTGGGGTTCTAACTACCGTCGAGTTAGTAGACAAAAACAACAGACAAGCTGTAACTTAATACAGTCCTTGCATGCTGCTGGCATAATGCAAAGTGATGGCTGAAGAGTGGGTACTTATCCATGTTCTTACTCACAAATCCAACAGCCAATCAGAACTCAGGAAGTGAACTTGCCTGAGTTCATAATGGAACAATCCAAAGCTCCATATAAGCCACCTACCAAACTCTAGTTTTAGTTTTGGCATTCATCTTGTAACAGAGTTGAATACTCTACACAAAATCCAACAGTTTTATTCTCAAACGTATTAAAAGCAATCCTATGTATAATTTTATACTGAAATCAATTAGAATAAAGTAAAAATAGGTGTAATCTTCATTAGTCTAACTCAATATAATATTTAATCATATTAGATATTAGTGCCTGGAGGGTGTATTTTTTTGCTAGACTTCATAATTTTGTAAAAAAAATGGACTATAACATTATAATGTGAAGCTGTAATATTGAAATCAGTTAGAATAAAGTAAAAATAAGTGTGTAATAAGTAATTGAGAGTTACTTCCCCTGTTTTATTATTACCTTCCCTTTGTGTAAATCTTTAGCTTTCTGAAAGTATATAAACTCCCAAGAAAACTGCAACTGTATTCTAAGTAGAATAAACCTTTCTCAAGTCCGACCGTGTGTGTTCATTTATTATTACAAAGTGTAATCTTTGATAGTCTTTCTAACACAATATTCAAATATATTAAAACATAAATATTTTTGATTGGAGGGTGTATTTTTTTTACTAGTATTCATAATAATAGTAAAAAAAATGGACTATAACATTACAGTGAGAAATTCACCATCAGCTGTATGTCTGTCCCTGCCAGAGGAAAATGAAACCAGATTCTACTTGAACATGATCCTAACAGAAATTTTATAGAGAAGCAGAAAGCGATTTTCACATCAAATACTTAACAGATAACAAGTCACTCTTTGATTCACTATTCTTCGAAGACTCTTCAAGAAAATAGATTGATTCTTGATGAAGCCATTATCACAAAGGCATGATGCTAAAAGAAGAAATCAATGATGTAAAATTGATTGACACTAAAAGACAATTAACTGACCCCTTAACAAAAGCCACAGCACCGCCAGAGAATTTGTGTGATGTCTTGCAGCAAGGAAGCACCAGCAGGTTGCTTCACTGAACTCAAGCACAACATTGGCTGTGTTTTGGGAAAAATCACACTGAAGATGCTGTGCTGTATATAAAATTTATAAGTGCATGGGCAATAGATGAAAGATAGGGTGTGTTGATTGTCTACTTTGCTGCAGTCCTGCTGAGTTATATGCTCCTTAAATGAGAGATATAAATGGCTTCCATGTCTGAGAGACCATTTCTTAGCCAGATAAAATTTACAATAGAGTTAGGCTTAGCACAACTATAGTTAGCCTAGGATGTCTATGTAAGCATTAATTAAGCAGATATCTTAACTTTATATATGAAATCCGAGCTGCATTTGTAGCAATTTTAAAATAAAAACTGAGTCTTAAATTCTTTTAAATACAGAGGCAGCCCTAGAGTCCCTGGCACTTCAAGCAAACTGTTCTTTAATGCAATGATTCTCAACCCCTTTTTTTTACCTATGAACCCCTTTAATTTCTATTTTACTCTTGTGGCCACCCCCATTAGCCATTCGATGTTTAAAAGTCCTATTGTATTTTTATAATTAGATATTCTTTGCTTGCCTGGACAAAAAAAAAAATTTAAATGGTCCTCGAGGGGGAAATATAGCCCTGGTTGAGAACCACTGCTTTAACAGATAGTATGATATTATTTAATCATTTGTGTTAATCAATTGTGTAAGAGAAATAAATAAACTGGATTAAGTGGGGGCCAAGGAGAAATTCTGAATCTACTCACAACTCTCAAAAAAAAAATGTTAAGGGCAGGGAAGAGTGAGAAGCAAGGTAGCTAAACTGAATATCATAAATTAGAAGGCAATAATGCCCCAGACATTCCCTTGTGACTTTACACAAGATTACTTACCTTACTTTCCAAAAGAGGCACACTTAGCAAAAGAGTTATATTCATAGGAAATGGATTCGGCAATCAAAGTTCAAATCCTGGATAAGGCTGTTTATGTTTGATTTTTGCAATAATTACCTTAGGAAAGGCATGAATCAATCTGTTCTCCTCCCAGCAATAGGTTAAGTGTAAGATGGTCTGAATTTTTTAGCCTTGTTTAGGCAACCATTCAAGGAGAAGGAAAACCTATGAATTCAAACCAGTATTATTAGTCCATGATGTCTGTTTAAACATAGCTTAAAAACTGACCTTTTGTTGCGTTAGGTTTAGCACAAGTATTGTTAGTTCAGAATTTATATATAAACATTAATATAGTAGATCTCTCTCTACCTTGTTGACTAGGATAGGAGAATAAACCAACTGCACCTCTGCAGAGGGGTAAAATCACCCCAATGGGGCCACCTGTTGGTTGTGGGTAGCAATACTTAAAGATGGTGGCTAAACATTTCATGACATGCAACACTCTACTTTGGCCCTTACTTAGATTTGACAAAGTGGTTGGAATCCGATTCTGATCAATCTGGTCATGCCAAGCCCTAACACCTATATGATTGTCCTAACCCTGTGTCCCCTATGGCAAACCCCAAATTCTTTTTATCATGTATGTGAAAGAAGGTGGTGGCTGAGGGTCTTAGTGTCCTCAGTATGATGTTAAACTGAATCTAATGGTAAAGTTTCAGTTTTGGAGCTCTGGGCAGTGCGAAGTAACCCTTCATTGCCTTTACTCCCAAGGTCCACTCTGACCCGGAGTGGTAGTGCCTGTAAATTTATCAATAAGGAATATATTCTGTGATAGCACAGATTCTCTTGACTATCTCTTGCCATACATCCCAATCTACCATTATACTTGGCAAGTCCTCTACATGGCTTCCAGTGTCTGGACAGAGCTGATAAAATCGAGAAGCTCTCAATGCCCTAAGAGGATTAATTCTCAATGCAATGTGGTGTCTGTAAATTTATCAATACAGCGTATTTTCTGTTGAAATTAGAAGCATAATATATTGACTTGGTATTTTGGCAAAATCACAAAGCTCCGCTGCAACAAATAAAATATTAGATATTAAACCCAATTATAGAAATTCAATATTGCTGAGAATTATAGTGAATTCTCCACTATCCGAGGGATTGGTGGTGTTACGTAATATCAATAATATTGAATCAACAAGTTCGAAGTTTCGTGTTTTGTTTTCTCATCGTACAAACAAGTGAACACTTGAGAATTATGTTTACTTTTATTAAAAATCAGGAAAATATTTATTTCAAATTAGGGTGAGAAGCCAAAGGAATGTGCATCAAATTTGGCAAATGTCTAGAAAAAAGAAAAAAAAATCAATATAATTTCATGCTATCATTGATTGTACATATTGATTTGGCATCTCAAAAGTCAAGGGATTTGCCAAATTGCAATACGTTATTGATTTAACATGTTAATCAAGTTGTTACGCATGGAGGGATACCTCATTGTGATGTAATGATTAACAAGCTAGGCTAAAATAACATTGTTAGTAAGTATGATTCTCACTGGGTGCCTCATACTTCCAGCGTTATGTTAAACTTAACTAAGCTTATATATCAACTAGTAATGCAAAAAGGGTTGCCTCATTGTTGTAGATTAAACATGATACTCATTTAGAAGCAATATTCCAATTAACATCAAATTGACAAGGCAACAAGCAAGCCCTAACTCAATATGGATCTTGCATGGTTGCAAGCTTATTGCATAATGGTAGGTTATATACCAATCACCATAACACTACCGAAATCAAGCAGCCAATCAGGACTCAAGGAATGGAATCACCCAAATGCATGAATGAAGTATTCTTGAGTGCCATAAATACCAGCTGCTTTGGACACCAATGCAGTGGTGCTTACTTAGTTGTTGTTCAAACAACAATATACTAACTCACTCCAACAAATATGATGTAATGGGTAACAATCCAGACTAAAAGAACATTGTTAGTAAGTATGATTCTCACTGGGTGCCTCAGAGAGATTTTATACATTTAAAAAAATAAAAAATAATAATAATAGCTTTGTTTGAGTTTGAGCTTTGTTTAACGGCATATTCTGTGGGTCATTTAATGCCAAAAAGAAAGTAGTGTTCTATGGAGATAATTGGTTATGTTCTGTTATATTTTGTTGAAAAGGTTGCTTTTTTTAATAAAAGTCCCTTTTGCCATGTATTTAATATAGCATATCAGTTTTGCATTCTATGTTGATTAATATGATCTTTTAAAGTGCTATTTCTGATAAGTAGTAAGTTAGTCTCTATGAAAATGTTGTTGAATGATTCATGCATAAGTAAGAATTGTATTGTTTTTATGTGATATTAAATTCTTCCTAATGTGCAAGAAAATTTATATATTATATAAAATCATAGTTAATGTAGGTTTTCGGGTTTCAAAATTATTAGTAATGATAATGATTGAAGGTTTTATAATGAATAATTATAAAGTTTTGGTTGCTGGTTAGTTAGTTTTACAGTATATCAACCATTGCTGCATTTAATTCCAAAGACAATATTTTTTGTTTTTTGCAAGCCATCTCCTAAATTTCTTTTATCAGAATTTCAGACAATGAGGAAGGTAGAAGAATACATTGGCTGAAACAAACTGATAAAACCGACAAGGATGAAGTTGGTTGTGTTTGGTTAATGTTGAGATTTGTGTAGAATGATCAGTATTCAACTGTATTGCAAGTTGAATCAGCTTACCAGAATCCAGACTAGTAAGTGGTTTAAATAGCAGCTTGAGTTATTCTACTTTGTGGCATGGTCAAGTTTATTTCCAAGATTTTAATTGGCTGGTGGTTTTAGTGTGTATTTTTTATCCATATATACTGAACACTTGATCATGTCCTCTCAGTTGCTGCAGAGTGTAATCGGTTACTGTCTTCTGTCTGGTGACTGGATGCTAGTCACAGCCTTCTGTGAAGGTGAGTATGATGTTCATTCTACAGTTAGTTGTTTAACTCAATTCATGTTAACTCTTTATGGGTTATTTAATTGATTCATTTGTTAACGTTTGATTGTAATCATAACTATATTTTCCATTGCACTTTCTTATTTGTCTATAATCATTCATTTGCTCATAGTTATATTGTTTTAAGTATTCCTATCTAATACAAATAATATGCACACTGTATAATTTGCATACAGCTATGTGGTTTCAAGTAGTCCTATCAAATACTAATCATTTTAATCATCTATTTGAACCATATATGAGATCCTAACTAGTACTACCATTCCAGGTTCAACCAAGGGATAAGGAAATTGAAGGAGTGACTCCACACACAAGCTCCAAAACCAGATTCAGCACTGGATATTATTTAATGTCATACCAAGGAAACCCCATTTTGGAGTGTAGTTGCTGTATTCTATACCCAACCTAGAGGGTAATATATACATTTTACCTAAGTCAGGTATCTATGAGTTGGATTTATCATATAGACAAAAAGTACAGCCACAGGATAGTTTAATGGTAGACAATACAGAAATAAAAAGAAAGTCCTGGTAGAAATTCATGATGAGTGATCAGTATGCATCCGAATTGCAAGCTGAGTCTGTTCAGAGAACCCAGACTTGGTTTGAATAGCAGGTTGGGCTATTCCACTTGTGTATCTTGAAAAAGTCAATTCCTAGGATTATCATTGGCTGCTGGGTTTAGTGTGGATACTTTTATCCATATATACCCAACACTTGACTGTGTTCAGGCAGTTTGTAAAGAGTGTATTTAGTTAGACTACCTTTTTGCCTGGTGACTGGATGCTAGTCATAGCCTTCCTGTGAAGTTGAGTATGATATTGATTTTACAGTCCTAAGCTAAAAAAATGTAACCAAGATTCATCAGTTTTATTTACTCTACTGTTTAATCTAATCCATTCCTGACCTTTTAAAGACTTTATTTGACATCTCTACATATAACAGTATGATACAATTACTTGTGGGTTTTTTTACAAGCCAGATCTTAAAACAACTTAGACACGCTTTTACCAAATGTACTTGAGAATCAGATTATAGATTGAATCAAGAGTTAAACCAAAAAAGATTTTTTAAAAGTCAGTTACCAAAGTTTAACTTTCCTAACAAAGTGTTAGTCAAAAAACATTATATAAATGGTCCTGCAATCACTTTTGAGACTTTTAAATCTTTATTCATAGAGATTACCATTCTGGTAGTATTTCCTTATTGTGATTCAGAATATATATATATATATATATATAATATATATATATATATATACATAATAATAGTATATGGTTATCACTAGCTGTCTTGGTGAGTTAGTAATGGACCAAGTTTTTGCTGCTATTATTAGAGGAGTGCTTAATATCAGTTATAGACCATATATATATATATATATGCATAGATAAAATGGGTGATATATTTATAAGTAAACAGAGTTCAAAATCATTGATATAACATTTATATTTAAGTTACTGTAGTGTAAATGGGGATTCAAGGGTGCCTGGTTACTGACAGTTTCTCACCTATACAATCTTCAAACCAAACTAAATCACATAGGTAAGAAACTGTCAGTCAACAGATGTTGACTGCATGGCCATGGTACTTTCAATCAAATATATATATATATATATATATATATATATATATATATATTATACACCCATAGATATCAGCCATTTTTTTGCTGCAAATCTCAGCCCTCCTACTAACAAAATCTGTAAGACATGGAGGGTAAGAGGTTTTACTTTGTCATGCTGTTGGAAGTTGTGTAGGCAGGGGGTTTGAAATCAAAGTTGCCCTTCTCCTAGACTGATATCCTCATAAAGACTAATGAGCTCAGAAATAGATCCATGCCTTTTCCATTAGTACAAAATAAAAACTGTCTTCAAAATTGTATTTTTCCTAATACCAAACACGCATACACACACACACTATCTCTCTCTCTCTCTCTCTCTCTCTCTCTCTCTCTCTCTCTCTCTCTCTATATATATATATATATATATATATATATATATATATATATATATATATATATAAACACACCCACCTGAGTAATAAATTACATGATATTGTTAACATTGACAAGTCATAATTGCTTTTTTTATAATAGATATTTACTACTTTGCATATATATATATATATATATATATATTTCGGTTTCTTTGTATATATATATATTTTTTCACTTTATCGGTTTAACTCAGTTAATAGAGGTTCCAGGTTCGATACCAGCCATCACCAGCACATGAGTAATATGGCTTTGATTGGTGGAGTAAAGTGGGGAGCTGATGGTAGGTGTGGCGCTCCACCCGAGATGCAAAAATAATCTTCCTGGTTTAGTCCCAGTGATAAGGGGATAAATTCTCACTGTCCAGGTGATATTTACATTAGGCCATTCCACCTACTTTATATATATATATATATATATATATATATATATGCATACACATCTGAGGTATATGTATATCTATTCACTATAAACACACCCACGTGAGTAATAAATTATATGATATTGTTAACATTGACAAGACATAATTGCTTTTTTTATAATAAATATTTATTATTTTGTGTTATTGGCGGTATTATTACTGATACTACAGGCACATTCTCTCTCTCTCTCTCTCTCTCTCTCTCTCTCTCTCTCTCTATATATATATATATATATATATATATATATATATATATATATATATAAACCCAATAAAGAAACTATGCAAAATTCATCCACTCCCTTGAACTCTTCATGTATTCACACAGAAAAAAGCATGAAAAATTCTATAAAAACTTAAGGCCTACTTTGTCACTTTCAAAATGACATGTCTTTATATATATCTATACACACATTATTTATATATATATATATATATATATATATATATAGAGAGAGAGAGAGAGAGACAGACAGACAGACAGACAGATTGAAAAAGGGGTGATTTTAGTTCAGTTTTACAGGCACATATATACAGCACTCTCAAGAAAACCTGATAATGACACATTCTTTTCTAGCTGTAATGGCCGAGATCCATTTTGTGAGTGCGTTCATTCTTTTACTTCTGCTAATTATTTTGCAGCAGTTCTATACTTTATGAGTCTTTTTTCTTGGAGAAATCTGCAGCGGCATTTCAAATTCTTTCCTTTCTGGCATTTTTTCATTCTTCTTCAACTAGTACATCACTTTTCTCTCAGCTTCCTCGAAATCCACAATTGTTATTGTCTCCACGTTTTGCTTTTTCTGATACCCAGTTGCAAAATGTCTCATTGTTAGGTTGGTTGGTTGGTTGGATGGTTTTACAGCATGACAACCCTTGTTGGGTTATTTTAGGCTGAAAACATTGTTTTATTTATTTTTCATGGGTATTCAAGGTTTTAAAACTAAATTTTATTAAACTCATTTCTTTTCTATTTAACCCATTGACAGAACCCTAACAGGTACTACCATATATATATATATATATATATATATATATATAGCAAGAGAGAGAGAGAGAGAGATACATACATAGATAAATGTTCACACACATACTTTTATGTATGTGGACACATTTCCACACATACATATGCTAAATTATATGCACATACACACACACATATATACATACATAAATATATTCCATTTTCTAATATTAACCAATATTTTTAGTAGATTATGTGGACAAAAATGCGTCTATTTATAATTGTGCGTATGAATGGATATTTCTGCATTTTCTTTTGGTAACATTTTTATGTCTAACTATATTTATTTATAGGTGGGGGGTACATTTGCGGTAAGTGTGTGTGTGTGTCACCACTGTGTATCACTATGTCCATATATATATATATATATATATATATATATAGCAAAAGATATATGTATATGTCCATTAAAGAAAAACTGGATACAGTTAATAAAGCAAGACATTTATAATGAAAATCTCTCCACTGCCAGCAAAAAAAAAAAAAAAGAATAGAATAATGAGGAAAAAATTTAATGTCCTTGCCAATATAAGATAGTTAAGAAAAAAAATGAGAAAAAAATGTAAATCTAGATCTCGAGTCTATTCAAGCTTTATGTTTAGGAATTTTCATTGAGCTAGGATCAGTAAATAAAGCCGATATTGGTAATTTGAGAACAGCTTCACTGAGCCAGGCTCAGGTTGATGCTCGAGTTGTAAACTGACAAACAAATATCTTTTATCAATTTATTTTGCTTTTTTTTTTTACCTTGCTTTAAAGTAGAAATTGTATAACTCCAATAAAGCTTCCACCTTCATCTATATACTTATATACTTGGAACTAAGGTAATCGGACAGTCCTTCACACTCATCAGGTTGAATCTATATATCAATCAGAGGTTGTTTCCAGATGATAAGAACCTATACCTACCACATAATTTGGTCTGGAGAATTAGTGAAGAATAAGGAGAATTTTTGAAGTAAAAAAAGAAAAACAAATATATATATACACACATGCATACATACATACAAGGTGATTGTAAAGTAACAACCTTCCCAATTTTTAACATCCTATAACTTATTTCTGAATCTTTATTTTTACAAAAAATGAATATGAGAAGAACACACATAACATGGAGTTTTATGTAAGATTCAATACGGGCACCAGCATTCACCTCCAGCCTCTCAAGCTGCTCGGGAATCACATCAACTGATCTTTCCTTGTGGAATGGCAGAAATAAATTCTTGTATTTATTCTTCAAGTTCTTCCAAAGTCGTTGGTTTTGTATAGAAGACTTTCTCCTTCAACCAAAACCAATAGAAATAAATTATTTTGACTAATTTATGATGTTAATGAAAATTATTTCTACTGTTTTTTAAAACCAAATCAAACAAATATAGTTACCTACAAACTACGCACTTAAAAAATCAAATATACAAGATTTGGCATTAAATGACCCACGAGGTTTGATATGCCATTAAACAAAATAACCAATCAGCATGAGAATTATTTCTATTAACATGAAGTTAATGATATTCCTATTAATAAATGGTAAAAAATATTTTTGTTAATCCATGTGTATCAATTAATTAGCAGAGTTTTTTTTGTTTTTTTTTTGAGTTTGCAGAATCAACATCATATTCACTTTCACAGAAAGGCTGTGACAAGCGTCCAGTCACCAGACAAAAAAAAACTTGTACAAATACAGGCACTGTACAAACTACCAGAACACAGTCAAATGTTTGGTATATATAGATAAAAATATCCACTCTAAAGCCATTAGCAAATGAGAATCCTGGAAATGGACTTGGCCAAACTACACAGTATAATAGTCAAACCTACTATATAAACTAGTGTGGATTCTTGGAACAGACTTGCAACATACACCTGAGTACACTTCATATAAATTTCAACAGAGTTCTTGTTGTAAGCTTTTTTCAATACATTGCAAGAAATTAAATACTTGAAAATAACATAGAAATGTATAAAAATGAATTTTTTAAAAATGTGTAAAATACAGAAAAAGATGTAAAAAGTGCATAAAATGTATAAAAATAGAGAAGTGTTTTTATTTAATGGTTAATCTGCTTCTATTGTATATTGTATTAATGAAAAGTGATAAATCACATCAAGCTGCAGACAAAAACAAGACAAAAAGAAAACAAACAAAAACTAGCGGAAAGTGAACATAATGCAGTGGTGGATTGTGGACAGGGAGGGTTGGATAGTAAAAAAAAAAAAAAAAAAATAGAAGAAAGAAAAAGTGATAAAGAAATAAAGAAATAAAAGAAGATGAGAGGCAAGGGAGATAACTGTCAAGTGAAAAAAAAATAAATAAAAATAAATAAATCTATAATAAGCAGACAATGAAATTTCAATTGATGCTGTTATGGGATAAAAAAAGAATTTTGATTGTAGGCCACATAGAAATGTAATAGACAGACAATGAGAGAAAGAGCGAAGGAATCAGACAGAGAGGGGGGGGAATAAAAATTCTAAAAAC
Source organism: Doryteuthis pealeii (assembly GCA_023376005.1). Classification (NCBI taxonomy): domain Eukaryota; kingdom Metazoa; phylum Mollusca; class Cephalopoda; order Myopsida; family Loliginidae; genus Doryteuthis; species Doryteuthis pealeii. The sequence goes on from CM042138.1 coordinate 114,952,761, forward strand.
TGCATGTCAAAGACAAAGAGAAAAAGAAGAATTTAAAAAAAAGAAAAAAAAGAATTCTTCTCATCAGTCATAAAATATACATTAAAATCAAGAGGCCACTCTAAGACAATGGCAATACAAGTGTACTCTTCAAGAGAGAGAGAGAGAGAGAGAGAGAGAGAGAGAGAGAGAGAGATGGTTGACATTGTTCGATAGCATCAAATATAAGTTCACAGACTGTTGCATGTATCTATGTTAATTATATGCAAAAGACGATAACAATTTGTATACCTGGACCGTCAAAAAATAAAGAGGAAATAAAAGAAATAGAAAAATGCATACGAAAAACAAGTGATATTCATCTCATTTTCAAGTGATTATGATACACTCAGACTTTTGTCTTTCTTCTGGTTTTACAGTCATATTTCATCCACTGCATCCATCAATCATCTTCAGCTGTTATATATATTCACCCAACCCCTCCACACAAGCAAGATGAGACACAAAGTCAATTTCATAAGCAGAGTTTAACAAGTTTGAATTCAGAGTTTTCCTTTTCCTCTCAGTCGGTAGAGTGTCCAAATAGGAACCACAAGGTTCCTGGTTCATTACCAGCTCTTGCCAACTCAGCATATGAGTAGCACAGGGATCTGTGTAGTAAAGTGAGGAGCTGGTGGTAGGTGTGGCACTATGCTTCATAAGCCAAAACAATCTCCTAGGTCTAGCACTAATGAAGAGGGGATAGACTCCCTGGTCTTGCTGATTTGGGGGATTCCATTTCTTGTGTTCTGTTTGGCTGCTTGGCTTCTGTGGTGTTATAGTGCTTGATGAATAACCTACCATTCTGCCGTAGGCTTGCAACAATGCAAGGTCTGTATTGAGTTACGGCTTGATTGTTGCCTTGTCAATTCAGCTGTAATTCAAATATTGCTTCTACAGTGAGTATGATATTTCTTCATAGTTTTGCTTAAAAAAAGAAAAGAAAGAAGACGAACCCTTATCAAGATTCTCTGCAGACATACACTCAGAATCCAACAAATTGTGTTGAAGAAGAGTTTGGTAAAAAAAAAAAGAAGATTGAAACGCGTAGCAGGATGTCTCCAATGATGTGCACGTGCAAGAGGTGAGATGAAGTGGGGGGGGGGTTCAGTTCAGCTGATGATCATCATGGACCACCCTAAAAGCAGGATGAAAAGCCACTGAGCATTAAGTACATTAGAAAGTACTCATGTGTACACAACAAAGTGTTGCCAATGAAAATATAAAACCTCCTGAGAGAAGGGAGAAAAAACAAAATATATAAATATATGTATAATGAAGGGAGAGAGGAAATTAAGATATATGTGTTTATGTTTTATTTCTACATACAAATATACATATACATATATATACACACATATATACATATATATACACACATGGTTAAATGTATATGTCTAGTTAGATATATCAATATGTATGTCAATAAGTTCATCCCTAACTTTTATTAGTTAATTTTTTTAATCTAGAAATTTCAGTGTATACAGAATCACTGGATTGACTGTATTAGCATGAACGGAATACTGTACCAGTGTGTACATGTGCATATATATATATATATATAATACAATGAGTGAGTGATGAAATCTCCCTTACAATGAATTAATTTACAATAGTCGTAATTGATAGAGCTCAATGTGTCCCCTTAATGCTAGGGCCACAAAACAAACATATATTTGGAAAATATTGTATAAACATAATAGTCTATTTCAGAAGACTTAGAGGAGTATAGATCTCCTAAGTAACCTTCATCAGATGATACTATGATGAAATAGACTATTATGCTTATACACTAAATCTTCTTTATTTTTTCATATATATATATATATATATATATATATATATATATATATTATTATAATGGAGATTGTGTGTTTTTCTGTCTGTAACCGAAACTATATTACTACTCAAGTCACAATTCCCTTTGTTTTTGACATCACAATCTCAATGATTTTATTTTTATTTAAATCTCATCTCAATTATTAATAAAATTGTTTTACATTATTAATGCTGTTGACCATATCCACATATTAATAACATGCAATTATATTTATATATACAACAAAATAGCAGTTTACAGTGTGAATGGGAAGGCTAATTTGCATATTGATATTTAAAATGTGATTTTAATAAATATGTGCTTAGTATTATTGATTTCTAATTGTTTGGTTTTATTTTAATGAATATAAGCAAAAATCTCTTCAATAAATCTTAAATAAAATCCATTAACAAGAAGAAATAACTGTCATTTTATTCTTTACTTCCTATTTTAACTAAATACTTAAATTAGAAAAAATAACAATGAAAGACGAGAGTGATGGAAGTGTAAGTTTCAGTTGTTCTTTTTTTCGATTATACCCCCTTTTTTCAAATCTTTTTATCTGCATTCTTATTTAGTTTCATTAGCCTTTCTAATTTAATACAATATTTTATTACATTAAAACTTAAATACTTGCACCCGGAGGGTGCATATATTTGCTAGTATATATAATACAAATAATATAATGTGCTATATTCATAGATAAAGAGTGCTCAATATCATTGATAGAAAATATATATCTAAGTTATTATAGCAAAAACAGTCAACAGTGCTTAGTAACTCAGTTTTTGCCTATGTGATTTTCAAACCAAGTGAATTCACTAAGTTTGAAAATTGTGTATGCGAGAAACTGACAGTTACTAAGTGCCAATGACTATGTCTTCACTACCCTAACATATATGAATATTAAAATGCTATAGTCAGAAGGCTCTTCTGATTATATCATTTTACTAAGCCTGCTCTATTAATGTATTGAATACTTTTATATTGATTCATAACTCCAATTCGGTTAATTATTTAATCAAAAGTCAAAGTTGTGACTTGCTTGATATTTTACTTTCTCCATTAAGTCACCACCTCTTCATATATATATATATATATATATATATATATATATTATATATATATAGATAGATAGATAGATAGATAGAGAGAGAGAGAGAGAGAGAGAGAGAGATTTTATACAGGCAACTACCAAATGCTAAGCATTCTATTGGACGTCCTCTCCTACGCTATAAGGACAAATTGAAGGACAATTTGAAATGCCTCAATATTGACCTGAGTGCTTGGAAAGATCTAGCATCGGATTGGAAGGAATGACGTAAGACCTGTTTCACTAAACTAAAAAGCTTTGAACAAAATAGACTGAAGCATAGAGATCGGCTCCGCCTAACTTTAAAAGAAAAACATTTAACTCCTGCCTTGGATCATTTTGTTTGTCAGTGTGGCTTCATGGCTTGCAGCAGGGCTGGGCTGCTGTCACACTCGAGGAAACATAAAATGTCTTCTTCACAACATGGGAGGAATCAAATCACTCACTGCTGACCCTCATCTATTGTTCTCGATAGAAGAGTCCACCACACATATATATGTGTGTGTGTGTGTGTGTGTGTGTGTGTGTGTGTGTGTGTGTGTGAGTTACACATTTAAAAACGTTTTTCTTAAATCAATAAAGTGCTCAAATACTGGCCAGCAGAGCAGGATAAAATCTCAAAGAAACTGATAACATCTCTTTATGTTGATTTATAAAAGATTCATGTATTAAATATACAACCACCAGATAATTGTATTTTTAACAGATTAAACTTCACTTTTTGTTATCTCATTTTTGTAAAATCTGTGATACTCATGGTGTATAGCCATCTTTTTCAGTGGACAAAGATGTGAATTGAATTTTGTGCAAGATGCTGTGTTTAGACATGACTGATCAGTAAAACTTGCCCTGTTTGCAATATTTTATTGCGATTTAGGATCATTCATTGCGATCTATCATATAAGTTGTTAGAGAGCTCTTGGCCACACAAATATTTCTGATCGAGATGATCTATCAAGCACTCTAAAATGACCCACAAAACCAGTTCAATCACAATGCAGTATCTCAGTCGGACTCACATCTACTTGTTGTAATTCATCATATGAGATACTGCTTACTGGGATTGAAGTTGTAAGTTGAATGCTGCAGTGACCCACAGGCCAACAATGCACTGCAATACTCGGAATTTAGAATTGCATTGAGAAATCCATCATCCAGTTTCTTTTTATATGTTTTCCCAAACACTGAGTTCAACTCAGCAACAGTACATTAAGGTAAAAATGACACACACACACATATACATGCATTATATATACTAGCAAAAATATGCACCCTCCGGGCATAAGTATTTAAGTTTTGATATAATGAAACATTAAATTAGAAAGACTAACAAAATTAAATAAGAACTCATAAAACGTTATACTTATTTTAATTATATTTTAATTAGTTTCTATATAAAATCAAACATAGGATTGATTTTAATATGTTGGAGAATAAAACAATAATATTAGAGATCAATAACACCAAATAATGTTTTGTTAAAACCAGTATGCAAATTAACCACACCATATATTATATAAACCTTTATTTCTTACTTAATATATAAGACATATTGCAGGATTTTAAATGCATTAATAACATTAATTTTTTTAGGCGAATCTGACTCAAATTTTCAAAGAGACATAAATAAGATTTATTCTATGAATTGATGGTTTTGACTTTAAATAAAATACCCATTGATAAACTTACGCAATTCCTGAGGGTATAGTGATGTAAACAGTGATGTAGTTTGTCTTAATTCTTTATAAATTTTCTGTTCAAGAATCCTGCTCATGATATGAAACAAATCATGAAAACAACACATTACAAGAAAGCAACTGTACAGCCACTTGCCCCCTATCACATAGAACATCTGAATGAGATGAACAAAACATGCTGGGCACTGCTGGAGAAGTGGGGATGAAATGACATTATCCTATGGAAACCAGCATATGGGCATATATATATATATATATATATATGTTGGGTTTGAGCTTGTACAAAAATTGTTGAATATTTTATTCAATGGTCATTATCAAATTGTGAAATCATTGTTTTTTGAATTCAGAGAATCTTTGATGTATTTGCAGAAATAATCAGATATATATATATATGTGTGTGTGTGTGTGTGTGTGTGTGTGTGTGTGTGTGTGTGTGTGAACTTGAAAGTAATCTTTCCTGTATATAAGGTTTATTTTAAAATTTTGTCTGATTTTCTTGTCTTTGCAGAAGACTAAACTTGTCAAGAAATTGAGCAAAATGTTCTTTCCATCTCCTTTCAACTATCTTTAGTCATTATCATTCAATTAGAAAATACATCAAAGATTCTCTGAATTCAAAAACAATAACTTTCTTCTTGATAATGACCAATGAAGGTTGAAAAAATCCTAAGAAAAATTTTTTTTTACAATTTTTCTACAAGCTCAAAACTATTACATATAAATAGACAAGAAAATCTGTAAAACATTAAGGCAAATCTTGCCTGTGGTCTCTAGCAAAACATATATAATATATATATATATATATATATATATATATATATGTGTGTGTGTGTGTGTGTATAAGGTGCTACACTAAAGTCGGTGGAATTACCATGGAAAAAATACTTAGTGGGGCACCAAGTTCATTGTCTCCTTTGAAGTAACCCATTGAGCATAAATAAAGTGATCTCCCAAAGGGTATCATCAAAAGTATATATTTGTAGTCAAAATGCTATAGACCCTTGCATATATATATATATATATATATATATATGTATGTGTGTGTGTGTGTGTGTGTGTGTGTGCATATATATAAACAGAGAGACAGACTCCTCATATATACATACGTATTTATATATAATATGTATACATCTAATATATGTGTATGTGTGTGTGTGTGTATATATATATATATATATATATATATATATATGCATATATAACTTTCAAAGAAAGAAAAACTTAACAAAATCATCATTATATATATATATATATATATATATACAAACATATAAAGAAACATATAACACATGCATTTTACTCTTCATCTGAGGATTGCATAGGTGAGAAACTGACAGTTACAAAGTGCTGTTGTTTTTTTTCTACGTTATTCCAGCTTATGCATATATGTATTTATATTTTCATGTAATTTCATAATATATATAACTGTAGGAAAATATTTTACAAGTTTTTAATATCTAATATTAATTTATATGCTCTACCTAAATAATTTTGTTGAAGTGAGTTGGTTTGAGCAAGAAGCTAAGCACAACTGAACCAGTGACAAGACAACTGGTACTTATGGGAATCCAGAATAATCCACTCATGCATTTGGGTGATTCCATCCCATGAGTCCTGATTGGCTGCTTGGTTTCTATAATGTTAGGAGGCTTCATAAATAAGCTGGCATTTTGCAGTAGTCCTTGCAGCAAAACAGATTTGTATTGGGTTACAACTGCTTGCTGCCTTATCTTACCAATTCGATGGTAATTGGAACTAGTATGATTATACACAATATTGAGCATACTACAAAGTTCTTTTTTTGAGATTTTCAGTCAATGATCTTATTTTTTATTGCATATATATTTAAATACATGTATACAAACATATACATATCATACATGTATATAAATATATATATGTAGGTATTTGTATACACATATGTAGTTATGTATAAATGAATACCTTGGTACAAATATAGATTTATTTATGCATTTCTTTGTGTCCTCAGTTTAATTTTTACTAATTTGAAGACCTCAAACCTGGTCTTCGAATAGGTAAAAATCAGACAAAGAAATGCCAAATAAATTTATATCTACATCAAGGTATCCATTTATTCATAATACTCCATATATGTAAAAATATGTACACAAAATATACATTTGAGTTTTCAATTTTGGTTGAATACTATCAAGAAAATACTTGATATCATGCACGCACACACACACATATATATATATATCATATTTTTATATATATATGTATATATATATATATATATATATATATATATAAATCATATTTCTATCCTTATATGTATATTATATAAGGAATATGTGACATTAATAGAACCTTACTAGCTACACACTCCATCAGAGAGAAAAAAAAAGAAAAAAAATAGAACTCCCACTACCAACTTGAACACTCCTACTAACATCAATTGACCCCACCCCCCTATTCACAACCTCCTAACTCACCAGTATGAAAATGTTCACCATTGAAGCAAGAACTCAATCCAACGTCCTGAAGAAGGTCTAAGAGACCAAAATGTTATAACATCAACATCATTATCTACAATAAACATCCATCTTGTACAACATCCCGTGTTTGTCTACCTTTCCCCATATATATATATATATATATATATAAATCCACAATAAAACTCAAATCCCCGCATAGTACAATAGCACTTCACTTTAACACCCTACCACACAACCTTACACACCTCAAATGCATTCTAATAGAACATGCATTTCCAACAATGCAATCTCGAAAACAAGCAGAAACTAAATGGATTCTAAAATTACAAACTCATGTGAGGGGACTGAATGCTGACATCGAAATACTCCGTTATTATAAATTTTTTACAAACGTTGCCGCTGTCAATAACAACAGAGACAAAAGATCTGTTGAACAGGAACAACAGTCATTTGATAAAGGGTATCTAACGAACTCGAAAATTTATAATAAAAAATAATAATAAAAAAATTTGTGAATCCAATACTCCATAACATCGAGTTCATTCATTTATTTTTAGATGCCTCGTAATAACACCCAATTTAAAAAAAATATAAATATATATATATATATAAGTAAATGTAGCTATACATATACACATAGAGCCAAATGTGTAGATGTTAAGATCTTAATTCGTTCAACAAAACCTCTTTCTTTTGCAAGTAGAATAAATGTGATCAGTCATCACAAATTTTGAGTTAAAACCTCAAGAGAAATTCTGGAGTGTGTTCAGTGAACCACAAAAATGTATTAACTTTCCTCTTCAAAATATGGAGGATGTATTGAAGGTTAACATTCCTATAACTAATTATGTTATTTCTTGAATGAATTCACTTTTATCTACATTTGGTCGGATGTTTATATATTTTATTTAAAAAAATCTAAACTTTACAAGGACTGTGCTGATTCTTTGTAAATATACACAGACACGCACAAACTATATGTATACATATATGTGTGTACATGTATTTATCTCAATGTGTTTATGTGTATATATATATATATATATATATATATATATGTATATAAAGGAAATAGGGTAGATGTTCATATTTTAATTTACTCTCCCAAACATCTTTCTTTAAAAGATCTTCAATGCTAAAATAACAAATATGATCAATCATGTAATACAGAATGTGTTCAGTGAACTTTAAAAAAAAAACAAATTTAAGTTTCCTATTCAATAAGATGGGGAATATATTAAAAACATTCAGAGAACTAAATAGGTTGTATCTTAAATAAATTTCCTTTCATTTTCTTTTTTTTTTGATCTGATATATTTGTATCTTATTTCAAAGAGAAGCTATTATAAATCAAGACAGCAATAGGAATTCATCGACAAACTCCCTTATATATATTTAAATAAATTCTCGGTACGACTGATTTTATATAGAAATTTCAATAGCACCATGCTGTATTAAGTTCAATCAACTATTAAACATAAAATAGGGGATAAAGGAGACAGAAAAGAACAAACGAATATATATATATATATATATACAACAAGGGGTGCTGCAAAGACTTTTGCCCAATCAAGAGGGGAATGGCCTACAGCTATGAAGTGTATATACTCTCGTATGAAAAACTCATATTCTAAAAATAATATATATATATATATGTATGTATGTATATTAGAGATGGTTTAGCTCTGTTGAGCATCCGCCTAGAAACCACAAGATTCCGGGTCCGGGATCCTCACCAATTCAATACATAAGTCACACAGCTTGGGTCTGTGTGGTAAAGTAGAAAGCTGATGGTAGATTTGGCACTCCATCTTACAAGCGAAAATAATTTCACTGGTTTATTGCCAATGAAAAGAGAATAAACTCCTTCGCTGACTCACTAATACTGGCTATTTCTGCATAGTCCTAATACCCTTGGGAAATGTATGCATCCAACTATAAGTAAATAGAAGGGCAGACTGGGCTCTTTAATCTTGCTTCGGCAACCAGTCTAGGAGAGGGAAAACTTCATTCAAACCTGTTAAAATCTGCTTAAGAAATTGACCATGTGTCATACCCTTCACATGCAGATTGGTAAATATATATATATATATATATATATATATATATATATATATATATAAATATAAATATTTTATTTCCTTCCTGAATATAATAATGTATGTATATATGTATAAACAAATATCTCTGAGGGAGCCAAGATATTTCCCTGTTGAGTTTTTACTTTATTTACTTTAAAAGAAACATAAAACAAATACATGAATAATTATCAGTGAATTTCAAAGGAAATCTTCAAAGATTCAAAAAAGAAACAATTTTCTTTGAAGCGTTTTATTTATTACATGTTTTATCAGTCACAATAATCCCTTGTGTATTTTTGTTCATTAAAGTACACATTGTGATGGGGAATAAAATACAAAGGTTTGAGAACTATTACAAGGTAAAATATTATGGTTCTAACCATTATCTTAAGGGTTGAACTGAGAAAATTCAAACCACAAAGCAAAATATCCTGGCATGATTCACAGAAAAAAGTTTCTACCTAAATCCAATAATATATGTTTTTACTAAGTTTAGCTTAGATTTTTACAAGGACAAAAGTGTGGTATACACAGTTAGAATCAATCAGTGCTTAAATACATATTATATATATATATATATATATATATATAACATAGTAATAGCATAATCTTTACAGATCATTGCCGTCCGTCACAATCCTATAACCCACCACCAGAACCTTTCCTCTCATGAGCCCTCAAATGACTCATTAAACCCACTGCAGATCCACAAAGTTTGATGCAAATATGACATAGGAAGGACGTCCTTCCCGTTAAATAAGATGATAAAATTTTAAGCTTATGCAACACCATATGCCTCTTTAGACCTGACTTACAGACACAGATTGCTCAAGACACATTGTTTGTTCCTGGAATTTGCATGAATTGTCCCTGATGAAATTTCCTATGATTGACATATCCCTATATATATATATACACATACATACATACATACAGTTCTTCATATAGCAATACACTACCACACTTATTGATATAGCTGAGCTTTTTATTGTCTTGTTTGAGACAATATTTCCTTTTTCTATGTGAAACTTTAAATAACAGTGATAATTGTTAAGATTTTAGTGTCTATACCAATCTGTTCATGATCATTCAAGCACTGTTTCAATTTTTAACACTTACATATTGGATTTCTTCTTTTTTTCCTCTTCTTCTGCATAGTTTAAGAGAGCTCAGTTTGGCCTACTATTTACCTATAGCTGGGGGGTGAAGAGATGAATTCATGCCTTTCCCAAAGACATTAGTGCAAAGGAAAATGAAAACAGCCTTGACCAGGATTTGAACTCTGGTTGCCGATTGTCATTTACTAAGTTTAGGCTTAGTTTTTCACAAGGCCAAAAGTATGAGACAGCCAGTGAGAATCAAACTCACTTACAAAAGTGTACATAGCTTAGATTTGTCAGAAGACCACCTATCGAGCATAGTTTGGCCTACTATTTATCTATTGCTGTGGGATGAAGAGATGGAGTCATGCCTTTCTCAAGAATCCAGGAAGAAGTGTGTTCATGCCTTTCTTTTTGTATCCAAATTTAGTTTTCTCGGCTGATAACCATTATACCACTTACTTCTCTGAACAAATACACACATATGCACACAAAATCATATAGACACACAAACACACACACAAAAACACATGCGCACACACACACACGCAAAGATACACATATGCACACATACACTCTAAGGCACACATACTCATATGCACATATACACACACAAAAGGATGCACATATGCACACTAAGTCACACATACATACATGCACTTCTCTGCTCTGTCCTTTTGTTGTTCCAATTATAGTAAACATGCACAATCAATTTTTGGATTTGCAGGTCTACAAGAACATATTCCAGGAACCAAAGGTTTCACCAAAAATGGCACCATGTATTTTGTATTTTAATTTAGTCATCACCAAGACGCCTCACATGTCTGTTCATTGACATACAAGTGACAAGTCTTAGCAAGAGAAAGAGAAAACAAAACAAAGGTTGACCACAAAAGAGAAAGAAAAAGGAACCTCTTTTCTTCGGCAGTCAGTCTTGTTCTTTGACACTATTCCATTACCTAAGCCAAAAATATCTAAAGATTTTTTTTCTTGTGGCTGTGGTTGAGTGGTAGAGTATAGGAATGAAGGCCATTAGCTCCGAGGTTCCATTCTAAGAATAAGCAAAGCCTAAGGTTTAAACCGAAAATGCCCTTCATTCTGCACTCATTACCGCCTTTTTACCAACAATCCTTAGACCAAAAAATTTCTCTAATATCACAGCTTAGAAGCTTTGGAGCCAATAAACAAAGAAAACAAAAAAAGCATTATTTAATCCTTTGAACACATAAGCCCCATTTTTGGGATTAAGTGCTATACAGGAAATGTGTAGTGTGATGATTATCGTCATAGGAAATAAACATGGTGAGACAGGTTCAAATCCTGGATGAGGCTATGTGCATTTCTCATAGTGCTAATACACTCGGGGAAATGTATGCATCCAACTATTCTCCCTCCAGCTACAGGTAAATAGTAGAGTAGACTGAGCACTTTAAACTTGTTTAGATAACCAGTCCAGGAAAAGGAAAACTCTGAATTTAAACTTGTTTAGATAACCAGTCCAGGAAAAGGAAAACTCTGAATTTAAACTTGTTAAACTCTACTTCAGAAATTGACCTACTTGTGCAGAGGGGTTGATAAATATATATACGATAGGTTTGGCACTCCACATCAACAAAAATAATTTCCCTGGTCTAGTGCTAGCAAAAAGGGGATAGACTCACTTGCTGTTTGACTGATAGGATATTTGATGGATAAAGGTACTGGGTTTCAAAGGGTTAAGTGAATTTTATTTTATAACATTCTGATATTCGTTTTTCATCAAAGGGATGCCAGAAACCGTCTCCTGTGAGAGATAAAGAAATTTTTCCAGCATATGGTAATATTTTTTTGCTCTCCCATATGGAGGTGGCTTATGGTGTGAGGCCTTTTTTTTTTAATGTAAGAGACACCACATGCGTATGGGAATGTGCCCATCTCCTTTGGGATTTCCTTCTTTGAGATGCCTCAAACATCAAGGATTGATCGTGACCCTACCACATTAGGTGCAATGGACAGACACTGCTTGCGGTGGGGCGGTAAACCCTCTGGAACTGGACATTAGGTTATTTGCTGCTTCAGGCAGGGTACATGGTGATTAATAGAAAACTCAATTTGCAGTCCAGTGAAGTGAGCAAATGGCCGGACTAAATTTACTGGCGCCAGTCAAATCAAACTCACTCAACCATTTTTGTGTAAAAGTAATTACACCCTTCGAGATATATATATATATATATATATATATATATATATATATATATATATATACTAGTTGACTTGCCTGGCTTTCCACAGGTGAAAATTCAGATTTGAAATGTATATATCAGTATTCTGTTATTCAGCTTATAGACAAAATCTTCAATTCGAGAAATCATCATCAAGTTGTGCCAACAGCACAGAACTCAAGGACTCTTTATCACCAGTCATCTCTATCAGCCATCACCCCCTAGAAAGTCCTCTGCACAGCATCCAGAATTTGTACAATTTAGTTTTTAGCTGGCCAACCCACACTGGTATGTCCATGTGTAGATTTCCATGAAAAAAAAAAGTCTCATTTGAAATTAGCATTTACTACAATCTATTATATAAAATGTTGCATTTAAAATAAAAATTGATTTAGAAAACAGGCAATTTTGTTTTATATATTTGTTCTTGAGAAAATGTACGAGGGTCAGCTAAAGAAAAGTTCATAGACTTACCAAGGAATTCTCATAAAATATGACCAAATAAGGTCTATTTTTCAGCAGAATCCCCATTGTGGTTCACAAACAAATTCCATCGGTGTTTCAGTGTTTGGATACTAATGATAAAAAAGTCATCAAAAGTAGATGTGACCCTATGAACTTTTACGCCCACCCTAATATGTAAATGTGTATCTCTCCCTATTATATATAAGTTGACGGGATAGCCTAAAGTCGGTATCAGCCAGACAGTGGGAGAGTCTATCTTTTTTTACTAGTGCTAGACCAAGGAGATTGTTTTTGCATCTGAGGTGAAGCACCACATCTACCATCATCTCCTTACTTTACCCCACAGATCCTTGTGCTACTCATACACTGAGTTGGCGAAGGCCGGTATCGAACCAGGAACCATGTGGTTCCTTGTCGGACACTTTTCCAACTAAGCTAACCTGGTCCTATATATATATATATATATATATATATATATATACACACACACATTCAATATACATATATATATATGTACATTTAAACATATATACACACCTATCTTCAATATGCATGCCACCACAGAAAAGAGAGCCAGAAAGAAGGAGAGGCAACAGCAACTACAGCAAGCCTCACTGTTTGTTTGCAGTCATTGCACCAGAGAGAGCCATTAAAAATGTGGCCTGTTCATCCACTGGTGCAGATGCAGTTAAAAAATTGAAAGTATTGGACACCACACCATTGTCTTTAGCAGATGCAAGGATACCAACATATATACATACACTTGTTATATATATATATATATATATATATATATATATATATATACATATATATATATATGTGTGTGTGTGAATATTGTATAATCTGCTGATTCCCAGAGCAATTCAATTTCTAATATCATCATCTTACAAAGATATAAACATTGCATTTACAGCAAATACCAGTAATATTAATATCAATATTAACTTCCAAAGATTTCAACAATGATGAAAATCAAAGATATTTGCTTTTTTTTTTTCTATCTGTCTTCCTCATGTGTTGATTCAAGTAGCCAGGAACATTTTTCCTTTTGTATTTTTTCTTATCTATATATTCTAGAACTGAGATGATCAAAATATTTGCAATATTTCCCCAACACTGATTGCCTTGGTAATTTAGTCTACACTGAAAAGGAAAACTAGAAAAAAAAAAAAGAAATAAAAAAAGAAATTTAACAAATCCTCTCTCTGCAAAACCTGTGAATCAATAAAAGAGTAAGGCTGGCCACCAAAAGCACCTGCTCTCTTTCGCCAAAATTCCAAAGTTAAAAGATTGATATAAAAACAAACTGACCACTGGTCAGAAATCATATTATCCATTCTCTGGGGATGGGCATTTATCATAAATTTGATATCTTGCATTTTACGCCAGCCTCTAGGGAATGAAAAAAAAAAAAAAAAAAGTCTTTGTATAAAGTAGCCACAAGCCTACTATCTCATCATAATGAAATGTGGCAAACAGAAGTCAGGTTTCGGGAAGAGAAAAGTTGCCCCTGAGGGGTGGTACCAGGTGCCCTCTGCTCTCACTAAACCAATCAATGATCAGGCCGATAAAGTTTAAAATTGGCTGGTGGAAGAGCCAACAGCTGGTTGCAGAAATTGCATTTGCTTTGTGGAAGCCAATAAGTTTTTGAGAATCTGTAAATAACATCAGAATTAACAGCGTTTTGTCTGTGCGGTAAACTTGGGCCCCATTGACCTTCTTAGACAGAGCAGCACTTTTGATCGGGTATACTAACTAACTTGCCCACAAGATAAATCGGATACAAAAAAAAAAAGAAAATCTGTTTCTCTGGTTGTTAGTAAAGAACAAGCATCCTCAGGAAAGTGTATGTATTGAAGGTCATTAAATAAACCAGGTGTTATTCTTTAGATTTTTGTCATGTAGTCTTTGATTGCAAGATGTTTTCAATTAGGTAGCATCTAGGATTTTAAGAAGAGAAAGCATACTATATAGAAGACTTAACTCTTCTCTCTTTCACTGGCATTGTTAATTCTCTTTCTGACCATTTTACAAACTCTTTCTCTTTTTAACTCTTCTCTATTTCAGTACGTTCATTATTGTCTTTTTATAATTTTCTCTGTGTTTTTTTAGATCCCACTCGGAGGACATAGCATTTCAGATTGATCAGTATATATATATATATATATATATATATGTATATACACACATATATATATGTATGTATAGTTACTATGCAATCCTTTCTCTGTCTCTTTCTATATATATATACTCTATTCAAAAGTTAGAAGTAACTCTGTTCTTTAAATTAGGGATTGAATACACAGTAGAGAAGACTTATTTTTAAAAGAAATAAATCTGCATTATATATATATATATATATATATATATATATATATATATATATAGTCCACTCCAAATAGTCTAATGTGTAAGGAACTAGGCAAGCAAGGCATTATTAGCTAGTTTGATTCTCACTGGGTGCACCACACCTCTGGCCTTGTGCTACAACTATGTTAACTTAGTAGCTTTCTATATATATATATATATATATATATATATATTATATATATATAATAGTTGAATGAACTGACAAATAAAAGTTTTAGCTTTTATTCATTTATTTGGGAACGATATTACTACCAATGGTTTCCTGCTAAAAGTATTCATCAGGTAAACGAAATGTTTTTTTAAAAAATGACAGAAATGGTGTAAATGGTCGATTGTGTGCATTTTTCAACTGTATTCTCGTGTTGCATGTTTACGTGATGTGGAATGTTCTTTTTGTTTGTACGTGTACGTATTTTTATGATATTGAGCACTCTTCTAATAACACTGTATGTTGGATTACTATTACTTTTTCTAGTATACTAGTACCAACCATACACATTAATATATATATATATATATATATATATATATATATTATATATATATAGTTATGAACTAATTTTTGCACAATGGTGGCACTAGACTCAAAATATATAAAAACACAATCATCAGGTGGATATTTTATGTCTGATGATTATAATGAAATACAGCGTAAGAGAAGGAATAATCTGAGTTTTAGGTTTTAAGCAATGAGAAAGCAACAGTAACAGAGCACTGGCACACCATTTACATCTTCATGACCAGTCTTCACATACAACATCTGTGGTCATAATTGTTTTTCAAACACAGAAGACGCTGCACTAAAATGTAACTTCAAGCCATGAGAAATCTTCTGAGATGATAATGATGATAATGATGAATACATACATAAATATAGCCGTCTTTCTAAAATTCTTCCAACTAGAGTATTTACCTGCAAAATGAGTGTCTGTCAGGTAAATTAATCTGGCAGCCATGATAATTTCAAGTCCTGTTAAATAATTTTGTCAAACTTGATAGAGACACTTAAAATATCACTTGGCAGAATATCAGTTTGAAATCGTAATAAACAGATTTTGAAAGCTAATGCTATGAACACATAGTGATAAAGATATTGATTGGGAACCATGGATAGATATATCAATTATTATGAGTACTAGCAAGAATGTGTGCGCTCCGGGTGTTAGCATTTACGTTTTCATGTCATGAAATATACTAAATTGGAAAGACTGACTAAATAAAATAAGAACACATATAAAAAGATTACACTTATTTTAATCATATTTTAATTGGCTTCTATATAAATATTATTTCATTTGATTGATTTTAATGCATTGGAGAATAAAAAAGTAATATTAGAAATCTATAAAACCAAGTAATTATTTATTAAAACCAGTATGCAAATTAACCACATCATATATTATGTAGATCTTTATTTCTTAGTGATATATGAGACACATTGCAGGATTTTAAATGCACTAATAACATAGGCTGTTTTGAGGCAAATCTAACAGATTTTCAATGAGACATTGTTAATCAGTAAGATTTATTCTATGTATTAATAAATTTGACTATGAATTGAATACTCATTGATAAACTTACATGATTCCTAAGGGTATTGTGATCTAAGCAGTGACATAGTTTCGGTTACTGACAGACAGAAACCAAATCTCCATTATAATAAGATATAAATCATAGATCAATAATGCGTGTTAGGATACATCAAGGTGATTACAGAGAACAGCAAGAAGATATCTTAGCCATTAGATAATTTACAAAAATGATCAGAATAAATAAATATATAAATGGGAAATTTGACCAAGTATACATTATGAGCAACATTGTTTTGTTTAAGTAGAGATTGACTCAATCTTTTATTTGACATGAAGTGTAGTTAGTTTTAAAAGATTTTAATCATTGGTGTAAACCTTGTGTAATTGACAGGTGATGACACCAAGATCATTTGCAAACTTGGCTGTAATTGGATGTCTTAATCAGGGGACTACAGATCAAAAAAGTTTAGAACTAGAATTGTAACTTAACTTCAATCAGCTGAAAAACTACATTTATCTAGGTTTCCATCTGTGATTCTTGAGTGTGGTTGGTAATGTGCATAAAATCTTCAAGATAATAAAGTATGTGCACATAAGAAAAATGTCATTGTTATTCATCCTAGTGAAACAGTGTTAGGTTGAAAAGTCAGAATAAGACAATGAGAGGAGATGAATGGCCAAGAAAACAAGATGATGACAAAGATGATGTGCCAAGAAGACAAGATGATGAAAAAGATAAATGGTCAAGGTGATCATAAAAGATGACAAGAATATAACAACTTAAAAAAAAATTGATTAAAAACTGTGAACGTCATTTGTATTCTGTTTAATACAATTTAAATTGACTTATCAGCATTTAGTTTTAAATAGTTATTCATCTATCTATACTTATATAAAGGGCAGTAGGTATGTATGTCTAAATGAAACTATGAAAATAAAACCATTAACAACAAAGTAGATATATGTACACATTAAATATCAAAAGTTCTTGCTTTTTGAACAAAACTTATGAAGATTTAATTTATATTCAAAGATACCTAAAAATCAAAATATACTTAGAAATAGCATTGAAAATCTACTTAAAAATTCGAGCATTTGTAAATCTCAAAATAATACAAATCAATACACCAGTGTTTTTTGCACCCTTTCAACCCAGGTGATGCTGGGTAGCCGCTTCTATTAAATAATATGTTAAACTAAATAGAAACTAAATGTTTTTAATTTTGTACTGGAAATGTTTTATATGTTAAGCAGTTTGTACCTAGATTCTTAAGAATACTGAATAGGGTTTCCCGAGTTATATATCCTTTTTCTAATGGTAAAACAAAAGCAGATATATTGGCAATGGGAATCAGAGACTAATGCAGTCATTAGTGTGTTTTGAAAGAGAAGCATTTACCAGTAGGGCTGATTGGGCCGTCCGTTGCCGCACAAAGACCCACTTAGTGACAGCAAGAAGACATCAGTCAAGCCATGACAATTACCGACAGCAAACCACTTACCTGCAAAACAAAAGAAACAAATTGAATCAAATTAAATAATTTAAGGAAAAGCAATTTCAAATAAAAGCACTTCAATCTATTGAAATGAAATACAATTTCAATTTAACTTTTTTCATTTATTTTATTCTTTTTCAAAGTGACTTACTGAATGTCGAACAGGGTTAGTGTAAGGAACTGAAGCAGATGTACCAGTCAACTTTAAAGCTTATCACACATACACACAAACAAGTGCACACATATAACCACAACACACGCGCACACACACACACACATACACGTGAGCAAAAATTCCCTGCTTCCTCTTTTTGTTTGAGGACATACAAACTGAATACTCAGTAGAAAAAAAATAATCCCCCCCCAAAAAATGTAAACAATTTTTTCATGCATATATATGTCATATAGTACCTAAATAATGACAATGGAATCATCTGTATTTCCTATAAATAATGTCTGACAAAACATTGTAAGAAAGAAACGAGATCTCACAGGATTGGTTAATTCAACCTAGTAATGGCTCATTACTCTGTTCACCTTGAGTTTTTGCTTTGTAAACCTTTTTCTTATTCATAATATGCATTGTCCTTTTCCAATCATTTTTCTGTTAACTCTGATACCTGAGTTACTATAATATATACATACACAAGTACATTTCTTTTTATCTCTCTTGATATTATATACACACACACATATATATATATATATATATATATATCCATATTTCTTTTTCTCTTTTTATTATATGTGTGAATATATATATATATACATACACACAATGTCTGATGGTTGTGTTTAAAAGCACATAAAACTTGTAGTCATAGGTATAAATAATATATATATATATATATATATATATATGTGTGTGTGTGTGTGTGTGTGTGTGTATTAGCGTCCTCCCATATGATCTAGTACTTAGAAATCCTGGCTTTTTACTATGCATGTGGCTCTTTCACCAGATATTGCACAAGGTTTCTAAAAAGACTACTGATCTACAGTATTACTCTCTCTCTCTCTCTATATATATATATATATATATATATTATATATATATATATATTTACCAACCCCTACACATGAGCAGGATGTGACAAGGTCAATTTCTTCAGCAGAGTTTAACATGTTTGAATTCAGAGTTTTCCGTCTCCTAGACTGGTTACCTAGCTATAAAATAATCATACTAATTTCCAATTACTGTCGAATTGGTATGACAAGACAACAAGTAGCTGTAACTCAATACAGATCTAATCTTGTTGCAATCCACTGCAGAATGCCAGAGTATTTATGAAGCCCCAGAACACCATAGTAACCAAGCAACCAATCAGAACTCAAGGAATGGAATCACCCAAATACATGAATTGACTATTCTGGATTTCCATAAATACCAGTTGTCTTGAGCACTAGTTCAGTGCTGCTTAGCCAGCTGCTGTTGTTTAAACCAACAGTATATTGACTAACTGACTGATTTCAATACTAGCTATGGTTAAAGAGACCAATTTACCTATAGCTGGAGGGATAACTGGATTCATACCTTTCCCAAGGGTATTAGCGCCTTGTGAAATCCAAACAGCTTTGTCGAGGAATTGAACTCTGGTTGACGAGTTCATTTCCTATGACTAACCATTAGACCACGTGCCTCCATATACTCTTTCTCTCTCTCTCTCTCTCTCTCTCTCTCTCTCTCTCTCTCTCTCTCTCTCTATATATATATATATATATATATATATATATATATATATATATATATATTGAGAGAGAGTAAACATCATATATGTTTGTACTTATATTCAGAAGCAAACTGACCCCAAGGCTCCAAAACCCCAATAGACTAAAGTAGCAAAATCTCATTCTGAAGTGGCCTCAGATGAATTTTTTATAGCCCAAATATTAATACTAGGAATCCCTACTGTTC
>CM042138.1:114978009-114983009 GCA_023376005.1 Doryteuthis pealeii
CAGAGCAACTCTTTTTGAGTCATTTGATGCTGAATCAAGTCATTTCTTACAGTACCTACTGCTGCTTAAAAAGTCACCCAATTAAGTATTGAACAGGCTAATTGCTGTTTAACTTTGGTACTGGAAGTAGCATGTGGCCATGTGCCAGACAAAAGTAATAGAAGTAGCTCAGGCTTCATCTTGATGGTTAAAAAGTTTGTCTCTTAAGCCATTTTATCAGAGTTATTAGTCTGATTTTTACCAGGTGTTCAAATAGTGTGGCCTTGTGTCTGACTTATGTAAATCTAGTCAATAAAAGGAACTGAAAAGGAGAGAAATGCTGAGAGCGATTCAAAAACTTAAAGAACAATGAAAGACAAAGACAAAAGAGCAAAAAAGCTCAATGAAAACAAGAAAAGATATGAAAAAAAAAAAGAAAAAAAAAAAAGATTTGAATGGTAAAGAAAATGACAAAAAGAAATAGACAGGGTAGTAGTTAGAGGAAAAAGGGGAGAAGCAGACCAAATAAAAGAGTGAAAGGAAGAAAAGAAAGAAAATTAAAAAGAGGAAAGGAAAAGAGAGAGAGAGGGGTTGGAAGGAGAGGAAAAACAGGTAAAAGAAATTGACCAATCAAAGAACATGTGACTTAAAAGTCTGATTAAATATCAAACAAGAAAGATAGACATTGATTAGTCAACTCTCTTCTGTTATCAATGATTTTGTCAGGGGAAAATGTTTTCGTAGAAATAGAGAGGGAGAGAGAAAAGTCTGCGATAGGTTTAAAGTGTTGGTAAAACAAATGGCGTCAATCATTTAAGAGATAAATCCACTATTTTTTGTGTTTGGTTTTTTGTTTGTTTGTTTTTGTTTTTTTTTGTTATTGTCGTCAGTGGCAGGTTTTCCTGAATTTAAGGGAGAAAAAAAAACATAAAAGAAAAAACAAAATGAACAACAATCAGCCATTGTTGAGTTAATGGTTCTGATTCCTCTTTATTTTTTTTATATCTGCTTTTTTTTTCTCCTTGCCTTTGTGTGCATGTATATGTGTTAGTCTTCAATGTGCATTTGAAAATGTTCATTCAGGATTTCCTTATTTTATCTTTGTACATTTTGATTAGTTTTTTTCCCTACACTTTCAGGGAATCTAAATCTCTGTCTCTCTCACACACACACACACATACATATATATATATATATATATGTTGCTGGATGATATCAAGTGTTTCCTTGATAGGATTCAACCAAAATTGAGAACTCAAATGTACATACAAAGATTTGTGTATATATTTTTATTTATATATATATATATATATATATGGAGTATTATAAATAAATGGATACCTTGGTATAGATATAAATTTATTTCAGCATTTCTTAGCCTTAAATTTATATCTGTACCTATATATATATATATATATATATATATATATATATATTAGATAGTTGGTTGGATTTTACAGTATGTCAACCCTTGTTGGGTTATTTTTTACCAAAGAAGTCTGTTCTCTGTTAATTCATAGATGGGGCCTGTTAATCCCCATCTCTGGGTTAGAGTGGACCTGGGAGTAATAGCAATGAAGGTGTACTCCACCTCCTAGACCTCCAGAATTGGAACTTCACCACTAGATAAAGTTGAACGTCATATCCAAGGCCCTTTTTGTTAGAGTTTTGTTAAAGTGGTGCAGCCATACAGTAGCGCTGACATGGCTAAAGCTTGGAAGCCTAGTTATTTACTAAGCTTAATTTAAATGTGGCACAAGGTCAGAAGTATGGGGCACCCAATGAGAATCAAACTCACTAACAATGGTTTGCTTATCCAGCTTGCTAACCATTACACCATGCGAGCTTCAAAGTATTATCGCTTTATTTTATCAGCAATATCAGATTTCCATTTTTTAAAATCTTATTTTCCTAAATTGGTTTGAAATCTCACACATTCTGTTTTAAAGACATTTCTTTATCATTTGTCTTCCTTAAAGGAATGATCATTTGTCACATAGGAAGTTTTAGGAAGGTCTACATTCTCTTTTATGTGAGGGTATGAATTAGATCTCATCTATATTATAATTATCTGATTCTTGTATGCAAAAACGAAATATCATCACAAAATCTCCCTTAAAATACGCTTACAGTATAAAGCAATTTCAAATTCAATTTGCAACTTAATAATAATGATAGTGTGGGGTCTGCATTTTGATAATCATCTGATTTCTCTGTGTTTCAATGTTTGACCAAGGGAGATAACTTTTTTCTATTTGAACTTTTGCAATTTTTTTTCTCTAGTTTATTGATGTTCTCTCACTATTGCAATTCAGTTATTTCACAAATAATCATAAGTTCTGCAAATATTTTTTTTATTACTATAGTAAACCAGTTCACATACCTAACAAGTAAGATCTTATTTATGTAGAATTTTGTATTAGGTGATCAGTACTCAGTTGTATTGCAAGTTGAATCTGCAATGAGCATCAGAGTGTTGGTAAGTGGTTAATATATAGGTTTGGGCTGTTTCACTATGTACTTAGGCCAAGCTAATTCTTTGGATTTTGATTAGCTGCTGGTTTTCAGTATAGACACTTTGATCCATAAATACCCAACACATTGCCATGTTCTAGTAGTTAATACAGGGTCTGTATTTGATTACAGCCAGTCCTTTTGTATGGTAACTGGATGCTAGTTACAACCTTCCTGTGAAGATGAGTATATGTTAATTCTATATCTCTCCTGCCCATTGCAATTTACAGAAAGTGATGGCCAACAGGTGGCCCAATTATTGATGGGGGATTACCCCCTACAGTGATGCAGTTAGCGTATTCTACAGCCCAAGTCTATTGAAGTCAGTAAGTCTACTGTTGGTTTGAATAACAGCAGCTAACGGAGTACAAATTAACAAGTGTCCAAGACAGTTGGTATATATAGAAATCCAGAATGACCCATTCATGAATTTGGGTGATTTGGGTCATTCTATTCCTTGAGTTCTGATTGGCTGCTTGACTGCTTGTTTTGAATGACATTGTGGAGTCTTATATATATCCTGTCATTCTGCAGTAGACTTTGTGACATTTGGGTTTGTATTTAAGTTACAACATTTGTTGCCTTGTCTTCCCAGTTTGACGGTAATTGGAACTTTAATTATTCTTCACAGTCAAACAGGGCTAATATACTCAGGATACAATAGATAGACTCCTGGGTCAAAATATAAAGACTGTAGAATAAACATCATACTCACCTTCATAGAAAGGCTGTGACAAGTGTCCAGTCACAAAAAAAGGACGAAGTGTAAGCAAATACACTCTGTAACAACTGTCTGAACACAGTCAAATGTTCAGTAAATATGGATGAAAGTGTCCACCAGCAACCAATGAAAATCCTAGAAGTGAACTTGGCCCATATACACAAGTGGAATAGCCCAACCTGCTTTTTAAACTACCTACCAAGTCTGGATTCTCAGAACAGACAGCTTGTAACACAGCTGGATACTGATCATTCCTCAAATCTTTACAAAGACCAAGATTAAACTAACAGTATTTTACATTTTTTAACCCTTTTGTATCTGGTCTTGAGATTTTGACTAGGAGTGTACTTAATATGTGAAAGTTACTAAAACTTTTCTCCTGTCTTATCTCTGTCTAAAATTGATTGGTATTTTCATCAATAATCTGTTTATGATTGAGACTATGAAATATTACCATTGTGAACTGAACGAATGAAATATCAGCACAGCCATTACTAAAACAAACATCACTATTATCTAAAGAGAGAAATGTCAAAATTATAATGACCCAACCTGTCATTGATATAAAATATTATCAAACTCAATAACACTCAATTTTATTGGAGCAGAAAAATATATATATTTATCCTACCCATCTGCCATGGGCAGGAAGTAACACAAGGTCAATTGGTTTAGCTCAGTTGGAAGTGCATCCACTTAGGAATCACAAGGTTCTGGGTCCGAGACCAGCCCTCATCAACTCAGTGCATGAGTAGCACAGTATAGATTGGTGCTTCAAAGTGGGAAGCTGGTTATAGGTGTGGCACTCTACCTCAGATGCAAAAATAAGGGGGCATTTCTTTCTTGGTTTGGCCAAGAACATTTCAAATTGTAGAAGCATTTACTATACTTAGTTTGTTTCATATGGCACAAGGCCATGAACATGGAGAACTCAGAAGGGCTCAAACTTTATATAATAGTCTGAGAGACTAGCTTATATATTGTATATATATGTCAATGCTGAGGCAACCTAAAATTATTATCCTTAGTTTCATAAATAATTATTATTTACTATGTTTATTTTCATATGGCACAAGGCCATGAAAATAGAGAACAGTAGGGTTCAAACTTAACACAATAGTCTGAGAGACTAGCTTGTGTGTATATATATATATATATATATATATATATATATATATATATATATGTGGAGGCACGTGGGTTAGTGGTTAGAGTCTTGGAAAATGGACTCGTCATTCAAGTTCAATTCCTAGACGAAGCTGTTGGCATTTCACATAGCGCTAATACCCTTGGGAAAGGTATGAATCCATATAAGCTATGGGTTAAATAGTAGGGCAGACTGGACCCTTCAGCCTTGGGTAGGTAACCAGTCTAGGAGAGGGATAACTCTGATTTCAAAATTCCTGAGGTTGGTCATTGATTGGGTTTGTGGCAACCCTTGATGCACCAATTCTTTCCTATTGACTGTGCCAAAAAGTGTGGATGGTCCAACACAAGCCTTCACCACTATAAACAAATCACTGCGTGGGTGTTCATTGTGTATGTGAACACTCATGCGTCGAAAATCAACGAGAGAGTCCATAATATATATAATGATATTGTAAAAATTCAATAGTGGGGCAACTAAAATTATTATGCTTAGTTTCATAATTATCATTTGCTATGTTTATTTTCATATGGCATAAGGCCATGAAAATTGAGAACTCAATATCATAGCTGTTCAAGAGACTATTTTGCTTACCACTTGTCTATGGTTAGGCAACTTAAAATTATTATATAATAACAC
>CM042138.1:114988009-115045509 GCA_023376005.1 Doryteuthis pealeii
GAACTAAATTCTTCCCCTGAGACTTGATGTGGCTTTGCAATCATTCAAATCAAAATTACATTTATCAAGACTCTGACATGTTTTCCACATTGATTACTAAACACATTTAGACAGAATCTTCAGCACTCCACAAATACAGAAAAATTAGGAATTAAAGGTCATCTAAAGAAAAGATTTGGGTGGGAGATTTAACTTTATAAAAAACACTAGAAATGTCCTTTACTATATAATTAATATATAAAGATAATTTTTCTCTGTTTGTCAGTAATACTGAGATTTGCAAAGAAAATGTCCAGTTTTCTTTGTTAAAGAGATGTAATTATTCATTTTTGACTATTTTTCTTTCTTCTAGGATGGGAGAGTCCTCATCGTGTAGTGGCTAACATGTTGGATTCCGAGATTATAGTCATCATCATCATCATGTTGTGCTAATAGCATTGATATCCATGACAATTTCTTACAAAACATCCCTATCATTCATTGCACTCAGGAGATCCTCTGCTGCATCCAGTATCTGTGCAGAGCTAGTCAATGTAGTTCTTTGCTGGACAGCCTGCGCTGGTCTTTCCATGTGCTGGTTTACACAGGAGAACATCACTTATGAGTTTGTTCTTGCTTTTCCAGCAATGTCCAACATTTTTTTAACACTTATTAAAGAATTGTAATTATCAATTTTTGACTATTTTTTTTCTTCTAGGAAGCGAATGTCCTTTTGGTATTGTAGCTAAAGTGCTGGACTGCGAGATAATAGTAAGTTAATTCAAACTCCAGTCATGCTATTACATTCATGTTCTCTGTCAGTAATACTGAGGGAGTTACTATACAATCACCCTGTATATGTATTTTGACAAAAGAAAGATTTGCTAAAACAATATAGAGCATTAATATCTTTTTGACATAAGAATAAAGGTTAAAGCTTATTTTCCTAGACTGATCTTCTCACATCAGGAAGCAGAAGATGACCATTTTGATAGAATTTTCATTCTTGCTGGTCTCTAGCTTACAATACAGACAGTAAGAGTTTGTGTTGATAAATATAGCAGAGTTGCCAAATTGAGTGATTTTAACATAGCTGCAAGCTAAGTGTTTAAAATCTCAGGACATTGCTCAATTTATTTCAATGAACCTTAAATAGTCAAATTATTGTCTGTCTCGAGCCACAAAGGACAAACACTTTTCATTATATTTAGAGTCTTATTTTTTTTTTGTTTACATATCCTAATATAGAAAATATTTCTTTTTCTCTCTAGGTAGCATTAAATATACATTTAATGGTAGTTGTAGACTCAACATCATACTCACCTTCACAGGAGAGCTGTGACTAGCGTCCAGTTACCAGAGAAAAACAAAGACAGCGTGTAACAGATTAAACTCTGTACAAACTGCCAGAACACAGTTAAGTGTTGATAAAGGTATCTAACTAAAAACAGCAGCCAATGAGAATCCTAGGAATGGTCTTGGCTCAGATACACAAGTGGAATAGCCCAACCAGCTATTTAAACCAGCTACCAAATCTGGATTCTCAAAAACAGATTCAACTTGTAACAGCTGAATAGTGCTCACTCAACACAAATTTCTCCTGCATTAAATATACATTCAATGGTAGTTTTTTATGATTCATAATAAAACAATGATGGAATCAGGGTGATTCTTAGAACTTGTATTGATATCAAAGGGAAATCATTGAAAGTTTGTATTTAGCATCCAGATTATGTCTATACCTATACTGAAATGCTATACTGGAAGATATTTATTCTCCAATCAGCACTCTCCAAGGACTAATATTAGCATTAGTATATCCATGGTATTCTAACATTAAACACAATGGAAGGAAATACAAGATAAGCTCATTCACACATGAAAGAAAATTTAATATTTTATACTTAGAATATTATACATAACAGTGGTATTACAAGAAAGGATATAGAAAAAAGGCCCAGAAGTTAAAACTATACACATTGTTCCATGAGCAAGTAGTATATGGAAGGGGTACAAAATAGCAAAATGAGGACTTGTTAAGGGTAATAAAAGATGCTCATGAGGTGTTACTCTTTCCTGGCATAAAAAACAAACATTTTTATAACATCAGTCCATGATGATACTGATGCTTCAATCAAAGAAGGAGTAAAGAATGAATTCCTATATTCCATGTTATTAGTTATAGAATGAATTCCTATATTCCATGTTATTAGTTATAGAATTCATTCCTATATTCCATGTTATTAGTTATAGAATTCATTCCTATATTCCTTGTTATTAGTTATAGAATTCATTCCTATATTCCATGTAATTAGTTATAGAATTCATTCCTATATTCCATGTAATTAGTTATAGAATTCATTCCTATATTCCATGTTATTAATTATATAATTCATTCCTATATTACATTTTATTAGTTATAAAATTCATTCCTATATTCCATCTTATTAGTTTTACTAAGTCATTTCAATATTCATTCTTATCAGTTACTCAATCTTTTCTATATTCATTCTTATCAGTTCTCCAAGTCATTCCTATATTCCTCTCATTCTTATTCTGCCTTCTTGGAAAAGTGTCACCCACAAAGAGAGGACACTTGACAAAGTGCCTGTTCTGCGCTGCAGTATAAAAATGTCAAATGAACTATTTGAAGATAAAAAGTAAAAATAAAAAAAAATGAAGTAATAACCAAGAAAAAGGAAATCAAATAAGGGAGAAGTAAAGCCAGAGGAAGAGAAAAGGAAGGAAAAGAAAATCAAGGAAAAGTTTTAAGGTTGATAAGTATGAAGTGGGTGGTAAAGAAGAAGAAGAATAAGAAGTGGAGGACGAAAGAGAGGATGTGGGTCACCCACCTGTTCCTCATCACTCGTTCTCACCATTTTTTCCTCTTTTCTTCCGTTGCAACACTTTTAAGTAGAGTTCCTTAGATTGCATCAGCGCAGGGTCAGTGAGATTCTTGACAAATGTCAACATATATGGCATTGTAGGCAGAGAGGAAGACGACAAAGAAAAATAAAGAGAATCTTGAGGCCAGTGTACAATGGGATATGTTGAAGGCTTTACAACAGATGAGAACTCGTGGGCTGCTAGATTCAACAAATGTGATTAATATAATTTCATCATTGGTGGTGAGAAAAAAAAAAAGTCCAATCTTGGCTGAGAAAATAACATTTCTATTTTATATATATATATATACTAGCTGAGTCCCTGTAGATTCCTTGGTTTAATAAGCGTATCTTATTATAATGGAGATTCGGTATCTGTCTGACTGTAACCGAAACTATGTCACTATTTACATCACTATACCCTCAGGGATTGCGTATGTTTATCAATGAGTATTTAATTTATAGTCAAAATCCTTAATTAATACTTAGAATAGGTCTTATTAATAACAATGTCCCAATGAAAATCTGAGTTAGATTTGCCTCAAAAGAGCCCATGTTATTAGTACATTTAAAATCCCACCATGTCTCTTATATATCACTAAGAAATAAACATTTATATGATATATGGTGTGGTTAATTTGCATACTGGTTTTTTAATAAATGATTTTTTGGTGTTATTGTTCTCCAATATTATTGTTTTATTCTCAATGAATGATTTTATATAGAAACCAATTAAAATATGATTAAAATAAGTGTAATCTTTTTATATGAGTTCTTATTTAATTTTCTTAGTTTTCTAATTTAAAATATTTTATTACATTAAAATTTAAATACATACGCCCACTAGTAAAAATGATATACCATTGTTTAGTTATATAAACTAGCAAGAATATGTGCCCTCTGGGCATATGTATTTAAGTTTTAATGTAATGAAATATATCAAATTTGAAGGACTAATGAAATCAAATAAGAACACAAAAAGAAGCAAATGAAAAACACCATATATCATGTAAACCTTAATTTCTTAGTGATATAAAATGTCCATTGTATGATTTTAAATGCACAAATAACATGGGCTGTTTTGAGGCAAATTTAACTCAGATTTTCATAGCTATTGTTAATAGATTTATTCTATTCTATGTATTAATGATTTTGACTATAGATTAAATACTCATTGAGAAACTTATGCAATTCCCAAGGGTATTGTGACATAAAAGTGATGTAATTTTGGTTACAGACAGATACTAAATCTCCATTATAATAAGATGATATTCATAAAAATTTGTTTTTATAATTCATTAATTATGCAAATGAGGAAAATATCAGACAGCAAAATTAGTAAAGGAAATTTAATCCCCTAAAAATGTAATATGCAACTGCAACACAAAGGCTCTTTGTATACATCAAGTACTTGATAGCATTTGTCACCCTCACACACACAAAAAAGAAATGTGACATTGGATCTTTTTTATGTATGGAGAGTTGACACATGATGCAACATCATATGGTACATCAGAGAAATTACCCTGTTAACTCTGACACTACCACAGTCACCAGACTGTACCTCTGACACTACTTCTCTTAGTACAATAAAGAAATGCTCTCGGGAAGATGATTTCCAAATTACCAGACTATTAGTATTGGCTTCCAAAGACAATTTCTTTTTATATATGGAATAATCATTGTAATATATATAGCTACCATCAGAAAAGAGGATACTGATAATGGTTCATGGTAATGGATTGAAGAAGTTTGTGTAGAGTGACCAGTATTCACTGCTTCTGAGAATCCAAACTTGGTAGGTGGTTTAAATAGCAGGTTGGGCTATTCTACTATGTAGCATTGCCAAGTCTATTTCCAGGATTCTCATTGGCTGGTGGTTTTAGTGTGGATATTTTTATCTGTATATACTGAATATTTAACTGTGTTCTGGCTGTTGGTACAGTGTGTATTCGGTTACACTCATTTTTTTTTGTCTAGTGACTGGACGCTAGTAATGGTGAAAAGATATATATTGGTGCTACAGAATTAAATTTGAAAAATAGAATTTATAACCACAATGTTAGCTTAACCAATGGTACATATGCAAATAGTTATTAAAATATTCATGGCAAGAATAAAACTGATAAACTCAATAACAAAATGGGATATTGTGAACAAAGTTTATGCATATATAGGTTGGCTGGTTGATTGGATTTTAGGGCATGTCAACCCTTGTTGGTTTATTTTATACCAAAGAGATTTTGTTTTATTCATTCATGCTGAATATTCAAATTTTTTTCAAACTCAATTTTTTTAGACACAATTTTAATCCTATTTTTAAATGTATTTAGAATTTGATTCGAAACTAGCAGGAACTATCACTCTGGGTCAGGGTAGACCTGGAAGCAATGGAAATAAAGAGGTACTCCACATTCCCCAGAGTTTCATAATTGGAACTTCACCACTAGATGCCGTTTAACTGTATATATAGGTATGGTTATTGCTACAGCAGATTGTATCTGAAAGATAAATGTTTTCTGGAATATCCTGAACCTAATAAATCTCTTTAAAAAATATAGAATTAATTTTTTAGTGAGACATATGAACAAATTCATTGTGTGCTATTTACTACTTGTTTGACCTCAAGGTGAAAGATCTACATATTTCAATGTTTCTGGTTCAGATCATAAGATATTGATAAATAATAACTGCTAATTTTAATGTTTCATGTATTTATGAGAAGTTTTTTTTTCATGAACAAGTATTCATTAAGAATGTAATTTTCATCTAATAGTTTTCACACAAAGGCAGTTTTTATCAAACAGTATTCATCAAGTAGATAGCTTTTATTAAATAGTGTTTATCAAGAAAATAACATTTATCCAAAAGTATTCATGAAGAAGGCAATGTTCAACAAACAGTATTTATTAATAGTTATGATGTTTTGGACTGTTGTCCTCATCTTTAGTGTGGTATGTATAAGCACATCGTTTTGGCCACTGTAACCTCCCTGCTTTCCTCAAGGGTACCCTGTGTATCCAAGTATAGCAATAATCCGACCTGGGAAATCATTTTAATCAAACAGGCGTCGAAGAAATTATAAAGATCTTATTCAAATAATGACATCATCGTTTTTGTAGACCTATCATTCCAACATGTGTCACAAGAAGAATCACAATCATTTAGAAAAAAATTACTATGCTCAGATATACAGGAAACATATGAGGAAGACCGGAGAATACAGTGGCTGAAACATTGTATCTATACATACCACAATAAAGATGAAAACAACAGTCCAAACATAAAATTATTCACATGAAGCCTCATCTCAAAAGTACAGACAAATAATATTAATCAAGTAAATAAGTTTTATCAAACGGTATTGATCATAAAAGTGTGTAATTTTTGTAATACAGTATTTATCAAAGAGTGGGTAATTTTTGTTACTTTATATTTTTTCAACCAGTAAATGCAGAAACATGTGCAAATGTCTGTGCAGCAGAGTGATGCAAAATTGAAATTTGTCTTTTGAAAATGTTGAAGGCAAAGTAAATTCTCCTTTGCATTATGAAGAAATCATGTATGAAAATATCTGAGAAAATGTCACAAATATTAAGAGTTTTGTATTGCGATGATTTAAGGCTATATTGCAAAGGTCAAAACTTTTTGAAAAGTAGGTTCTTTTATGATTTTCAAGAAGATGCATGTCTGCCGGCATTTTGGCAATTTTTCACAGACAATTATTCTGTTTTTCTTTCATTTTCATGCAATCATGACTTCTAATGAAATTTATGTCTTCAGAGACAAACCAAAAACAATGCAGACATTGTCTTCACAGGGCTTTTAATGTCTTACAAATTATTCAAAGCTCATTTGAGTGTGGATTGTCATTTGTGAAGACTTGCAGAAGTAAAAAGACAAAATTATATAAAATATCTTTCTGTTTTGGTTTCTTAAGAAAAATTAGTTACTTCTTTTAGATAGTCTCATTTTTCTTTATTAAACAAAGCAAAAAAAAAAACAACAACAAAACCCATAAAAGGTAAAGATTTTAATGACAGAAAAATGGGAAAAATATCAGACATAATTTTGCTTCATTTTGAATTGAGTTTAATTACTTCTTGGAAAATTTTAACTTTTTGTATAAACACCTGACAATGGCTCTATCTACAAATTAATAAGACTTGTCTCCATCAATATAGTCCTCCTAAATATATATATATATATATATATAAAATATATATTATATTTATTATATTATTATTTATTATATCTATTTATCAATTATTCTTTATTATATTTATTAGCTATTATTTATCAATTAATTCATTAATTATCATAATCTATTATATTTATATATCTTATATAATATATTATATATTTATATCTTATATAATATATTATAAAATATATATTTTAGGACAATTTCTCAAAGACTTTAAATATATTTTTGTCTTTGTTTTCATTGGTCAATCCAGTTCCTGCTACTTGGGATAGTCTATAAATATAAATGGTGATTTTTCTTACAGGTAATACCCAAGAATAATCCACCAGAAAGTTGCCAAAAAGAAATCTCAATGCAATCATCATACAGAGATTGTTCAAATGTTGCAACAGGCCTATACCAAGTATTTCTTGAGCCATACATCACAAAATTGATACCAGTGTTTCAAATCTGTTAAGAAGATCAAGCAAAGACAATTCTGAATCTGGATGATGTTGTTCTACATTGATAGATGAGAGGTTGAATTGAGAAAGGTGTGTTGTGATCTATGGAAATTGTCTTCTGATCATCCATGAAATTTCTAAAGAGCTAGGAATCTATAAATGTTCATGTCAAATGATTTTAATAGAAAAACTCATGATGCATGATATTGACACAAACTGTGTGCCACATCTGCTGACAGGGGCTCATTCATTGTCTTACTCTATGGATTTGATCCTTGTAGATAGTTTGTTTTGTTTTTTGTTCCCAAAGCATATATATATATATATATATATATATATATATAAAAGAAATGTTCTGTATGTATGTCTGTAAGTTTGTGTGTACAATGATTAAAAAATAAACCCAGTTAATAAAGGATAAAACATAATAAAAAAGTAAATAAAAGAAAAATACAAACAATAATAATAATAAAAAGGAACAACTTATATAAAAGATAAAGATAATAAAACAATTAACTGAATTATTAGTGGAGTTTCCATGATGTTAGGGCTAAGGTGCTTAACTATAACATTGTAGCAAGTTCATATTTTGACTAATACCCTTAGGAAATGTAGCCCCCCACCAACTATGGGTAAAATGGTGCCACTACTGTTCTTCTACAAGGGTGGCTTTGGCATTCGATTACCCACAAATGTTGATATCCCATTAATATAAAAAAAATAAACTGAATTATCAGTTTTTAAGTTGGTTGGCTAGTTGGATTTTATGGTAGTCAACCCTTGTTAGGTTATTTTATGCCAAAAAT
This sequence comes from Doryteuthis pealeii, assembly GCA_023376005.1. Lineage (NCBI taxonomy): Eukaryota > Metazoa > Mollusca > Cephalopoda > Myopsida > Loliginidae > Doryteuthis > Doryteuthis pealeii. Next base: position 114,996,330 of record CM042138.1, read on the forward strand.
ATTTTATTTTATTCATTCTTGTTGGGTATTCAATTTTTTTTCAAAGTCATTTTTTTTAAACAAATTTTTAATTTGTAACCCATAGATGGGACCCTAACATGTACTACCACTCCAGGTCAAGTCAGGGTGGACCTGGTAGTAAAGGCGATAAAAGGGTACTCCACATTCCCCAGAATTCCAGAATTAGTGTCCTGGGTATGACGTTAAACTGCATCTAGTGGTGAAGTTCCAAATCCGGAATTCTGGGGAATGTGCAGTACTCTTTTATCCCCATTGCCCTCACCCATACAACTTCCAAAACATCTAAACTGCCCCATAGATACATAATTTTACCGAACAATTCTTCCTATAACTTTTTATATTCTATGATGTGTTAGGTTGATCTGATGGAGAAGGTCACAATAACTTACTCATGATGTTCTTAGATGAACCATGTCTCATACAGTTTGCTGATATAACAGTATTCAAAGGAACAGGAAGTTGCCTCGTCTTTAAGGATGGTTTCTAATCATTACCATTATTTTTCTTTAAAGATGACTAATAAAAACATATCCGTAAATTTCCAAGCAAGCATATAACTTTCTTAGATGGAAACCTTTTCAGTATCGTTCCAGCAACGACATACTAATGTCTCCAGGCAAGGATGGACAAATATCTATGATGCGCTACATTAAAAATAAAACTTTTATATACTAAAAGGAAAATGACCTTCTATTGCTCGGTTTAAAATGTCCAGCTTGGTTTGGCTTGAGAAAAAAAAAAAAAAAAGCGAGGGGAAAAAAGTACGGTAGAAGTTAATATGGGTTGACAATTGATCACTGTCAAAGCCGAAGGCAAGATTGCTGCTTTTCATATGAAAACCAGAGTTGAAAACTGTGGTTATCATATCAACTAGAATAGCAGGAAAGGCTATCACTCCTTTTGTTAGAGACGTTCAATTGATATCTGATAACAACAACAGATTCCCCGCAGAGGTAGCATTCAACAGGGAATTGTTTGTTACACAATAAACGAGGTTCATATCTTTAAAGCATTTAACTTTCCATCAGGATTTTTGAACCCCAAGCCGATATCAGTTTAGCTCAGTCGATAGAGCATTCGAATAGGAACCACAAGGTTCTGGGTTTGATACTGGCCTTCGCCAACTCAGCGTTTGAGTAGCACAGGGATCTGTGTGGTAAAGTGAGGAGCTGATGGTCGTGTGTCGCTCCACCTCAGATGCTAAAATAATCTCCTTGGTCTTGCTAGTGAAAAGGAGATAGACTTCCTTGCTGTCTGGCTGACACTGACTTTAGGCCACCCCGACGACTTTACTCTTTTACTTTATATATATATATATATATATATACCAACTCTCTGCATGAGTAGGATGTGGCACCAGGTCAATTTCTTAAGCAGAGTTTAACAGGATTGAAATCAGAGTTTTCTCCTAGATTGTTATATAGCCAAGGTTAAATAGCCAAGTGTCCCAACTATTTACACATAACTGGACATGGTTAGTTTTATTCATACCCATCCCAACGGTGTGAGCATTACTTGAAATGCAAACTATGGGTCAAATAGATCTAGTTGAGATAATGAATTATTTACACATTTAAAATGATTAAGAAGATATATATTTGTGTATAATATATATTTGGAGACAATAGTTAAACTGACGTTGGTATTGAATAACCCAACAAGGGTTGATATGGCATAAAACAAACTGACCAACCAACTATTACTGTACTCCTTATATCTGTTATAGTTTCTATAGAAATAAATAGAAGGTATTACTTTTAAGGAGAAGAAAAGAGAATGTTTAAGAGTAAAAACAATCAAACATACTCATTATATGTATTTACCTAACACCTCTTACATGGACAGGATGTGATACATTTTTTTGAAGAGGAGTAAAGCTTGATTTGAATTCAGTTTTCCTTCTCCTTGACTGGTTGCCTAACTAAGGCTAAAGAACACAGTCTGTCCTTTTATTTACTCATAGCAATTTACTCCATACTCCTTATATCTGTTTTAGTTTCGATAGAAATGAATAGGAGGTATTTCTTTTTGGGTGTAAATAATATTTAAAGAAAAACTGAAGCTGCATATATATATATATATATATATATATATATATATATTATATATGAATATATTTGGAAAAATAAAGAATATTTTGTGTATAATTAAAATAGTATTTCAGGATACTTAGAGGAGTATAGATCCCCCAAATAATCTTCATCAGATGCTTCTATGTTATATATATATATATATAACATACATATATACTATAGACTTTATTTTTACAATATGCATTATTTTTTGTGATAATGAAGATCACCAACCTTGGAATCTGAAATGCAACCACATCACTCTTTGTTAACAATTCACTGCTCGATCAATGGAATCAGACAAAGCAAATATAAATGCTTAAGTGCTCGTCACCCCAGCAATGTATATTGAAACAAAATAAGCAACAATTCTTCAATTCTAAAACTCTATGACTGATCCTGAAATGGTTATATGCAGAATTCCTTCAAACTCTTCCTGTGTTACAAAATTCTGCTTTTACACCAAAAGCAACAATGTAAGCGTCACATTTGCAACTGTCCATTATGCCCGGCCGAGGCACATGAAAAATGCAGGCAAAAGAAATATGGTTAGGGGGTTGGTGAAAGGTGCACGATCACAATAACGGACGTGCCTAATATCAAATAACAACACAGCCATGTGCAAATAGTAATTTAGAATGCAGCAAAGGAACACTTCATCCCTCTTCCCATTAACTTCATAACAAAAATATTCCCGACCCCTGCTTCCATCATCTGTCCAGTCTGATCTAATCTGTTGGGACTAATTCAAGAAAAACAGATTATTGGTATTATATATCTATTTTGCTTTCCTTTTTTCTTTCTTTTTTTTTTCACCCTCCCTTTGCAATATGAACGAGAGTAGAGAAAGAAAGAGATATGAATCATCTGTGACAGAGTGTAGAGAGAGGTGCATTGAAAAATTATAAAGGCTGAGGTTTGGCTTTGTGCAGGGTAAGAATGAGATGTTAACAAAGAATTAGGAAGAGAAAAAGAAAGGGAGAAAGGAAGAGAAAAAGGAAGAGGAAAAGAAAGGGAGAAAGGAAGAGAAAAAGAAAGGGAGAAAGGAAGAGAAAAAGAAAGGGAGAAAGGAAGAGGAAAAAAGAAAGGAGAAGAAAGAAGAGAAAAGAAAGGGAAAAGAAGAGGAAAAGAAAGGAAAAGAAAGGAAAAGAAAGAAAAGAGAGAAAAGAAAGAGAAGAAGAGGAAAGAAGGGAGAAAGGAAGAGGAAAAGAAAGAGAGAAGAAGAGAAAAGAAAGGAGAAAGGAAGAGGAAAGAAAGGGAGAAAGGAAGAGGAAAAGAAAAGAGGAAAGAAAGAGAAAGGAGAGGAAAAGAAAGAGGAAAGAAGAGGAAGAAAGGAAGAGAAGAGGAAAAGAAAGGAAAGAAGAGGAAAAGGAAAGAGAAAAGAAGAGAAAAGAAGAGAAAGAAAGGAAGAAAGAAAGAGAAGAGAAGAAAGAGAGAGTGTTAAAGAGAAATATAAGAAGAATAAGAAGTGGAAATTGAAGAGGATAAAGTATAAAAAAGAGAACAGAGAAAAAGAATGAAGGTAGAGAAAAGAATGAATGGAATAGAATGAAAAATAATGAGGAAAAGAATATGATGAAGGAGAAAAGGAACCAGAGATTCTTTAGAAAAAGCAAAGAATAAAAAGAAATATTATTTGTAAATAAAAGAAAAGGGTAAGAAATCAGCATTATGAGGAAAAGAAAAGACTAAGAAAGAATGTGGACAAAAAAGTGACAGAAGTAGAGAGGAAAAAATAAAATATTGTGATGGTAAAAATGATGGAGAAAGAAAAAAGAGAAGAGGGATTTATATATATTTACCAACCCCTCTGTACGAGCAGGATGCGACACAAGATCAATTTCTTAAGTGGAATTTAACAGGTTTGAATCCAGAATTTTTTCTCCTAGACTGGTTACCTAGCCAACGTTAAAGAGGCCAATCTGCCCTACTAATTACCCATTTGTGGAGGGAGAGTAGTTGGATGCATACCTTTGTCAAGGGTAATAGCACAATGTAAAATGCAAACAGCCTTGTCCAGGATTTGAACTTGCGTCACCATGTTCATTTCCCCTAACTTTAATCATTACACCACGTGTCTCCTCCCAGAAGTAGAGGAAGAAGAAATGATGGAGAAAGAAAAAAACAGGCAAGCAAAGACAAAGAAAAAAAATAGAAGAGAGGGTTGGCAGATAATGCAAGAAAGGGGTGTAGCCAGAGTGACAATGCTTGTTGATGTTTATATATATATATATATATATATATATATATACATAGGATGAGTCATTCTTGGATTGTGAATTGGCTAAGACTTGCTGGAAGAAAGATGTTTTTTTCTTATTTAGATGTCCAAACACAATTACTTACTTGCATCTACCAGCCAGCATGAATTCTACACAAAAGCAGGAAGATGATGATTACACCTTTGAGATTAAAAGACAGAACTTGGAATTCCTCTCCCATTTTGGCTTTTATCTCAATATACAATTTGTTCTTTATGTATAAATATCCAAACATAGACATATTTACATTTGGTTATTTCCTATAAGTCTAATATAAATAAAGGGGAACACTCTTGACTGATAAATTATTTATTTATTGATTGATTTACTAGGAAAAAAGATGGTTTAGGGTTAGTTTAATGGGAAAATAAATAATTTATCGGTCAAGAGTGGTTCCCCTTTGTTTATGTTAGACTTATAGGAAATAACCTTACATTTTACTAGCAGGACCTGGAGTTACACCAGAGTATGATAATGTAATTATTACAACGTTTGATATGTTTACTTAAGAGCTATTGATAATTAGTTCAATATGTAAAAAGTATAATCATGATTTAACCCTTTCTCTGATGACCATTTTTCTTTCTTTTCATCATGTTTGATCAAAACAGATTGGCGTTATCACCCCCTCTCTCTATCTTTCCCCAACTCTCTTTCTTTCTTTCTTATATTTTTTCTGTATAGCATGTCCTTTTCTTCCTTTTCTTTATAATGAAAATAGAATCATCCATTATTTAGCTGAGGTGACAACACTCGTAAGAAATAACAATTTGGCAGATAAGCAACACCATTCTTGCAATTCATCTTGGATGATTTGGACAGTCTCATTTTTAACCAGAGGCTGTTGCAAGATGATAATGGTTGGAAGATTAAGGAACAAGAGTATTAATAAATAGATGTTATTGGTACCTATCATCCATTTTGGTGATTGAATGCTTTCATCAACAATAATCATGCAAATTTTATCATCTGTCTTCCTTTGAATATTTTCGGGGCGGGGAGGGGGTTCACATTTGTGTTGGATAAATATCTAATTCCAAAATAGTAACTTTTAAAAATGGAAATTTTAAAAGCAGACCTTTGCCATGAATGTATCCTGACTTATATTTTTAGTCCATGATATATGAATAGCCATTTCCATCAGAATTTTGATCATAACAACACAATGACTTTATCTGAGTAACTTTAAAATATTCTTAATAATAAAGTAAAAAAGTAGAGTTTGCAGAGTGGCCTATTGTCGGTATCAGCTGGACAGCGAGGGAGTCTATCTCCTTTTTACTAGCACTGGACCAGGGAGTTTTTTTTAAGTGGAGTACCACACCTACGTCAGCTCCCCACTTTACTACACAGATTAGATTACCCAATCTGTGCTATTCATGCACTGGGTTGGTGGGGACCGGTATCGAAACTGGAACCTTGCGACCAATAAATAAACTGGTCCTTTCGTAAATAATACTTTACAAAAATTTATATTTTTTTAATAATATCAAAAGAATAGAGTTTTTCTTAATCTTATATTTCCTCATTGGACGCATAATACCAAGCTAGACTAATAGACTATTTACTAGTGAGTTCAGTTTTTACGGGGTACCCTATAATTTTGGCCTTGTGCCAAACTAAGCTTCGTAAATTATTAGGGCATCTCACATGATGTGATGGCTAACAAGCTATGCTAGTTGACCATTAAGACTGAGTTCAGTTCTCACTGGGTGCCCTATACATCTCAGCTTGTGCTAAGCTTAGATTAGTAAAAAGAGGATATCTTATGGAGTAATGTTAACATTTTTTAAATAAATTACTACTAAATAGAGAGTTTGATTCTCACTAGGTGCCCCTCCTTTTGGCCTGAAATATATATTGACGATTACACTTAAATTGCTCTCATTAAAAAATGGATCAAGCTCTCTCCAGGAGACTTTATATATGTATTTATCAGTAAAAATTCTCTCCCACTAGTGGGTGTGCTGATAGCCTAGAGGTTAGAGATTCTGACCGATAAAATTAGTCAAGTTTTGATCCCAGCTGGAGATAAGTCTAGCTGTACTAAAAAGACATGATACATCGAAACAGGACTGTATGTGTGTATATATATATATATATATAATATATATGAAAAGTAAACAAACAGACAATGTGTTTTGATATGGCTTTTTTTAGCCGACAATTTTTGGGAGAATATGTGCTTAATTGAAGTTGTAACTAATTTTTGAAAATTAATTAATTAATAATTAATGAATTAGGCGGTAATACCTATTCAAATGAAATGGCTAAACAAATTGAGAAAAATCAATCTCTGTATGTACATTTCAGCCTATTAGGCCTCATCAGCAGATTATATATATATATATTTATAAAACCCAAATTATATATATATATTTATAAAACCCAAATTGATTGAATGTTTACTCACCCTTCTCTAACATTCTCATAATAGCAGTTTCATATACTTGAAAACTTGTAAGACTCATCTGATGATTATATTCCCCCAATCAATACCCCCCCCCCCAAAAAAAAATACATGAAACCTGCAATAATGAGACAGCTACAGAGGGGTGAGTAAACATTGATTCATTTTAAGTTTTCTCCTACTCTACTGGCCAGTATTGTAAACTTTAGGATTTATTACTATATATATATAAATATATATATATATATATATAATATATATATGTGTGTGTGTGTGTGTGTGTGTGTGTGTGTATGTATGTATGTATGTATTTATATGATGTTGATATGAATTCCATGTATGTTTCTTTGTCGGTATAGCTGATGAGTCTATCTATATGTGTGTGTGTGTATGTATGTATGTATATATATATATATATATATATATATATATTTATGGGAAAATAAGTTTTGGGTTGTTTACAAACATGTACAAAATGAATGTAATAAATAAAGAACTGAGATTTGATGTTGAATATTCTATTCTAAATTCCATTTTTTTTTTTACTGATATTTCAAGTGTACGTCTTTCTTCTTCAAAGGGTTGTGTTAGATTATTATAATATTCAATATGAAATCTCAGTTCTTCATATATTTAACTTATTTATTTCATGCTTCTAAACAACCAGAAAATTATTTTCCCATTAATATATAATATATACACATATAAGTAGGCTCATCAGATATATATATATATAAACCTTTTGATACCATGAGTAAAACCAGGGACCACCCTCGGTTAATGATAATATCAAAAACACGTTTTTAGAACGAAGAGTTTATTCAACTTATATATATATATATATATATATATATATATATATATAAAAATGAGAAAAACAAGAATATCTTGTACTACTGTGAGGAAAACCAAAGAACACCTCGTAGGTTAATGATAATTTTTGAGCCAAAAAAACAAATCCACAGAGTTATAATCTTTTGAAAACTTTGTTGGTGGTATGACTGTTGTTTTGCCAGCAGCTGTTATAAAAAAATAATTAATATGAAACCTTTATCTGAGAAAAAGTTTAATGAAAAGGCTTCAAAATTATTTAGCTGCATAAAGATTGAATATATATTTTTAATGTGATTATCATTTTTTTTTTACTCAGGATTTCAAAATAAAGAAAATTGAATTCAAAATATTCATGATTGATAGATTTTGACATAATGAAATTCTTATGTGAACGTTTCTTAAAAGTATGAATTTAGTTTTCCTTTACAAACAATTTTTTTTATCATGCCCCCAAAATTTTTTTTCTACTAGCAAAAAAAAAAGAAAGAAAAAAAGGCACCCCCTGGGCACAAGTATTTAAGTTTTAATATAATTAAAAACTATATCAAATTAGAAAGACTAATGAAATTGAATACAAACACAATGTTTGATATTTCCAACCCTCCATGTTCTCTTCAAAATGACAGGTGTATCCCTTTTGGAGTTTACACACAAGGTTTTCATGCTCAATTCATTCACTCTTAAAACTGGTACTACTATATTCCACATGGATTCTCCATTCAGACCTCTTCAATGTCAGACTTTCCCAGTTGTCAGCATGTATTTTATTTTTTACAAATTTTTACTATATATATATTTATATATGTGTTTGTGTGAAAACAAACCAAACAACAACAAAACCTTGTGATACTGTGAGTAAAAGCAGGGACCAACTTAATGATAATAAGAAAACATGTTTTGAGAATGATATATTTATTCCATTTATATATATATATATATATATATATATATATATATAATATATATACAATGAAAAAACAAGTTTTGATATAATTAGAAAGATTAATGAAATTATATAAGAACACAAAACAATTACACTAATTTTTTACTTCATTCTAATTAATTTCAATATGAAATTATATATAGGATTGCTTTTAAATGTTTGAGAATAAACCAATTATATTGAAAATAAATAACACCAAGTAATTATTTATTAAACACAGTTTTGTTTAAACCGGTATGCAAATTATTCACACCATATTCAATTATTTCTTAATCTTATTATAATGGAGATTGTGTGTTTTTCTGTCTGTAACCGAAACTATATTCCTACTCAAGTCACAATTCTCTTAGTTATTGACATCACATTCTCCATGATTTTATTTTTATCTAAACCTCAATTATTAATAAAATTGTCTCACATTATTAATACTGTTAACTATGTCTACATACTGAGAACATGCAATTATATTTATATATACAACAAAATAGTGGTTTACAGTGTGAACGGGAAGGCTAATTTGCATATTAATATTAAAAAATCAAATTTAATAAATATGTGCTTAGTATTATTGATTTCTGTTTGGTTTTATTTTAATGAATATAAGCAAAAATCTCTTCAATGAATCTTAAATGAAATCCATTAACAAGATAAAATAACTGTAATTTTATTCTTTACTTCCTCTTATAACTAAATACTTAAATTAGAAAAAATAACAATGAAAGACGAGAGTGATGGAAGAGTAAGTTTCAGTTGTTCCATTTTTTATTATACTCCCTCTGTTTCAAATCTTTTATTATACCCCCCTCTGTTTCAAATCTTTTTATCTGTATTCTTATTTAGTTTCATTAGCCTTTCTAATTTAATACAATATTTTATTACATTAAAACTTAAATACTTGCACCCGGAGGGTGCATATATTTGCTAGTGATATATAACACACATCCCAGGATTTTAAACACATTAATAATATGGGTTGTTTTGAGGCAAATCTATCTCAGCTAGACCTTAATAGAGACATTGTTAATGAAAAAGATGCTAATTATGATTAAACAATGATTATTTGATAACCCATTAGAATATAATGTAAATAACTAAGGGAATTGTGACATTAGTGTGAGGTAATTACAGGCGCACACACACAATCTCCATTATAATAAGATATTGCAGGCAATTCATGAATATTGATTGCATTAATGTTTTTGCAGCAGTACTTGTGTGAAAGGAATTTTACTATAATATATATGATGACTGCCCTATCTTGACAGAAGATTGCTGTATCTATTACGAAAATTATAAACACTGGATTAATAATTCAACTTTGTAGAAGAATTCCAATTACCGTCGTATTGGCAGACAAGGCAACAAGAAAGCTATAACCCAATACAGATCTTACCTTGTTGCAAGCCTACTGCAAAATCACAAGTTATTTATAAAACACCATAACATCACAGAAACCAAGTAACCAAACAGACCTCAAGGAATGGAATCTCCCAAATGCATGAATGGAGTATTCCTGAGTTCCATAAGTACCAGCTGTTTTTGGCGCTAGCTGAGTTGTGTTTAGCCAGTTGCTGTTGTCCAAACCAACAGTGTACTAACTGACTGACTTCAGTATGGTGCTACAACTTAGCTAGTTGCTGTTGTTCAAACCAATGGTATACTGACTTCAACAAACTTGTGAAAAATATACAAGATGCTTAAGATGATAAGGTAGAAAAATATGAGTATGTTGTAGGATTATGCTGACATATGCATGCACAACATTTATGCCACTCTCTGGGTTTACATAGCTACAGCTCAGTGATAAAATAACTGGTGACTATGCAAACTGCAGGTTTTATTTCAGAGTACCTTCTCTTAGACAAAGAATACCAACAAGTCAGTAAAGGTTTGTTTCTGGAGATTCCTTTTCCAATTTTGATTTTAGAATTAACTACTAAAAGTGTTGCCTTCACTATGCCTTGGTCATTAAACTGGAGCCCCTTCTACCTGACGTGTGTGTATATATATATATATATATATATATATATTAGCTTAGTCGGTAGAGTATTTGCCTAGGAACCACAAGATTCAAGGTTCCATACTGGTCATCAACTTAGAGCATGAGTAGCACAGCTTGTATCTGTGTGATAGTGAGGAGTTGATGGTAGGTGTGGCACTTCACCTCAAATGCAAAAACAATCTCCCTGGTCTAGTGCTAGTGAAAAGGGATAGAATCCCTTGTTGTCTGGCTGATATCAACAAAAGGCCTCTCTGTCGACATATATGTATATATATATATGACAGAATTGATTAGAAAGCACTTGAAAAACAGTAATGTAGTTTGAAAATTTCCATCATATCTTTCTTTGTATTTCTTGATTTATACATATTTAAATATATAAATATTTCTATAATATTTCTAGATTTGTAAATGTGTATAAAATTTTTAAAAAGTTAGTGTCTTGAATACTAACTCACCAGAGGATTGAATGCTGGAACTCCAATCATGAGGTTTTATCCCATTTTATATCTTATTTTTTACACTTGAAATAAATTGTAATATTACACTGCATTTTTGTGCACTGGGTACTATAAAGATTTTTAACATTAAAATTTCATCAGAATCACACACATATATATATATACGCTCACAAGACAGTGAGATTACAAACCTTCTTATATATAAGACTTAGTTGGAAAATCATATAAGTGAGAAATTGTCAGTTACCAAGGATCCTTGATTTCATGTCTTCACTACCCTAACTCATATATATATATTATATATATATATATATATATATACAAGATACTTATGTATAGAAATTTATAGAAACATATTTCTATTTCTTTACATATATCTTTCTCTATGTATTTGTCTCTCACTTTCTATATATATATATATATATATTATGGATATTTAAGTCATATATATCAAAAATATATTATGTCAATGTTACTTTAGTTTCTGACTCCCCGGGTCCTTATATATATATATATAATATAAATTATAGAAAGAAAAAAAAATACTCAATAAATGAGAAAACCCAAAGGGAAAACTATGTAAAAAAGAACTTATTGCCAAATCTAAAAAAATATTTAAAAGTTCCCTTCAATCCAATTATAATCTTCATGAAGTCCAACATCAGGATAAGAAGGCAAGATTGACATTGAAATTGATTCAATACAGACTCAAGAGAGAAGTTAGATGGAGCAGAGCTCTTCACCTCATGAGGTAGGAATGTTACTGATGCAATGTCAGGGCCAGAAGCCTTTCCCTGCCTGATTTCTTTAACCCTTTCACAAGATTCGTACCTGATATGTCATCTGTTAACCTACAGTTCTTTATCTTAATCTACATTCGGCCAATGCACATGCATACATCTCGTGGGCCAAAATTCTTTTACTCCATTTCATTGCAATTACTATATATATATATATATATATATATATATATATATGTGTGTGTGTGTGTGTTGAAGAATGATAAGAGTGAAAAAGGAAATGGGAGGATAATTTATTGATATTTGAAAAAAAATATTTTTTCAACACTAAGGGTTTCAATTGATAATCTATAGTATCAAACATATATTCAAGATAAATATATATCAAACATGCAACTCCAATCTTCTTCAGGACAAAATAATTATCAACTGTTGATGTTAGTTTTTGTTAAACAAATGATATGAGAAAGAATATTCCTATGCTAGAAATCATGACTTATCCATTTCCCCAGGCGTTTGCAGATTAAACTGCATTGATGAAATTAATATAAACTTAGGCAAAATGCACAAATACTGTAGTGATCCTAGACAGGGCTATTTGCTTTTCACATAGCACTAATAACCTTGGGAAAGGTATGCATCCAACTACTCTCTCTCCAGCTATGGGTGAATAATAGGACAGACTAGGATCTTTAAACATGGCTAGGTTACCAGTCTAGGAGAAGGAAAACAGAATTTAAACCTTTTAAGAAATTGACCTTGTATCATCCTACTTGTATGGAGGGGTTGGTAAATATATATATATATATATATATATCAGCATATCCACTCCTGATTTATAACCAGGACTCAAGCATGGATCAGAAAAGAATGTTAGAATATCTCAGACATAAAGCAGACCCCCTTATATCTACTCAAATTTGAACACTAAATATTTAACGTAAGTAAGAACTAATATGTGTTCCATCGTAGACCAATATTCATTTTTTTTATTTTTATCTCCATATTCTTCCTCTAAGCAGCCTCGTGACCAAATTCTTGTATTCCTAAAGGCTGAAACACTACAGCAAAGCAACAAAGGTGTTTGTTTTTATTCTTGGCCTTTTTGCAAGAATTATTTGTGATAGAAAAAAATTTTCTACAACAACAACAAAAAAGAAATCAATAAAAGGAAAAAAACCAAAAAAAAAACAAGAAAAAAAAGACACTTAAATAACCTTTCTTGGTCTTATCTAAATACCCAAGTAAATTCCATTCCCCACCCCACATACCTTGTACCATGCCACCCTCCCTGTTTATTCAACACTTTCTCTACAATCAGAATTTTTCTCCGACTGTACAACTCCCCTCTGCTGACCAATTTTGCCAAGTTTAATGTTAGTTTTATCTATTTACACTGTTGTAATAATTTCCCGTGTGGTAAGGATTTCAAGCAGAAACACACACTTATTTCTACAAATTGATGCATATATACTAACACTCATGAATATTTACATATATAAGAATAGATGGAAAAAAGTAACATTAATAACTTAGAATTTATGAAACTCAGAATTCTAAGTTATTAATCGTATTATATTTTGAAATATATATATATGTATATATATGTGTGTATATACATATATATATATATATATTTGTATTTCAAAATATAGTATGATTGATAGCTTACAATTCTGAGTTACATAAATTCTAAGTTAGTAATAATTTTTTATATACTTTTATATATATATATATATATATATATATATATATGTATATATATATACTATATAAAGTATATAAAGAATTGAAAAAACAATAAGGTGTTCAGATGGATGCTATCTTAATGTAGGGGCTGATATTATAATGTTTCAGTTTGTTTGGCAAACCATTGTCAGGACATTTTTTATATGGAAAAAAAAACCAACTTAAAAACCAGTGGTTTATTAGTTATGTTTTTTTTAATGTGTTGCAGATTTTGAATATTAACTCAAATATTAAAAAGAGACAGAACTTAGTGCTACATAAGCATTGGTATTTTTTTTTCAAACTGTGACACAATTTGTTTGAAATTATATCGAACATTTTTTGTTTATGGCATAATCTTACTTGACAGTTTATTTTTGTAGTGTTTGAAATTTATTCTAATTCTAAATTATAAGTATGTCATAAAACATATATATATATATATATATATATATAATATATATAATATAATCTAATGAGTCAGACGAACCTACTATTAGTTTTGCATAAAGCTCTTCAGGGTTATTATTATTATTGGCTCTTCTTAGGTATCAAGCCCTTTTTACTTATTAGCTTTCTCCTAGTGGTTATATGAATATATATATATCTTATATACATATATATACATATAAACTGTTTTTTCTTTTGGCCAAATACTGTACCAATAGATTATTTTTTTGGTACGAATATCTTGGTCCTTTCTTTTTTTCAAAAATCTTTTTCTCCCTGGTTGATGTTTGGTAGTATATTTTTACAATCAAACTTTCTGCTGTTTTTTCTCTCCGCAAGGATTTACCAACAAGCTTGGTATATTAAATTATATATATATATATATATATATATATATATATATATATTGATGATATTGTTTGCTATATCTCTAAGTAAAAAGTGCTCAATGTCAGTGATAGAGCATGTATATCTAATTTATGGGAGTGAAGACATAAATTCTAGTTGTTCTACCAATCTGTTCTCCTAGTTACCCATAGCTGGAAGTGTCAAAGAGATTGATTCATGCTTTTCCCAAGTGCATTAGAGAAAAGAGAAGAGCAAAAAGTCTTGTTCAAGATTTGAACTTGGCTTGCTGAGTCCATGTTGTACACTAATAATTGTTATACCATTGTATGCACCCCCTATACATGAATATATATACGTGTATGTAGTTATTAACTGACATCCCACCATGTCAGTTAAACACAAGAATCGATTAACGTGTGGAGCCACAAATGAATCAAAACTCATTTGTGGCCAGTACTAAAAATTGTGTGTGTAGAATACTGTTAATTGTTATTCTGTGTTACTTTCACCCTTAGCCAGGATTGAACCTGCAGTCTGGAAATGACTGTTACAGATTGTTAACTATTAGACAGTAGAACAGTCAAACACCTCCTCAGCTTAATGGACTCTTCCTGGCAGTAGTGGCAGTAATTATTTAAGCTGTTATAGTGGGTTCATTGGAGAACTAGTAACTGCATGGTTAGGCTTGGCCAGTCACATTGCTCAAACCAATTGTTGACTGTCTAACTGACTTACTTCAAAAGTGTGTATCCCTTCGGCATTCCCCTTTTGAGGTGCCTCAAGACATAGGAAATAAACCCAGTCCTGCCCCTTTAAATCAAAGGGGCAGGTGTTGCCTGGGATGATGGCCCCCTAGGATCACACTAATATTATATATCTTTCCGGTGCAATGGCCAAAGCCACTGGACACAGGATTTTTTAAATTAGGTATATAACATATTTGAATGCTATTGTAGTGTGAAGTCAACTATAGTTGTCACCTATATAAAAAAAAAACCTCCACTCTATTACCTCGTTCATTTTTCATTACTTGTAGTATCAGGTTATTCACTATAAAATTGCAAATTTATCTAACCAAATAAACTGAAAATCAAAGACACCAAAAAACTTTGTCTTCAATCAAAATTTTCCATTTTCAATTTTATACATTTATTCTGCTATGACAGCAAGTCATCAATTCACTTCTGAAAATATTTTGAAATTTAAAATTTCACAATCATCTATATAGTTACACAGATATTTTTATTTTTCATATTTAGATTTATTTTTGTGGTAGAAACAATTTTTATCTTCTTAAGAATAATAACTGTTTTCTTCTGCATATTTTATTTCTTATATATATATATATATATATATATATATATATATATATATATAAAAAACATATCTTACTCACCTTTAAAGGAAGGCTGTAACAAGCATTCAGT
Source organism: Doryteuthis pealeii (assembly GCA_023376005.1). Classification (NCBI taxonomy): domain Eukaryota; kingdom Metazoa; phylum Mollusca; class Cephalopoda; order Myopsida; family Loliginidae; genus Doryteuthis; species Doryteuthis pealeii. Next base: position 115,012,027 of record CM042138.1, read on the forward strand.
TACCAGACATAAAAAGGGACAGGCTGTAAACAAATAGAGGCTCAGTACTAACTACCAGAACATAGCCATGAGTTGGATATTTATGGATCAAAGTGTCTGCATTCAAACCCAGCAGCCTATCAGTCCAGCGAATGAGCTTAGCCAAGGTACATTGTAGAACAGCCCAAACCTGTATATAAACCACTTACCAACACTGTTCAGATTCAACATGCAATATAGCTGAATAATGATCACCTAATAAAAATTTCTACTGGGTTGGGTAAATACACATTACTTAATGGTAAGACCATGGCACTATATCTCACTTGGAGTTAAGAGCTCAGCAAAAGGAGTTGAACTGATACTACACTCTAATACTGAGGCAGAAGTTCGGGGGTGGGGCAGCATTTTGAGCAGAGAACACTTTCTACACTCTCATCCTAGCTAGTGGACTGGGAAGTGACACTTGATCGCATAATTCTTATATCCGGATATTCCAATTTCATGCAGAAGTAAGTATTCATACATAAATGATTGAATCATTTTTGACAGGAATTATGCTGATATGCAGATAATTATACATGAATGTTATTGAAATACAAGGTTATTCAATATGAAATTACCAGTTTATTGAAATATATTTAATAAAATACACTGGTAAAAGCATAGAAAAAAATTATATGTATATATAATCAAAATATTCCATTTTGGCTTTTATACATTTTGTCCACATTGACACCAGGCCATCAATTCTTTTTCTATAGAATTCTACATTCCAAAAACTTTAATTCTTTGATTTTGGAGATGTCTAAAAAGTATGGCCATTCATGTGAGATTAGGTGACTGAGTAAATAAAGTCTTGATGATTAACTAAATCAACTTTCGTAACTTCATGTTTGTATTATGAGGTAAAGACATTATCGTGCCGCAAAAGAAAAAAAAAACCTTTCTATTCATGAAATTGTGCAGTTTGAATGATGAATGAAATATTTGAATCTTGTCTTCCAATCCATGCATATTAATTATTTGTCCATTTTAATGGAAATCATGACATGTCAGGACACACTTCTTCCACTAACTGCTTACCATAAACCTCTAGAAATTATAGAACCACAACCACAAATATTCCACAGTATGATAATTTAATTATCAAGACATTTGATATGTTTACTTAAGATCTATTGAAAATACTTCAATATGTGAAAAGTATAATAATCTTAATTTAACTCTCTCTCATTCTTTTTCTTTCTTTCCTTCTTTTCATCTTTTCATTATATTTGATTGAAACAGATTAGAATTATCACTTCCATGTATTCACCCCCTCTATCTTTCCCCATCTCTTTTTTTCTTATTACATTTTTTCTGTGTAGCATGTCCTTTTACTCACCTTTATTTCTTCATAATGAAGATGGAATGGTCAATTATTCAGCTGAGGTGACAACACTCATGCAAAATAAGAATTTGGTGGATAAGCAACATCATATAATCAGGATGTACATTTTTGCATTTAATCTTGGCCAATTTGTATGGTTGCATTTTTAACCAGGGGGTGTTGCAAAATGATAACAGTTGTACTTTTAAGGAACATGAGAATTAATGTATAGAAGATTTCAGGTTATTTACATGGAATCAGATTGAATTTTTTAAGTGGTCAATAAAAGAATTTCTTTTGATAAATAAATGAGAAACAAATAATCACACTATTGAAGTCAGTCAGTATACTGTTGGTTTGGACAATAGCAACTGGCTAATCACAACTCAACTAGTACCCAAAATAGCTTATACTTATGGAACTCAGAAATACTCCATTCCTGGTGTTCCAATTGGCTACTTGGTTTTTGTGGTATTATGGTGTTTTATAAATTTTGCAGTAGGCTTGCAACAAAGTATTATGTGTCTTGGGTTATGACTTCCTTGTTGCCTTGTCTGCACATTCGATGATAATTGGAATTCTTCTACAGTGAATATGATGTTTATTCTACTCACACATATGTACACCTGTATATGGATTTGTTTTTAGCTCATAATCTCATCACTTTCCAACAAGAAATATGCTATGTGTTATTTTGATTTTTAGGCTGTTTTCCTCATCTTTATTGTGAATTACACATACATGTTTTGGTGATGTACCCTCTGACCTTCTTTAGGTATTTCTTGTAATCCAGATACAATATTACCATCATGGTGTAATGGTTAGCAAGCTAGTCTCGTAGATCTATTTCTACTAAATAATAAGTTCAGTCCTTGCTGGACGCCTCATACTTCTGACAGAACTCATGAATGTTGATATGTCATAAAATAAAGATTTGGAATTTTCTAAAAAATAACATTCTAAGGACCTTCTACAGGGTCTCATTAGCAAATTCCTAAAATGTGAGGGTCATAGCTGTAACCATCATCATGTTGTGCAATGACAGACAGATGGACAAAAACCATTGAGTGAATTATTCTAAGATTTATGAAAGACTATTTTCATTCTAATTGAATTTATAATCAACAAGATATTATTAGTGTTGATTCACTGATATCGTCACTAACAATCAAATTAACACAGAATCAAAGAAATGACTTTTCTATTATCTCTTTTTCTGATTGTTCTAATCAATTACCAACATCATTACAATTGATCAAATAATGTAAGTATTATCAATGCTTGATTAGTCTGTTCATTTGTTGAGAACAGTCGGCACTTATCTATTTAAATGGTAAGTGTGAAGTGTTTCCTGCTCAGCAGGCAAGGAACTTCCATATCCCTCGGACATGTTATCGTAGATCGTACATCAACAAAGATTGCAGGAAATTATGTAAAAAGACAGAATGAACTCGAAAAGAAAAGAAAAGAAAAGAAAAATGTGCAAGAGAGTGAAAAAAATGAATTAATAGAAAAAAACAAAAAAAGGAAAACAAAAATGAAACACATCCAGAAAAGCAATTAGTCTAGAATTGATTAAGCATTTAAGTTCGCAAAAGTTTGTTTCAAAAATTGAAAATGATAAAAAAATAAAAAATAAAGAATTAAATGAATTCTTTAGTTATTAAAGATATTCAGGTGCTGATAAATATTTTGTTATTCATTTATTTAAATCAAATAATTTCATTTTTCATCTTTCTGAGGTGAAATGTTACTATAAGGAAGTGTGTCATTTGAACCATTTTTTAATTTATTTTGTAGTTGTCTGGCACAAGGTGATAAGCACTTGGTTAGGATAAAATTCACTACAATGGAAATGGTTAGAAAGGGTAGCATAAGGGTGCCCAGCATAGTTTAATGTTTAGCAAATTAGGCTGGCAGACAGTTGTTCATGGGTTTGATTCTCACTGAGTGCCCTGTACTTCCGGCCTTGTGCCTGTTGGAATTTCTATAAGGTGATTAGTATTCAGCTGTGTGGCCAGTTGAATCAGTTCTGAGAATCCAGTTTGGTAAGTGGTTTAAGTAGCAGCTTGGGCTATTCCACTGTGTACCTTGGCCAAACTCATGCCCAGGACTTTGACTGGTTTCAGTGTTGGGATACTTTTATCCATATATACACAACACATGTCTGTGTTCTGGTAGTTGGTACAGAGCCTGTATTCAGTTACAGTTTGTCTTTTTTTTATCTGGTGACTGGATGCTAGTCACAGTGTTCGTCTGAAGGTGAATATGATTTTAGTTCTACAGTGCCACATCTAAGCAAAGCTAAGTAAATAACAAAAATAGTAGAATGTTATTTATTACTTTAGAGTAAGGCACCATAGGTTTTTGTTTATTCAAGCAATATTCTAAGTTGGGATCAAACTAACTACAATTGAAATGGTCTATTTTTTTGGACGAGTCTTAATGTTTCATGGGAAGGTTCCTAATTTATATGTATTTGAAAACAATAAGATGACCTGCTAGATTGTCATTAGTGTAGTAAATTTGACAATTACTGAGCTCCCCACTATTGTGAACTTGTGCCAGACTAAGTTAATCTTAGTTAAAATCATCTTTTATCACTTACCATAGAGATTAGTAAGTTTAATTTACCAGTCCATTGCTAGTTTACTAAGTTTGATCTTTACATAAGTCCTCCACCACTGTAACCTTGTACCAAACATGGTCTTATTATTAGAGCCAAAATATCTCCAACAGATTCAATACTGTATTAGAAATATGTTATACTTGGGTACATTCAAGCACTGATAGTGCTTTCTATCAGCCAACTGCTAGCTGATTTCTATCTTCAGCTATAGTACTTGCTTCGCCTTAAGAATAAATGTGATTTTTTTCATTGCAGGTGGGTTATAGTTTCAGATTAACTGGTGGTTTTAAGGCAATTGGTGAGTGAAAGAAAATTAAAACCATGACCTTATAATGTTTAGGCCCTCACATTTACCGTAGAGCTATGAGTATGTACCTCACAAGAAGACAAATCAGTGTTTGGAAGATATAAAAAAGAAAAGGTTATTTGTAAAAAAAAAAAAAAAAAAAAAATTTAAAAAAAACACAAACTACAAATAGCATTGAGAATGTCTAGTTGAAAAGAAAGAAAGAAAGAATTGCTGAAGGTAAGGTGAGTATAAAAATAATCTGAGTGGGTGGTGATAGGGGAAAAAGAGGCAGACAGAAGGACAGAAAGAGAGATTATAAACCTGCAGGAGTTGATAGGAGTGAGTGGAGGTGGGGCTTAGGAAAGCATCAGTGGTATGGTGGTTTCTCCAAGAGGAAAGTCCATTTGGTTGGACGACAGGTGCTGAGGTCAAATCCTGCATGGATACAGTTGCTGATATAAAGAATTACTCTGGAACCATTTCTCTCAACCCTACCAAAACCCAAGATAATATTTCACTCTAAGCCAACCACAGTTCAAAAGAGCAAGAGAAACATATACAGAAATTCTTCTTAAGAATGGTAAATATTATGGTAAAAAAAAAAGAAATAAGTATTTAAGCCTGTTGGTTTAGTTTGGACAGATTAATTTCCTTGTTTCTCTTGTTTTGTTTTATCACATTTCGTCCATTAAAAAGATTAAAGAAAATAGTAGTCAGAATTAATAACAGTACTGATTGACAACAAAATAAATCAAATATACTCTTAACACTACTTGTAGAAATAAACATGGTGGTGACAGATGAGAGATTAAGTAGAGAATGAATTTATAGGTGTGACTTAGACTTCTGTCATACCAATTGCTTTTCTTGTTTAGTTGCTAAAACAGCTGGTCTGGATAATCAAAATTCCTCAAGGAAAAAGGGAGACATGAGTCTCACCAAGAGCTTATCCTTTATTGGTTCTAATACAAACTGTTTTCTTCAAATAATCATCCAAGTGAGTTTGAATAAAAATCAACAAAAATTTAAAATATTAAAGATACAAGAAGTAAAACAGAAATAAAAAATGATGGAGTAGAAAGAGGAAATATTTGGTTTGTTTGTGGCTAGATATGGCATGTCAACTCTTGTTGGGTTATTTTATGCCAAAGACGTTTTGTTTTATTCATTCTTGATGGTACTCAATTTTTTCATTTTTTTAATTATTTTTTTTTAAACACATTTTTTTTTAAACTCATTTTTTTTCTCTTTAACCTATAGATAGGGCCCTAACAGGTACTACCACAACATGTCAGAGTGTACATGGGAGTAATGGCAATGAAGTACTCTACACTCCCAGGCCTCCAAAATTGGAATTTCACCATTAGATGCAGTTTAATGTCCAATCAATGAGGAGCATCTTCTTTTTTACTAACACTATACCAGGGAGATTGCTTTTTTTGGAGCGCCACACCTACATAAAAAGTTTCAGTATATCTTTGAAATGTAATTAAATGTTATGCTTTTTATACATAATCTAATGATATTATCTCTTGTGTACTATTGGCATTAGTACCGATGTGGCTAAAAATAAATTAACAATACCCTTTAATACTAACAATGGTGTAATAGCTTATTAACCATTACACCAGTTGAGGTATTCTTCAAATACAAACCAAGTAATCCCTGTTTACAAAGAAAAATGTCATCTTTTTTGTACCGATAATCTGATGAGCAAATATGAGTGAGACTTTCTCAGACGACTTAACTCAATTCTAAATTTAAGTATTAATATTAGTATTTTAAACAACTGTTCAATTATAGTGCTGGAAGGTAAATAATGGTTAGTAAGTGAATCTCAGAAAGTAATGTTCTTATAATGAGTTTGGTCCTCACCAAGTGCTCCCCTCTTCAAGCCTTGTATCAAACTAAGCTAAACTATATGATAGAAAAAAGCCAGATTTGTTGCTAAAGGGCCAGAGTTCAAGGTTCAAATCCAGACTGGCCCTCCCCACATGGTAAACTTTTAAGAGAGACCCTGTCAGTCTTAAGAATCGGATTGGCACAACATAATTTTCTTACCTTGCATTGCTAATTTGGTTCTCTGCCATTTTCAGTTAAATGGCAGAAATACCAGGAACTGTTGAGGCGCCTTTGATAGTCATAACCTAATCAATTCTTTCCTCATAATTTTATCTCACATACACTATTTTGGGTTGAGGAAGGACATTTCACCTTTTCGCTCATAAACAATCCTTGTTTTGAATCCTATCATCAGTAAACAACAAGAAACACCAGCAGAGAAATGATCCAATGTGAAAGCTAGAGGAGAGAAAATGATCTCCAAATCTTTGCTTTTGGGTAGAGCATTGGACTGAATGGAACAAGATCCGGTGTTAAATTTCAGCTGCTGTTTTATTATCTACTAGCTGAAGTACCCGGTAATACCTGGGAAAAGTGGGTGTTGAAATAATTTAGCCTACTGTTGGTTTGAATAAACAACAATTAACTAAGCACAACTGAACTGGTTCCCAAAGCAGCTGGTATTTATGGCATTCAGGAATATTCCATGCTTTCATTTTGGTGATTCCATTCCTTGAGTTCTTATTGGCTGCTTGGTTTCAGTGGTGTTATGGTGCCAGATAAATCATCTACCTTTCTGCACTAGGCTTGCAACAATGCAGGATTCGTATTGAGTAAAGCTTGCTTGTTGCCTTGTCAGCCAATTTGACAGTAATTGGAATATTGCTTCTACAATGGGGTTATTCAGTTTCTAGAGTGTGCCTGAAAATACTAGCAAATCTGGGTGGCCATACTGAATTTTCAACAGCAACCTTTGCTAGTTGTGTTTATGGTTGATCAATTATTTGTGTGAAACTAGCTTTCTTCATCCAGAGTGAATTGAAGAATAAGGCAACAAACAGTTGTAACTCAAATACAAACCCTAATGCTACGAAGTCCACTGCAAAATTCCACAATGTCATTCAAATCAAGCAGTCAAGCAGCCAATCAGAACTCAAAGAATGGAATAGGAATGGATCATTCTTGATTCCTATTCCAGCTGTCTTGGACACTGCTTGAGTTGTACTTAGTTAGCTGCTGTTATTAAAACCAACAGTAGACTAACTGACTTCAATACCAGGGAAGTTTGAACTTGAATATTAGGGAAATTATTCAACAAATGTTGGAAAAGCTATGATATAAGCTGTACAAAAGTCACCACTTATATTTATAGACTGTCCAAAGTAGCAGGAGCTTAGATTGACTAATGAAAAACAAAAAAAAATGTATTTAAGGTCATTGATAAATTGGCCTATAATTAGTTGTCAACTGGATTCACTCCCAGAAGGAACACTACAGGCTACAAGGAGTAACTGATACTACAATCTTTCTACAATGAATACTACAGATTGACTGACAAGGAGTATCTACAGACATTACAGTTTTTCTCCTTTATAACTACTTCAAGGAATATATCAAATTTTATAAAATGGCTATCAGGATTGTAACACTTAAGTATAAGAACAAGAAGGGGAATATTGGGAGGAAGGGTTTAACAGTAGGAATATTACCTACTCTTCCTCCTCTCTACTGAAAAATTGACCCTCTGTTGTTTCCTTTTCATGGTGGAGGGGTTTGGTAAATACATACTCTCCCATCAGTTAAACTGATCATGTACTGTATAATGAACCCAGGAAGAAAGGAATACTGACCCAAAATAATTCAAAGATTCTAAAATCTAAACAGATTTTAGATAAAGTCACATAAAAATCTTCACACTTTAAAAAAAATCATTTTCTAACTAAGATAAATTATTGAAAAACTTTATATGTTTCAGTCATTATAAGGAACTCTACAAGACTAGGATTACAAATATTAATCAATTGAACTCAAACTCAATACTGACTTGGATTAACCAACAGAAGAACTATAACTACAATGATTGACATATCTTCATACAGATATGAATTAATAAAATATATATTCATATAATACAAATATAAGTTTTCTTATGAAAATAGATAATTTAATGTTGAATGACATACAGAAACTGATTTATTGAATGATTTATAAATAAAATTGTCTATTTACCACTGTTAATAAACCTTGTGAACTTATCAAAGGATATAAATATATTCTATACATAAAGAATTTAAATGTTGATTTTCAAATCTGGCATTCCCTGAACACTTGAAATGCTGTATGAATATTTCAAATGGCCTTGTCCTATATAGGAACCAAATTAGATGATTGGTACAAAATACCTTGCATCTATATTAATAATTAAAAAGAGTTTGTCCTCTGTAGAGAAAGAAATGGTGTGATATAGAGCCACCATATTTAGTCTGCATACTTATTGTATCTAGCATATGATTTTAACAAAAATTTGGTCCTCATAAAAAAAGGGGGTGGGTCTTTAACAATTTGACAAAAATTAGCAAGAAGCCATCTTGCTGCAACTAATTGTACAGAATTTGAATTTTCAAATATCAAATGAAAAAAAAATTATTTGCTTTACTAAAATAATTATTTCCATCACATTAATTTTCTATATACTAATATTCTTGTTTCTTAATAGTACATCTTTATCATCTTGCAACACCCTCTGGTTAAAAATAAGACCATCCAAAATCATCCAAGATGAAATACAAAAATATATATCCAGATTATCTGGTGTTTCTTAATTGCTGAATTCTTATGAGTGTTGTCACCTCAGATAAATAATGGACCATTCCGTTTTCATTATAAAGAAAGGGAATAAATAGGAAATGATAAACAGAAAATGGAAAGAAAGAAAGAAAGAAAGAGAGTAGGGGAGAGGGGGTGAGCACACAATACCAATAATGTTAATCTTTTTTAATCGAACATAATGAAAAGATGAAAAGAAAGAAAGACAGAAAAAAAGAGAGTGGAAATTAAATCAAGATTATTATAATTTTTACAAATTGAAGTATTTTGCAATAGCTTTTAAGTTAACATATCAAACATAATAATTAAATTATACTGTGGTATATCCACTGGTCCTGCTAGTTTAATAATATTGCTTACTTAGAATTAAGAATCTAAATAAAAAAACAAAATAGATTAAATTGATCTCTTGAGTATTGTTTAAAGTAAAAAATATTTCTCTGTAAAACTAAATTTTTTTTGGGGGGGAATCCCTATGGCATAACCCCTGACATGTTGGACTGTGACATCATATTAAGCAATTTCAAACTCCATTTGTGATATTATGTTCACTTTTGGTTAAATACTCTTAAGAAAGGTATGAAGCCCCTCACTTCCCAGCTATAGTTTAAATAGTACATCTACTATTCTTCTACAAAGATGGCTTTAGCATTAAAGAACCAACAAAGTTTGATATGAATAATTTTGATGTTTTAGACTATTGTCCTCATCTTTATTGTGGTATGTATAAACACATCATTTCAGTAGCTGTATCCTTCAGCCTTTCTCAGGTGTTCCCTGTGTATTTGAGTATAGTAATGACCCAACTTATGCTTGGATATACAGGGAATGCCTGAGGAATACTGGAGGATGCAGCAGTCGGAACATTATGTTTATACATACCACAATAAAGATGAGGACAAGTCGACAACATTAAAATTATTCCTATCAAGTCTCATCTCAAAAATACTGACAAATGATGAAGCTTGATATGTCATTAAAAAAGAAACCAAACTGTTTTTTACAGGATAATAGTTTTTTTTTTACGGCATATCAACCATATTGGGTCATTTAATGCTGGCATAGTTTTGAAAAATTTTTGGTGATAGTCTGGAACTCAATTGTTTTTCATAAACAAATTTTCTATTTAACCCATAGATGGGACCCTAACACGTAGTACCACTCCGTGTTAGAGTAGACCTGAAAGCATTGGTGATGAAGGGTGCTTCACATTCCCCATACCTCCAGAACTGGAACCTATCAGATAGAGATTATGTCATTCCCAGGACATGAACCCTCAGCCACTTCTAGCACATATATGATAAAAAGGGTTGGGGCTTGCTATAAGGGCAATAGGGTTGGAACAATCATATAGGTGCTTGGGCTTGACATGACCAGCTGATTGTTTAGCCCAAGTAAGGGCAAAGTGGAGTATTGCATGTCATGGACTGCTCAGCCACCTGGGTTCTGTCCTTAAGCATCACGGGTTGCCACCCATGGGAGGGGGTCTTATCCCTCTGCAAAGGGGTAGTCAATGTATTCTAAAGCCCCAGCCAACAGGCAGTTACAGGATAATTTTCAACTTTCTAAGATAATATAGATAATATTTTCAAATCTTATTTAAATCAAAATCATTTTTTTAAAATTTCTTTTAATTTTTTCACTTTTTTCTACTGATACAAATTTGACAAAATTGTATGTTTGTGCTTGGTTAGAGAGCATTGTGGATTCATTGAATGGTATAAAAAAGTTCAATAAACAAACTTAAAAAAAAACTCCCTTTTGATTTCTGACTGTAAACTGAAGAAAAGGTTTTGTACAGCAGTTCCCAAACAGTATTCAACCTTTCTCTCTTTTTTTCACTGTTCACCTTTTTGCTTTCATTTTTTTTTTTTCATGACATTTGTGTTAAAAGTGGATTTGACTAAATAAAAAAATAACAATCAGAGTTTAAAGGTGATCTTTAAAGGTATTTATTAAGCCGGGCAACAATGGTTAGCCTTGCTTGCCTACCAATAAAGAAGCACAATACAGATTGATTATCAATCACAATGGATACAAAGAGTTGACCTTTCCATGTATCTTTCGTTGAAGCAGTCTCTAGATTTACTTAAACTCATGATTCTCTAAATGGCAAAGAACTATAAGAATTTGGCACTGACCAATGAGAACTCTTTTAGAATTGGAATTTATAAGACACAAGAATTTTGCACTGGTTAAAAATCGATGCAGAGAAATTTGTTTATTTTTATTTGAAACAACATCCATAAGTTTTTTTTTTTAATTTAAAAAAAAAATAAAACGTTTGTTGGATAGTTTTGGATATTAAAAAAAAAATTGTCATTATTATACACTGATTTACTCAAACTAGTATGATGAGTATCCTAATCTTTGTTGTTTTAGTCACAATGTTTAAGCTGTTGTACTCTTCAGTTTTCTTCAAGTGTCTATTGTAGTTGTTAAGCTGGAGATTTCAAACCAAACCCATGATTCTATCCATATGTTATCTATCTATTACTGTTCCTTATATATTTTAGTCTTTTGTGTCTATCTCAAACTTTCTAAATCTATCTATCTATCTATCTATTCCCATTCCTATCTATGTTCATCTTTTTATATCTATCTCAGATTTTAGAAATCTGTTCATCTATGTATCCATTGTTATTTTCATTATTCAAGGATATCATATATTATTTAATTCTTCTAAGTGATATCAGCAGTCTGTCTTTTCATAACACCATATGTCCTTTTCCCTCTACTGAACTCTTATCACTAATATCCCTGGGAAAGGTATACATCCAACTATTCTCCCTCTAGCTATGGTGAATAGTAGGGTTGACTGTTCTATTTAAATTTATTTAGGCAACTGGACTAGGAGAAGGAAAACTCCAAATTCGAACCTGTTAAGCTCTGCTTAAAAATTGACCATGTGTCACATCCTACTCATGTGGAAGGTTCAGGTAAATACATATCGTTATTTTGTCAGCTAAAGGTATTATTTCATTAAAATTACTATAATCCGTTTAATCTGGTCGTTTTTTTTTAAGTTAATTTTTTAACTTTCTGCTGAAAAACATTAAGTGGTTGAAACTGGGCTTAAAATAATTAAACACACATGGAAAAATTGAGGTTTATAAAAACCTTTTTGAAATCCAATCCTGGTTGTATAGGAATTATGGCTGCTAAATCCTAAAATGGATTCAGATTTGGTCATTTCAGGGTTTTTTTTGTATAATTCCCTATGATGTTTTTATGTTTTAATACATATTTAAATAAGTAGAGAGGAATTTTTATACACACACACACACACATCATTTTGTAATATGACCAATTCTCATTCAAATAATCTCAAATTTTAACAGCATGTGTAGAAATAACTCAAAATTCTATGTTTCATGTTTAAATGCCTTTCATTTTTCAGTGAATCGCATTTCTATACCTAAAAAGAAAAAAATACATTAAACATAGAATTCAGAGTTGTTTTTAGACTAACTGTTAAAATATGAAATTATTTGAATGAGAATTGGCTAGGTGATTAGATTTTGTAACGGTCACTGTCAGTTTATAATTTTTTGGTGAAAAATGTCACAATCATCAGACAGACTCTTATAGTAAGTAACACAATGAGAAACTTACAGTAACAGAAAAAAATAATGTCAGTAATTGTCTTTTTGATTTTTATGCTGCTCTGCTTATTATTATTATTGTTGTTATATATATATATATATATATATATATATATATATATATATAAAAAGAGTGAGAGAGAGGGAGATTTAAGCTTGGGTAACTTAAATAAGATTAAATTCTTTTTCTTAATATTATTACTGAAATTATCTAAATTAATCTTAATTTTTTTTACGCTGTTTTTGATTTGATTAGGCAATTTGTTTAAAAAATCCAATTGGTTAATATTTTTTGAAATCTGCCTTGACAGTAAATTTCCAGTTTGAGGAGAAATATCAAGACACTAAAACTTCAAACACCATTTTGATGAATGTATTGATTGATGGATCATTCAACTGAACCTTCAGAATCACCAAGTGAAACCTTTTTTTCCTCAACTGATTTTCTATAGATTTATAAAAGAAAAAAAACTATAAAACTATAAAGTGTAAAATCTTCACATTACTTTTGTGACTGAAATTATTTCTGCTTGATTTCCTTATGTGCATGGCTTCCATATTATGACAATTCGGCACTGAGCAGCAATCCTTCATTTTATGAACATTCTATTGATCTTGGTTGGTTGGTTGGGTTTTACCACATGTCAAACCTTGTTGGGTTATTTTATGCCAAAGATGTTTTGTTTTTTAAATTTTTGAGGAAAACTCAATTTCTTTAAAAACTCATTTTTAAACACATTTTTTAAACTCGTGTTTTTCTATTCAACCCATAGATGGGGCCCTAACTGGTACTATCACTCCGGGTCAGAGTAGACCTGGGAACAATGGTGATGAAATGGTACTCCACATTTCCCAGAGCTCCAGAATTATTGAAGTGAATTAGTATACTGTTGGTTTGAACAACAACAACTAAGCACAACTAAACTGGTGCCAAAAGCAGCTGGTATTTATGGCACTCAGGAATACCCCATTCATGCATTTGGGTGATTCCATACCTGATTGGCTGCTTGGTTTCTGTGGTGTCATGGTGCTTGATAAATGATCTGCCATTCTGCAGTAGGCTTGCAACAATGCAAGATCCCTATTGATAAATTAAACAAAATTTGTTTTAAATAAAACAAAATGTCTTTGGCATAAAATAACCTAACAAGGTTTGACATCTTTTAAAAACCAACCGACCAACCAAAGATAAATGTAAAAGCACAAATGGTGCGTTTACTACAATTTCATAGTTGAAGACATTTTAGAATCAACATCATGCTCACCTTCACAGGAAAGGATGTGACTAGCCTCTAGACACCAGACTAAAAAATGACAGACTGTAACCAAATACAGGCTCTGTGCCAACTATCAGAACATAGTCAAGTGTTGGGTACTTATGGACAAAAGTCTCTACTAAAACTAGTTGCCAATGAGAATCCTGGGAATGGACGTGGCTGAGGTACATAATGGAATTGACCAACCTGCTATTCAAACCACCTATTAAGTCTGGATTCTCAGAGCAGATTCAATTTGCAACTCAGTTAAATCACTATACTCCCCTAACCACTCCACTAACATACATTGAAGGCAATTCCCAAACCATTAAATAATCTTAAATGCATTGAGATGCTGTTAAAACTTTCTATTCCTTAATTTTTAATTCTTCATCTCTTTTCTAGGGAGATTGTTTTGTGTCTGTGATTGTGTGCCACACCTACCATCAACTCCCCATCAACTGTTCTACTTATGTGCTGAGTTGGCAAAGACCGGTATCAAACCTGGAACCTTGTGGTTCTGAAGTGATACTCAGACAGTAAAACATCTCTTTTGGATGGTGTGCATTAACTTTTCAAGTCTTTTTGTTTGAGTCACTTGATCAAGATACAGTTCTGTTTTGCATCTAATTATTCCCTCAGACTATATAGACTAAAAATAGGATAACCAATTCTTGCTTGAACCTGAAGCAAAGGAGACATCTTCTTTTAGTTCCATAATGGAACTTTCAACAAAAAAAAAAAGAAGAAAAATCCATACATTTTACGTCATCATTACAATAACCAGTTCTTAAAAAGAATGCTGACAATTTCCTGACTCATTAAGTAATTAGCTTTATTAAGCAGAGAACTTGATAAATAAATAAAAGTTGGTTCATACAAGCTGCATCAAGTTGTCTTATGTTAACTTTTGTTCATTTGGTGCTTTAATTTGCTACCAAACTGCTGTGGAGACCTACAGATCCCAAAAGTAAAGACTAATTGGGACTAAAATGCATTAGGTTTGATCTGCTTCCTAAAATTAACAATTCAAAATTGTCATTTGAATTCATTTGAGTTGTTCTAGGAAATAGTAGAAAACCAAAACTGATGTTGTTCAGAATTCTTTCAGGTACTCTGAATACATTGAAAGAGTTTTATGAATTTCCAGTTGTTAATTAGATTGGGTCTGGTTTCTTTGTTTAATGGCATACCAACATTTATGGGTTATTTAATGCCAAAGCCATAATTGTAGAAGTACTATTTAATCCATAGTTGTGTGGTTAGGCGGATTCATCAGATTTAGCATTATATATATATATATATATATATATATATATATATATATATATATAAAAGGACTCTCCTGTCAATTTTCAACGTATGAGGGTTTATACACACAATGAACTCCCACACAGGGATTTGTTTATAGTGGTGAAGGCTTGTGTTGGACCATCCACACTTTTTGGCACAGTCGATAGGAAAGAATTGGTGCATCAAGGGTTGCCACAAACCCAATCAACGACCGACCTCAGGAATTTTGAATTCAGAGTTATCCCTCTCCTAGACTGGTTACCTACCCAAGGCTGAAGGGCATAGTTTGCCCTACTATTTAACCCATAGCTGGAGGGAGAATATATGGATTCATACCTTTCATACCTTATATATATATATATATATAAGGGAATTTAACTGACTTTCACCATCAGCATAAAACAAGTCTCTCTTATTTGTGGATTTGAGCTCTCTAGTGATTGTAACATATATATACCAATGAATGTATTTATCAGTTAAAACTTTGCTTCTTACTGGCAGCTGATGACAGCTGTCTGTGAATGACTATATATATATATATATATATGAGGAAGTAACAGATTGGGTAAGATCCAACAAAATGCCTCACACCTTCCGGCACATTTGCCCTTTCATCTCCCTTTCTTTTACCATCCTTCCACACTTTTCAAAATATATACACAGCAGTTTTGTTTCAAAATAAAAATTTCTTATACAGTTTCATAAATACAGAGATGAAATAATGATTGAAATTGTGTTTTATCCACTTTTTTTCCTCAACCTTTCATCAGACACACACGAGTGTTGTCTGGACAATAAGCAGTTAATATGTTGCTTTGAAACCAATGGTAACAATCACACCATAAATGTACACTATAAGGAATAAATAAATACAGCTCTTACACCCATAATTGAGCACTTTATTTTCAATTCTACAAAACTAGAAAAAACTATCTATCTATCTATCTATATGTGTGTGTGTGTGTGTGTGCAAACACTCTAGAAATCGTTGTTTATTATTTGTTACAGGTTATTATTGATAACTCCATCATATGGATCTGAGTAAAAATATTTCTATACACTAAAATTCAGGCCAGAAATGTTGGCCATTGAACAATGGGTTAAGAATATCAGCAGAAGGCATTTATGAATTTTGTTATTATTTTTCATTCCTTTTGCATTTGTGATATCACTGCGAGCAAAAGCCATAAATTTTACCTTGTGTACATCTCTCAGAGTAAAGGATATATTGTACATTGTCCTCTGTCTACAATTGTATTGAATGGTCAATTCTTCTTTTGCCTGACAAATTTCTCATATCTTTTGCTTGTGTGAAAAGAGGAAGAATCGGAGAATACATTCTATTATTTCTAAAAATAATTCTTGGATACTGCACTTTAAGCTGCTGTTCATCTAAGTGAGAATCTGTATTTGACTGGCACTGGTTCCCTTTAAAAGTCTTCAATGAACGTGGAAATTCCTCTGGCTTTTATATATCTCTCTCTCTCTTTTCTTTTGTCAGACCAGTGTTGACCTACCAGAAATTACAGCAGCTATATGCAAACTGTTTATATGCACATATACACACATATCCATGCCAAAATACGCATATCTACATTGTAGAAGTTGAATTTGTTCTGAGAATCCAGAGTTGCTAGGTGTTTTTTTTTATAGAAAGTTGGGTTATTCCACTATGTACCTTAGCCTAGCTCATTCCCAAGATTCTGATTCAGTTACTGCTATTTGTAGAATCAGCATCATACTCACCTTCACTAGAAGGTTGTGACGAGCTTCCAGTCACCAGATAAAAACAAGACAGACTCTTACCAAATACATGTTCTGTACCAACTACCAGAACACAGTCAAGTGTTGGGTATATATATATTTACCAACCCCTCCGCACGAGCAGGATGCGACACAAGGTCAATTTCTAAAGCGGAGTTTAACAGGTTTGAATTCAGAGTTTTCCTTCTCCTAAACTGATTACCTAGCCATGGTTAAAGAGCCCAGTCTGTCCTGCTATTTACCCATAGCTGGAGGGAGAATTGGATTCATACCTTTCCCAAGAGTATTAGCGCCATGTGAAATGCCAACAGCTTCGTCAAGTGTTGGGTATATGTGGATAAAAGTATCCACTCTAAAACTAGCAGCTGAATACTCATCACCTTATACAAATTTCAACACTATTGTTAACCTTGACAAGTTCCAGTTGAATGAATATTATTTTATATAACAAGTAAAATGTCACTGATTTGGAACAGCAAGTAAAACACAAGTTAGCACCTGATTCAATTTTACAAATCATTGAAGTGCTTCTTTTTGTTGGGTTAAGAATTGGATAGAATTATATAAGCTTGAACAGTTTGAAGAACACAAGGATGGGGGGCTAAGAAGCTAGGGCTCAGAAAAAATATTCCTCTCCCACCTGAACAGAACAATACAACCCTAATACCTTTTTGCCTCTTTTCCCATAGTTTCTTTTTTTTTTTTTCTTTTTAAAACAAAGTGAACAGAAACACTTCCATTCACACTGTTTTACAAAAAAAGTTGGATTTCTTTTCTGAAAAAAAAAAAAAAAAAATCTCTGAAAGTTGTCTTTCCTCGTGATATGCTCTCTTACTATAATTAGGGAAGGGGGTAAGATACAGGTGCTCTACCCCTTTTTTATACCCCTGGTTGCATTTCTTTCAATCATGGAAATGTGAAATCTGTCAGTCAACTAATTGGGAACCAAAACCACAAAGTACTAAAACTGATACTAAAACATCTGTTCAGTTCTGATAATAACTAACCCACAAATCATGTGTGTACATTCTCTTAGGAAGGTATTATTTTCAAAGAGAAAAGCATCACCAATCTTGGTGAGTATGTGGAAAAATAGGCTATTGTAGCCGAAAACTTGTTCTATCCAACAGTGTTAGAGAGGAGGTGTCCGTGATGTAACAGTTATCATTGTAAGAAATGGACGTGGTGACATAAGTTCAAATCTTGGACAAGGCTGATTGTATTTCACACAACTTTAAGAAAGGTATGAATCCAACTATTCTCTCTCCAGCTATGGGTAAATAGTAGGGTGGACTGAGCCCTTTAAATTTTTTAAACCATCCAGCTGTATTGTTTTGTTTGGAAATAAAGTCATTCTTAATGGATACTCAATGTTTTTTATAAACACATTTTTCTATTTAACCCATAGATGGTACCTAACACGTACTACCACTCCGGGTCAGAGTGGACCAGGGAGCAATGGTGATGAAGGGGTGCTCCAGATTCCACAAACCTCCAAAACTGGAACCTCACCATCAGAAAAAGTTTAACGTCATTCCCAGGACATGAAGACCCTCAGCCACTGCCTTCTAGCACCCATATGATAAAAAGGGTTGGGGCTTGCCATAAGGGCAATAAGGTTGGGAAAATCATATAGGTGCTAGGGCTTGACGTGACCAGCTGATTGATTGTCCACCTAGCCAAGAAAGGGCCAAAGTGGAGTATTACAAGTCATGGACTGCTCAACCACCTGGATTCTATCCTTAAGCATCACGGGTCACCACCCAGGGCCAACAGTTGGTCCCATTGGGGGAGTCTTATCCCTCTGCAGAGGTGCAGTCGGTGCATTCTAACACCCCAGCTGACAGGGCGGAGCTGTATTGTAAGCTGAGTATATTGTTTATTCTACAACACTGATTTTCGGCAGAGGGCTTGAGTGTGACATTTTGATTCAAGACAAAATGCACAGATACTACACTGATCTTCAGCAGAGGGCTGGGGGGGTGACACACTGATTCTAGACAGAGTGCACAGATACTACATTAATATTAGGCAGAAGTGAAAAATATGCTAGCAATGATATATCAACAGTGGATGTGACCATTTTGAAAGAAATAGGCCTCATTAAGGTTTAAAGAAAAGCAATAAATTTGTTTTTGAAAATGAGGTAATAGTAATATTAACTTGTTCACAAAATAATACAGCATTTTTAAAGAAGTAATAAAAGGTAATTCAAATGATGAAAAATCTATATGCAAAAATCAATATCATCAGAATTGGTAATGAGAAAATCCCACAATGAAGCTAATCTTTTCTTTTTTTTAATTCCGTGTTGAAAGAATATGCAATTCAAAATGAAAAGGATTCTGATAATACAGAATTTTACGGTTTTATCTATTAATTTTTTTTTCTTTTTAGTTTTACAAGATTTTCTTCATAGAAATAAAATCAAATTTAAAGATATTAAATCCATTGAATGGGGATGCCATAGTAAATCCTTCCAACCCAACGATTTAATCTTCCAAGTTTATTATGCTCAATGTAGAATTGCATTGTCGTTCCAAAGAATGAGACACGTTCCCAGGAAAAAATCAGGGGGCAATTTTTGTGTAAATCCTTGATAACAAAGATATAAGGTGATTGTCTTATCTTGTTCTCACATATTTCATCATCTGTTAACAAACACATTGTTGGGCAGGGTGGAGATTTGGCTTTGGATGTTGACATGGGTCTTTCATTCAGAATCTCATGCTCTTTCAAAAAAGGATTTCAAGAATAATCTTCAAAAATGGGCTTTCATCATTGTTAATAATGATCATCAGATTCTTGACATGTAAATTTAACTTTTATTATATCTCATAATGGAGATTGTGTGTTTTTCTGTCTGTAGCCGAAACTATATTACTACTCATTATTACTTATTAAAGTCAAATTCTCCATGAATTTGTTTTTATCTAAACCTCAATTATTGATAAACTTGTTTTACATTATTAATACTGTTGATCATATTTACATACTAATAACATGCAATTGTATTTATATATACAACAGAATAGTGATTTACAGTGTGTACAGGAAGGCTATTTTGCATATTGATGTTAAAAATTTGATTTTAATAAATATGTGTTTGGTATTATTGATCTCTAATTGTTTGGTTTTATTTTAGTGTATATGAGCAAAAATCTCTGGGATAAATCTTAAAAGAAATAACTGTAATTCTATTGTATACTTCCTTTTTTAACTTAATAGTTAAATTAGGAAAATTCAGCAATGAAAGCCTGGTACAGATTCCAACATTCAAGAAATGATGCAGTTTCACGTGAGTCATATCAAAGGATTACCACAGGAAGAAGAAATAATATAGAGAATGCAGGATAATCATAATGAGGGGGGGGGGTAATTGTTTTCCCCACCTCATCAATCCTAGCTGGATGACCCATACTTGCAACCATATTATACATTTTTTGGCTCTCCCTCATTATGACTTTCTTGCATTCACTATAGTAGTTCTCCTTCCTGTGGCAATCCTCTGATGAGACTCAGCTGAAAACTATTGAAGTCAGTAAGTCTACTGTTGGTTTGAATAACAGCAGCTAACTAAGTACCACTTAAGCAGTGTCCAAGACAGTTGGTATATATAGAAATCAAGAATGACCCATTCATGAATTTGGGTGATTCCATTCCTTGAGTTCTGATTAGCTGCTTGACTGCTTGATTTGAATGACATTGTGGAGTCTTATATATATCCTGTCATTCTGCAGTAGACTGTGTGACTATTCGGGTTAGTATTTAAGTTACAACCGTTTGTTGCCTTGTCTTCCCAGTTCAATGGTAATTGGAACTTTAATTATTCTTCAAGTATTCTTATTAAGGATAAGTACGCTTATGGTTGCAATTCTCAAATTTTGTACCCATGAAAAAAATATTTCTATATGAAAATTCTGTTTCAGTTTTTAAAGAAAATTTTTTACTGCATCTGAAAAAATCTCTTATGGATTAATCATTTATAATCCCAATTGCCATTTTTAAATGTTCTGTTTACCTCTAATGATTAGAATTTATTCAAAACAATTTATCTACAAACAGAATTTATCGACTTTGAATTAATCCAGTCTTATCTAATCCTCTTGATTTTATTTCTTATCTTAATCCTGAGTGACACACTCTTTCTACAATATATATTACTAGCAGTACCTGTGGATATACCTCAGTTTGATAAATTATTAGGATGTAGTTGATAATAAATTAAATGTATTTATTTTAATTAACCCTATTGTCTTCACTGTAGAACAATTACCCACAAGTCAATACCCTACTCAGTGTACAAAGGTATGTATTTACCCAACACAAGGTCGCAAGTATAAGGCATCCACCTAGGATTGAAATCGTTATTCAGTAGTAATGGATCTTCAAGACTAGCTTGCTACCCATTACAGTACGTGTATACAGGTATGTCAGGTAGTTAATAATAAATAAAATAGGTTTATTTTAATTAACCCTATTGTCTTCAAATGTAGAACTATTACCCACATGTCCGCTATATAATGATTAGCATTTAAACATCTATTGTTTTAAGGATAATGTTTGATGATTAACACACAGGCATTGTAGCTGTTGTGTAAAACGTTCACTATCAAATCATTAATTCTTTCTTTTCCGATTAAATCAGAAAGATCCTTTTGTCAGTCATTCCAAGTGTGTCAATTCACCATTACAACTCGAAATGGGGGAAGAAGCTGAGTTTAGCTACTCACTGTCTCCTTGGTAACCAAAGATTCAATGTTTCTGTTGAACAGGGAATTATGTTTTTCATTTCGAAAAACAAATCGTCACTGATTCTTATCTCACATGACTACATCGTTTAATTTTTTCCCCCCTTTTCATTTCCAGGGGCAAAGTTGATGAACACACATGATTAGAATTAAAAGTACATGAGAGAAAGAGAGAGAGAGAGAGAGAGAGAGAGAGAGAGAGAGAGAGAGAGTAAATTGGAGACACTAAAAAATATCATGCAGCCTAAATGAAGTGATAAGACAGAAGGAGAACTGAAAGAAAGAAAGAAAGAAAAGTCTTATAAAAGCACTATACCTTTCTTTCTTTTGTACTAAGAGGAATTTGGATAATTAAATCAAGAGAATATTTCCAAAAATCCAACAGCGTTCAATAATTTTTTACTAAACTTAACCTAGTTTGGCACAGGGCTACAGGTATGGATGAGGCTTCTTCCATACCCCAGCTATGGGTAAATAATAGGGCAGACTGGGTTTGCTGGTTGATTATATTTTACAGCATGTCAACCCTTGTTGGGTTATTTTATGTTGAAGACATTTTGTTTTATTCATTCTTGATGGGTACTAATTTTTCTAAACTCATTTCTTAAACTATTTGTTTTTTTTTAACCCATAGATGGGATCCTAATAGGTACTTCCACTCCGGTTCAGAGTGAACCTGGGAGTAATGGTAATAAAGGGGTACATCACATTTGCCAGAACTCCAAATTGGAACTTCACCAACAGATAGAGTTTAACGTCATACCCAGGACATTAAGACTTTTAGTGATTGTCTTCTAGCACCTATATGATAAAATGGGTTGGGGTTTCCATAAGGGCAATTGAGCTGGGACAATCATATAGGTGCTAGAGCTTGACATGACCAGCCAATTGATCGGAGGAGGCCTCTCCACCCACCAGTCTAGCCTAAGTAAGGGCCAAAGTAGAGTCTTGCTTGTCATGGATTGCTTAACCACCAGGGTTCCATCCTTAAGCATCACGGGTTGCCACCCATGGACAAAAAGTGGCCCCATTAGGAGTGGGGTCTTACCCATCTGCAGAGCTGTATTTGGTGTATTCTAAAGCCCAACTGATAGGGCTGGGCAAACTGGGCTCTTTAGCCTTGGTATAACAATCAGTCTATGAGAAGACAAATTACAAATTCAAACGTAGTAAACTGTAGAAAAAGTAGTAAAGTTGGCAGTGACCTATTGTTGATATCAGCCACACAGTGAGAGTCTATCTCCTTTTTACTTGGAGACCAGGGAGATTGTTTTTTATCTGAGGTGAAGCTTCACACTTACCATCAGCTCCCCACTTTACCACACAGATCTAAGCTGTACTACTCATGTGCTGAGTTGGGGAGGGTCAGTATTGAACTTTGTGGTTTCTAGGTTTAGCCTTTATCGAATAGATACAGTTTAGCTTATTACCGAGGACACCCCTTTTTTACCCCTCTGCAGGGGAAAGGGTTACACAGCAGGGATATGACTCGGGATTAAGATAAGTAATAAAATTGAGAAGATTGGACAGAAATGGAATAATTCAAATAAAATAGAGAAATATAATTTGTCATTGAATGAAGCAAGAAATAGAATTTTAGAATTTGTTATCACTTGATATCAAATTAGAGATTGGAAAGAAAGAAAAATCAATAATGTGTGTCTCCCCCAAAAGACAATAATAAAAATATCAAGGGTGATAATGATTCATTTATCTATTGTTTATAAATACTCTGTCAATGTCACACCTCAATGCACATTACCAAAAGCTGACTTGGATATTTGCCATAATATAACTCATGATAATAATTGCACATACTGTAAATTCTTTTTCGTCTTTATTTTGCCCAGTACGCAACCTGCTCTACACCAACCACTGTCAATCGCAGACAAACTTAGTCTCCTTAAAACTAATTAACTATTTATACAAAACAAGTTCACTTGAGTTTCTGCCGACTAAAAGACATTTTTGTTTGCTTTGTTTCAAACATACCTTCTTTTTTTTGTCATCTTTTGTTTTTTCTTCGCCTAAACAACTAACGTCAAATGAGATCGATTGCAGTTTCAGTTTTGTATTTTATAAAAAAAAAGTTACTCAAGATTTGGTTTAAAAAGAATTTTAAAAAATTTTCTTTTTCTTTTTAAAAATCTTTCATCATTAACTACGCAAAACCTTTAAAAAAAATTTAAAAAAGATATCCTCGCCAATACACATTTCCAAAACAGTCAGTCATGATAGGAGTTTGGTATACTACAAATAAAATGATAAAAAGTTCTTAAAAAATAAATATAATAAAAGAAAGGAAAGGAAACAAAAGAAATGAAACAATAGACGTTTCAAAGTATATCCTTCAAGGTGAAAAACAACATTGAAACAAAAGGGAAAACAATTCCGTTTTTTTTTTTTGTTTTTTTTTTGTGTGTAAAATTCTTGCATCAAATAGATAAACCAAGGCTTGAATAACTTGTGATATAGATAAACATAGTTCTTCATCTCATTTGAAATTTTAAAAAAAGACCTGGATTTTACTATTTACTTGTATTTAATGCTATGTCTCAAACAGAACTCCAACCTCTAATTTAAACGTTTAGACCAATGTCCCAAACTTTTCACAATCGCATTATATCAATTTATATCTCAAAGTAGAGTAGTTATTTATCAGGCATTGCTTAGTTTAGAATAAGACACCGAATAAGAATCATATTCACTTGCAATGGTTTGTTTGACACTCTCTATATAATTATTACATAAGAAAGTACTTTTTTTACAAGCTGGGCATAAGGGGCTCCCAGTGAGAATCATATTCACTTGCAATGGTTTGTTTGACAAGCTATATAATTATTACATAAGAAAGTACTTTTTTTACAAGCTGAGCATAAGGGGCTCCCAGTGAGAATCATATTCACTTGCAATGGTTTGCTAGACAATCTACATAATTATAACACATGAAGTGCTTGTTTTTTTTAACAAGCTCAGCATAAGAGTATAAGTATAGGGCCCCCCAGTGAGAATCAAACTCATTAACTAGGGTCTACTAGTCTAACTCCTCAAACATTTTACTACATGAGACAACTTTTGTTTATTAAAATTAATTCTGGGCACCCAGTGAGAATTGATCTCACTAGCTATACTCTTCAATGGTTTGCTAGACAATCTACATAATTATTACACAACATAAAGTGCTTGTTTTTTAACAAGCTCAGCGTAAGAGCATAAGTATAGGGCCCCCAGTGAGAATCAAACTCATTAGCTAGGGTCTACTAGTCTAACTCCTCAAACATTTTACTACATGAGACAACTTTTGTTTACTAAACTTAGTTCTGGGCATCCAGTGAGAATTGATCTCACTAGCTATACTCTGCCAGTTGGTAAATAATCCCATACATTTCTTGAGATTTGTACCTAAAGGGAGTAATAGATTTATTTACCTACCCATGATTGTGAACTTTGACACAAGATCAAGTTTAGCATGAGGGTACATCAGAAGTACATATGAATAGTTGCAGAAATTTTCCACCCTTATTAGCATGCGTCAGACATCAGCCCTTGACCTTGAATGTACACATTAGCTGCAGTGGGAAGATGCAGCTTGACAAGGGAAGGCTCCGAGGAACTAGACTTTGAGTATCTTGGGCTTATTGCCAGGAAGGGTAGGACGTGATACTTTGATCCAAAGCAGAAGTGCCAATCCATATCCCTACATAAATAATCCAATGAGTATTCTTATGCTTGTATATATATATATATATATATATATATATATATATCTGTGTGTATGCATGTGTATATGTGTAAATATATATATAATATATATGTATATGAGTAGATTTATATATATACATATATGTGCGTATATTTATGTATTCTATTTCATTTATCTATATAAGAAGCATATGTAGAACCGATGTTTATATAATATATATATATATATATATTATATATATATATATATATATAAACAAACATATATGCTTGTGTGTGTATATATGTATGTCTGCATTGAATTAAGATGGATAAGGAATGTATAGATGTATATATGTATGAATTTGCATGCATGTGTTATATATATATATATATATATATATATATATATATATTCCCAGTGAGTATATACTTATATATATTTACACACATGCACAAACACACACACACATATATATATATATATATATATATATATATACACATATAAATATGTGTTTGTGTGTGCAAACAGAATTAAGATGGGTAATGAATGTATGTATGCATATGAATATACATTCATATGTGTAAACATATATAAGTACATACTCGTGTGTGCGTGCGTATATATGTATCTCTCTCTCTCTCTCTCTCTCTATATATATATATATATATATATATATATATATATATGCTTGTGTGTGCATATTGAATTAAGATGGGTAAGGAATGAGAAAGACAGTAAAAAGTAAAGTATCTTCCCAACTAGACACTGGGTCTACAGTAGATGAAATGAAGCGGTCCATTCTGTAAAATGATTGCCAAAGGACAAGAAGAGTAACCATCAAAGATTCAGAAATCATCTGTCAGAATGATAGATCACAAACCCAAAGAATTACACCATAGATGCAGATTAAATTTGTTAGCTTACAATTCACTGTAGCACTTCTTCCTTTTTTTTTTCTTTCTTTCCTTTTTTTAATTCTTTTCTTTTCCTTCATCTTCTTCTTCTTCTCTCTCTTAAATTACCCAACTTTGATAATTGAGTTGGCCGTGTCCCAAGATTTTTCATCCCAAGAGAAGGAAACTTTTTCAAAGTCCATATCACATCCACCTCCAGATGAACACGGCCAGCATCGGAATTTAACTAAAAAGAATTACTTTCTATTATTTTAAACTATTGCATGAAAAAATATCATATTTCAAGATTGCTCTAAAAGAAGGAAAGAAAAAAAGAAAATCTGAAATAAGTAATCATATCAAGTCTCCAAAATGTTAATTGAAAACGTAATGGTTGTTTTAAATATCATCATCATCATCATAATCATCAGGGAAATGATCAATTTTTCTCTATTTTTGCACTTAAAAAAATCTTTAGATGTTTTGCCATTGGGTCGAGGTTAACAAGCTAATTTCATTGAATATTGCTTTTCTGAGTGTATTTGATCTATATTGGATGCCTTGCACTGATGGCCTTGTGCCATGCCATGATTTGATAAAAATTTAAATTTTGTGGATGAATTTGATCTACACAGGGTGCCCTGCACATACAGCGTTGTGCCAGACTAAGTGAAACCTAGTAGAAACTGAGCTTTTGTGAATGAATTTGATCTACACTGGGTTCACATGGTGTTGGTTGGATTTTAAGGCATGTCAACCCTTATTGGGTTATTTTATGCCAAAGACGTAGTTTTAATCGATCTTGAAGGGTATTCAAAAAAACTTTTAAAACCCAATTTTTTTTTAAACACGTTTTTTCAAAATCATTTTTTTCATTTAACACATAGATAGGAACCTACCAAGTACTACCACTCAGGGTCAAAGTGGACCAGGGAGTAATGGCAATGAAGGAGTACTCTACACTCCCCAGAATTCAAGAATTGGTGTAATGGTTATCATTGTAGGAAATGGACTGTGAGCCAAGTTCAAATCCTGGACAAAGCTATTTGAATTTTCACATGGTGCTAATACCCATGGGAAAGGTATGCATCCAACTATTCCCCCTCCAGCTATGAATAAATAGTAGGGCTGACTGGGCTCTTTAACCTTTGTTAGGTTACCAGTCTAGGAGAAAAAATCTGAATTCAAACCTGTTAAACTCACTGAAGAAATCGATCATGTGCCACATCCTACTCGTGCAGAAAGGTTGGTAAATATATATATATATATATATATATATATATATATGCACTGGGTGCCCTGACTTGTGGCCTTGCACATAATTACTATCATAACAATAGTGGCTGATTCATGCTGAGTGCTCCACACATATGTTTTTGCTGGATGCTCAAAATTTGTTGCCTTAAGCCATCCTAAACTAAACTTATAAGTTTATTTGTAAATAATAAATTGGTGATAGTGTTTTACCTCACTGTTGATGACTTCAGGCAAATTGAGTAGAAAAGATTTATTTACAATTTAAAAAATTCACCCAACCCTGAACAATCACTGAATCACCCGCCTCTCTCATCTATCTCCATTAGTGCAACTTTCTTCCCAGTGTTGCTTCACTCCTCATTGCACTAATAGGGATAGATGAGAAAGACAGGAGATTCAGTTACTATTTCAGTGTTTGTTCACATCATCATCAGGAGATTATGAAACAAGTGGTTTTCTGCCAAAAATATAATAAAAAATAAACAAAATCCAATGTAACAATATATATATATATATATATATATATATATATATATATATTTCGTCTGGTGAATTTTGTCTGGTGACGAACTTTGAATATGTCTTTCTTTTTTCTAATCTGTCAAAATAATGGATACAGTTAAGAGATACATTTTTTGCTGACCAAGTTTTTTGTGGCGGAAGTGAAACTACAACATAAATTTTTTTTTTTGCAACATCAAGGATTTCATATCATAGGACTATAAAATTTTGAAAAATGAAAAAAAATAAAAAATTAAAATCTGTTTTCAAATGCCTTAAAGTAATAAAGAATTCATCATTCGCATCTGATGAGTCAGGAGAGTTAGACTATTTGTCTAAGCTCCCTGAAATAGACTATAATGCTAAATCTCTAAGTCTTTTGTTATTTCTTTACTTATATATATATATATATATATATATATATATATATATATATAGATAGATAGATAGATAGATAGATAGATAGATAGATAGATGCTTATGGTATAAGAGTTATAGTCAATGATGATCAGATTTCTAATTCTGGATGAGGCTGTTAGCATTTCACATTGTGCTAACACTCTTGGGAAAGTTATGAATCCAACTATTCTTCTTTTAGCTTTGGGTAAATAGTAGGGCAGACTGGGATTTTTAATCTTAGTATGACAACCAGTGTAGAAGAAGGAAAACTCTGAATTCAAACTTGTTATACCCCACTTAAAAAATTGACCATGTGGCATCCTGCTTGTGTGGAGAAGCTGGGTAAATACATTATATATTGTTGTATATTGGTTCTAATAGAAACGGAAGTACCGGTTCGGCCATGTTTGATGAGTTGTTATAAAAAGGCAGACATGGTTATTCCACCAGTTCAGTGCAACAGGATTATGTTGTTATTCACAAATATTTGCTAAAGAAAACTGGAACAATATATATATGCTTTTCTCATCTTTTAACTATTTTTAGTAGTTTTGCCATTGATGATTTAGCATATGATTCCTTCTAAAATGCTAAATGTGCAAATTCTAAGAGGTTTTAGATAAATTTATGACAGAAATGTATATCTGTGTGCATGTACATGTGTATCTTATTGCCAGTTAAACCTTTGCAAAGTGACCATAGTTCTAATACCCTTAGAAAAAGTAGAAATCCAATTATTCTTGTTCTAGCTATGGGTAAATAGAAGAGCAAATTAGGATATTTAACCTTAGTATGCCACCCAGTCTAGGAGAAGGAAAACTCTTTATTCAAACTTGTTAAAATGCACTTAAGAATTTTACCCTTGTGTCTGTATATCTTATCGCCACATAAACTTTTGCAAAGTGACCAAAGGTGTGAGCATAGTGTGCATGTTGCAAAGTGACCAAAGGTGTAAGCATAGTGTGCATGTTGCAAAGTGACCGAGCCAACTGCAAGGCATAGTGTAAAGCTAAATTATACGCGGTGCATTTGCTAGTATTAATAATAGATACATAAAAGTCAACACTATTATTACCACTCATACCACTAATCTCACTTAGTACAAATAGTTTTTTTCCCCTGACAGTTATTATCGAACACCTGTAGCAAACCTTTGTCATATTCACTTGACTCACTAATTTCCCTATAGTTTGCCTTTAATCTTTTCACATCAACCAGTTCACAGGCTCACTTGTTAACTGTCTGCAATGCTTGAAGCGATTTTGGGGGAGATTATTGATACCTAGCTTGTAGTCATTTCTGTGAACAGTCAACAGTTTACTTCAACCAGCAATTGAACCAATCCAAGATGGCTGAACTTTCCTCGCCAGATTGTTGTTTGCTTCAGTGGCAGATCTGCTTCATTAGATTTCCAAACAAAAATAAAAATTGACTTTGTTTTGCTCTTATTTAGCTAGGTCTTTTTTGCTAGTTTTAAAAAAAGTAAAAACACTTAGGGAAAATTTAACTGGTTATTTCCTATAAGTCTAACATAAACAAAGGAGAACCACTCTTGACTGATAAATTATTTATTTATTTTCCCCTTTAAACTAACCCTAAACCCTAACTTCTTTTTTCCTAGTAGATCAATGAATAAATAAATAATTTATCAGTAAAGAGTGGTTCCCCTTTGTTTATGTTAGAATTATAGGAAATAACCATTTAACTTTATTTTTCTCTCTATACATTTCTATTCCTTACAAAAGTAAAATGTAGCACATTAGTTTTCATTCCTATTCAGGGTTTATTTAGTTTGGTTTAGTTTATGAGTTATTTAATTATTGAATGTTGATTCATTTATAAAGGTTTCATTACAAATAAATATTTTTTTGCACACAGTTGTAAAATATCAAGTATTTCTATATAATATGAATAATTTATGCACTATTATATGGTTTCAAGGATCTGGTTTAGCTTAGTTGGTAGAACACCCGCCTAGAAATTGCAAGGTTCTGGGTTTGATACTAGTTCCCCACCAAATCAGCTTTTGAGTAGCACTGATTAGGTAATTTAATCTGTGCAGTAAAGTGGGGAGCTGGAGGTAGGTGTGGAGCTCCACCTCAGCAAAAAAAATCTCCCTGGTCTAGCACTAACGAAAGTGGATAGACTCCCTTGCTGTCTGGCTGATACTGACAATAGACCACTCCACCAACTTTACTTACTTTATATGATTCCAAGTAACTATTCCTATTTAATAATGATAATCATTTGTTTGCACAGTTATATGGTATCTAATATGAATCTATTCCTATTGCTGTTATTTAGCTAGGTTAGAGTGGATCTGGGAGTAATGGCAATAAAGGGGTGCTCCAGAATTGGAAATTCATCATCGGATGTAATTTAGTGTCATATACAGGACACCTCTTGTGTTTTTGGGGGGAGGGGATATCTTACCCCCCTCCTCTGCTGGCGATTCAGTCAGTGTATTCTAAGCTTTATTGACAAGGTGAGCATTCCAACTCGGATACACATTCATTATTGTTTACTTGACTAAAACTTTTTTCTTCTATAAACTCTCTCCTTTTTGTTTTTCATTTATCTGTTTGGAAGTTTGTGCAGTTTTCTTTTCTTTACCTACAGGGAATGTCTTCCAAGATGTCTAAACAAAAGTGATTTTTTTGTACAGTACTACAAGTTTGTTTTGCGTTTTTTCTCTCATTTTTTTAAAGACCTGTAAAGAAGGATTTAAAGAAAATTCAGTATATGAGACTATGCAAAAAAAAAAAAAAAATGAATGAAAGTTACTGAAGGAAAATATTAAGAAATGTGTAGAGATTCATATTGAGATATCCCTTGGCCAATCTCATTCTCAGTATTCTGATTGGTTGCTGGTTTTAGTGTGGATACTTTGATCCATATATACCCAATACATGATCATGTTCTGGTAGTTGGCACAGAGCCTGTATTCTGTTACAGTCTGTATCTTTTTTGATTCTACCAAATGTAAGAATATTTTGCAATAAGAACCGAAACTCATTATGGGATATTTTATCTATCAAAAACGTTTTATATGAACTGTTCATATTTTTATTACTTCCCCTGTAATTATTAATTAGAAACCATATAATAGTGTATAAATAGTTAGTATTAGATATGGATACTTGAAATCATACAACTATGTGGAAATAAGGGATTATAGACAAATAGAAAAAGTGCAATTTAAAACAAATTCAATGGAACTTTGAAAATATAGTTATGATTGTAATTAAAGATTTAGAAATAAATCAACTTTCAGCATGAAATAACCTTGAGGAGTTGATATGCCATTAAAAAAATAAACCACATTAGTCATAATTGTGTTCAGATAAATAGATTATTGTATTTTCTATGTACATGAAAATAAGATTAGGTTGATAATAGAGGTAGTTTCAGAAAGAAAAAAAATGATATATTTCATAATCTAATAACTTTGTCAATTCTTGTTCAAATGATCTTAAATTCTAACAGAATGCATAGAAACATTTAAGATTCTGTTTAATATTTTGTTTTTTTTCTTTTCAGGAATAGAAATGATTTTCACTGATAGAGAAAAGTCATTTAAACATTAAAGAGTTGTTTCTACTCAGGCTGTTAAAATTTGACATCATTTGAAAGGGGATTGGTGAAGTTATTGAAATACAAAATGAGATCATTTTTTCTGAAACATCACAAAAGATATAAAAAATTGAAATACCCCATATATAATTAAACATGAGTCATATAAATAGATAGATAGTAAAATGGTATAGTCAAATAGCCTACTCGAGTTTCACCTTGTACAGATCCTCAGGGTTATCTGCAATGAATTAGATTAATTAAAAAGAAAACAGAAGTAAAATAAAGGCATTATTACTGTCTCCTAGATAAATAGATAAGTAAATGGGTAGATAATGAACAGAATCAAATTGATAGATAGGTAAAAATATACTGAGATATGTAGATAATGAATAGACTGGGATACATAATGGGAATTGAGAGATCCATTCTTTTACCCTTAGTTACCTGGCAACTGACTTCATGATGTACTAAGGTAAGCTTATTAAAGAGCCACAATATTTCCAGAAATTTTTTGATAAATTCTTTGAATAAGAGAAAAATTCCGATAATTCAGAATATTGAGTTTTGCTAGTTCCTCATTACGAGAATATTTATGCCAATTTGAAGTTTGCCAAAATCTTTAAGAAATTTTTTCTTTAGCAAATATGTTTGTCATTATTACTCTGCCTCATATATATATATATTTTTTTGAAGTCAGTAAGTATACTGTTGGTTGGACAATAGCAATATACATATATATATATATACACATGTGTGTGATTTAGAAAATTACCTTAGCTTTCTTGATTTATTCCTTCTTAGATATTTAATTTACAGTTAAGAACATAAAATTAAAGATTTATCCAGCAAATCCAGCTTGAGTAACGAGAAAGTAAAAACTACAATTATTTGTTTTCACATAGTTATTGCTAACTTATATGAATATATTTCACTCATTTATAAGTGTTTAATTGTAATCATAATATACTAGCGGGACCCTTGGAATTTCCACGAAACGAAACAAAAATCAAGAGGAGCTATTTAAACCAGAAACAATTATTTGCAATTTTATTACAAATAACTCCTACTGTTGTCTTAGCAATAAATACAAAAATAAAAATGACAAAAACATAACTTAGAAAAAAGTCGGGCTGGAAATTTGTCTGACACTGGCTCGTAAAACATAGCATAAATTATAGCAATAGACCTGGGCGGCATAAGATCAAAATTACCAAAATATTATCCGTAATTCACAATTTCAATATTACAAATAAAACAAAAATGTAACTTCTTTTTTTTTTTTTTTTTTTAATTCATTTCAATTTTATGGTGGAGATCTTTGATTTCAGATAAACAAAGATCTTTGATTCCTTTAGAAAAAACAATCCAAAAAAGATTTGTTTACAGATGTAGAATCTTGGATTTGGGAGGTAACATCTTTGATTCTAGAGGAATGATCTCTGATTCTTCTAGAAAGGCATTTGATTACAGATGAATGATCTTGGATTCCAGAGAAAAGATCTTTGACTTTAGAGGAAAGACCTTTGATTCCAAATGAAATATCATTAATTTGAGAAGAAACGT
>CM042138.1:115048009-115060509 GCA_023376005.1 Doryteuthis pealeii
TGATGACATGTAGAAGGAAAAATGATGAGAAGATGATGAAGAAGAAAAAGACAAATAAGATTCAGATAAAAGAGAAAATGAAGATAAAGAAAAGATATCAAGCAAAATAAAAAAAGTGAAGAAGATGTTCAGAAAGAAAATGAAGAGAAAGCGAAAGTGAAAGAAAAGATAAAGAGAGGCTAAGAAAGAAAACGTGAGGAAGATAAAAAAGATAAGGCAATAAATAAATAAAAGAGAAAGAGAAAGAGAATTCAAAAAAAAGAAATGTAAATGAAAAGAAACTCAGAAGTTTGCCAAAAATAATGTAAGGGTTGGGTTGGGTTGGTTCGTTGGACTTTATGGCATGTCAAACCTTGTTGGATTATTTTATGCTAAAGATATTTTATTTCATTCTTTCTTGTTAGGTATTAAATTTTTTTCAAACTCAATTCATTTAAACACATTTCTTATAAACTCATTTTTTAACTATTTAACCCATTTTAGATGAGATCCTAAACATGTACTACCACTCTGGATCAGGGTGGATCTGGGATCATTGGCAACGAAGGGTACTCCACACTCCAAAGCTCCAGAATTGGAACTTCACTATTAGATGTAGTTTAATGTTATACCCAGGACACAGCTGGGTTAGTGAGCTCGGCTCAGATCATTGTTAATGACAGATTCTCACTGAGTACCCAATACTTCCAAACTAATCTAAACTTAGGTGGTGTCTTTGTTTAAGGGCATATGAACCTTCTTGGGTTATTTAATACCAAAGCTATTTTTGTAGAAGAACAGTTGTAGAACTATCTAACCCATAGCTGGGGGATGAGGAGGTTCATACCTTTCCCATAGGTATTTGTCCAAAAGTGAACAGAATAGTGTGACTGGAGTTGAAACTCATTACAATTGTGATGGTGTCTGTTTAATGTCATATCAACCTTCATGGGTTATTTAATATCTAAGCTATCCTTGTAAAAAAACAGTTTTGGTATAATTTAACCCATAGTTGGGGGGGGGGCTTTTCACACCTTTTCCAGAGGTATTTGTCAGAAGGTGAACATAATAGTGTTACTAAAGTTTAAACTCACTTACTACAATGTTGTTCTCCAGCACATTATCCACCATGACACAGGGACTTGTATATCAACTGTGAATAGTCGGATTCCCAAAGCTATTAGTGCTTTGGGAAATTGGGAAATGCTAACGGCTTAGGATTTGAACTCTAGTTCCAGTGTCCATTTCTTATAATGGTAACAATTACTCCACCTTCTTCAGGAGAACCCTCAAGTTCTCCTAAAGAAAGTGTACCTTGAACACTGAAACCTTGGTAGAGAGAAAAACTTTTTTCTACAACTATAAATGATCTACATTTTATGAAATATATTGAGCCATTTTTGGATTAACTACTAATGCGACTAAAGTGAAAACGTGGGAGTAGCAGTTGAAGAATATATATATATATATGGAAAAAAAATCCATAAAGTACAACAAAATTTGGTTTAGTAATTAACTTATATTACCCAAAATGTCTACAGATAAACTGAATATCTGATAAGCTGGACTAAATCAACCACAGATGTTATAGTTATTTTTATTTATTAAGCTTTATTTAGTCTGGCGGACAGGCCTTTAGTAGCTTACAGTGTCTGCTGTTACTAAGTGCTCATCAGGTTAGAATAATTTAAAAATCCAAATTGCTAATAATAATAGTTTAGAGTTTTCTTTCACATTGGCTGGGGCGGTAGAATACACCGACTGCACCTATTGGCCGTGGGTAGTGACCAATGATGCTTAAGGATTGAACCCTGGCAGCTGAGCATTCCATGATATGCAACACCCCACATCAGCCCTTACTTAGGCAGATAGGCAGGTGGAGAGGCCTTCTCTGATCAATTGGCTGATCACGTCAAGCCCTAGCACCTATATGATTGTCCCAACACTACTGACCTTACCCCCCCCCAACCATTTTTATTATATATTTGCAAGAAGGCAGTGGCTGAGGATCTTAATTTCCTGGGTATGATGTTAAATTATCTGATGATGAAGTTCCAATTCTGGAGCTATGGTGAGTGTGGAGTGCCCCTTCATCCCTATTGCTCCCTGGTCCTCTCTGACCTGGAGTAGTACTACCTGTTAGGGTCCCATCTATGGGTTAAATAGAACAAAATTTTAAAACATGTATCTAAAAAAATTGAGTAAAAAATTAAAGAATGAATAAAACAATGTTTTCAGCATAAAATAACCTAACGAGGGTTGACATGCTGTAAAATCCAACCAACCAACACATTCATTCAGATATGAATGCTTGACAACGTTTTGTATACCACATGACCCAACCACTCATTTTATTGGGTATTCAGGGTCATTCTTTATATTGTCCATTTGCAGCCTAGGGGTTCATGGAAGGTTTATATGTGCATAATGTTTTGAATAAGTCATATGGTTGATTGCAACCTTAGAGAGACTTTACTTAAGGTGTCTCATACAAGAATGATTTTACAAACAGAAGATTCTAAAAGATGGCAACCAGAGCAATAGAGTGAATTAATCAGAAAGGACACAAAACCGTTTAACAGCAGAAAGAGTATCAAGTAACAAAATGAAGGTCTTCTCTTATTATCTGCAACAAACTTTTGTAGGTTTAGGTAGATAACAATACACTCAGTCAGAAATAAATGCATTTATTGTATTAATATTAAACTAGCAGGACCTGTGGATATACCACTGTCTAGTATGATTATCTAATTATGTTAATGTTTGATATATTTTACTTAAGAGCTATTGCTAAATAGTTCAATATGTAAAAAGTATAATAATCTTGATTTAACTTTCTCTCACACTTTTTTTTCTTTCTTTTCATAATGTTCAATTGAAACAGATTAGTGTGACCGCTTCTCCATGCTCATCCCTTTTCTCTATCCCCTGTCTTTATTTCTTTCTTATTATATTTTTCTGCGCAGCATGTCCTTTTTCTTCCCTTTCTTTCTCTATAATAATAATAGAATGGTCTATTATTTAGCTGAGGTTATGACATTCAGATAAGCAACAACATATAATCAGGATTTACATTTTTGCATTTCATGGAATATTCCATTCATGCATTTGGGTAATTCTATTCCTTGAGTCCTGATTGGCTGCTTGGTTTATATGGTGTTATGATGCTTGATAATTATTCTGGCATTCTGCAGTAGGCTTGCAACAATGTAAGATCTGTATTGAGTTACAGGTTCCTTGTTGCCTTGTCTTACCAATTCGACATTTATGCTTCTACCATTATGGTGTTTATTCTACAGTACCACTCAGTTCCTTTTTATTTTTGGCAAAACCCCATATACATGATGTGGTTTATCCTTTCTTATGACTTTGTAAATTTGTAGCCACTTTTGCAAGTTCTTAGTTTATTGGTATGATCACTATAATGAATATTAGTGGTGATAATGAGTCTTTTGGGAAAGATGCTGCTTTTTAATTTCTGCAAGCTTTGCCCACTAGTTGTTTGTTCCACTTTTCAATTTTTCATGACATGAGAGTTAATAATACTAAGAACCTAAAACATAACAAAACAAATAAAATAAATCTTGTCAAACATTAATAAAGTCATTCAAACAAACTCTAGTGATGAAAATAATAGAGAGAGAGAGCAATGCGCCAGGTAACAAGACTTTGCCTGAGAGCTGACTATAATCCTTAGAGAACAGTAAATAGTGATGAAATTCTTAGCAAAGAATTTATAAAAAATGATGTTTTAAGTTCTGATTCTTTGGAAAGAAAATTTGTGTCGGTTATTCGTCAAAACACTGTTTAAAAACAATCAGCTCGTGTGTGTGTGTCAGTTTATATAACTTTCTTTTTATACTTATGATTACATATATCTGAAACAATCAGAATACAAGGAAAATAGTAGTTTCCTGCTGGCCAGTAGTATGAGCTAAAAATGTTTTCATATTTATAAGAAATAATATATATATATATATATATATATATATATATATAGTCTACATTGGTGTATGAATTATTATGCAAGTGTAAATAGAATAGGAGAATATTAATCAATCCAAAAAGATATAAAAATCTTGTCGCTTCCGGGAGTTTATTTCTTAACAATAACAGCTTTTATATATTATATATATATATATATATATATATATGTGTGTGTGTGTGTGTGTGTGTACATGTATATATATTTGCTTATAAGTATGTATATATGTGGAAATATATTACAATAATATGCATATGTAAATATATAAATATTACCATTGTAAATGTTGGATTTCAGGTGTATACTTATATCCTTGCAATTGATAAATATGTGTGAGTGAATGTGTCATATATCAATATATAAAATCATATGAAATATACACATAGATATATAAACATATCCATGGACTTAGAAATCTAGCTATATTTATCTCGATATGTCTGTGCGTGTTGATATTGTCTTTTTAGTTATTAGAAGCAGGTGGACAAGTGAGGGTTTGGGATAAATCAGAGACAGTCCAAGGGTTGGTGAAGACGGAAAGAAGTCGTGTTTTTTGGAAATGCCACCAAATAAGAAAAATATCAGCATCGATGCTTATTTTGGCCCCGAGCGATTTTGAAAGTGAAAGTCGAACCCAATTCTGAATTGTGGAAATCCGAAAGGACGTAGGCAGTTTTATTGTTTGAGTTGGTTTATGATTTATTTCCTGTATAAGAATGAATCAGATTTCTTGGCCACACCCACACATATTCTGGAAACATTTCTTAAGCTTATTTTCATTTTTTCTATTTTTTTTAATTTTAAATTATCTATTTATTTTTTTGTTTATTATTCTCAAAATAATTTGAAAGAGTTTATCTTTTAGTTCATTGTTTTTCCTTGTATCATATTTCTCATATCATGATTATTATTTTTCTTTACTCCAGAAACAATCTGCTGGTCATCATGGAGGTAAAGTGACAGCAAGATTCCTCAACAAGTGTCACATAATAAAAACTATTGCAAATGAGCTTGGTCAAGGTACACAGTGGAATAGTCCAACCTGCTATATAAACCACATATCATGATTATTATTTTTCTTTACTCCAGAAACAATCTGCTGGTCATCATGGAGGTAAAGTGACAGCAAGATTCCTCAACAAGTGTCACATAATAAAAACTATTGCAAATGAGTTGGTCAAGGTACACAGTGGAATAGTCCAACCTGCTATATAAACCACATATCATGATTATTATTTTTCTTTACTCCAGAAACAATCTGCTGGTCATCATGGAGGTAAAGTGACAGCAAGATTCCTCAACAAGTGTCACATAATAAAAACTATTGCAAATGAGCTTGGTCAAGGTACACAGTGGAATAGTCCAACCTGCTATATAAACCACATATCATGATTATTATTTTTCTTTACTCCAGAAACAATCTGCTGGTCATCATGGAGGTAAAGTGACAGCAAGATTCCTCAACAAGTGTCACATAATAAAAACTATTGCAAATGAGCTTGGTCAAGGTACACAGTGGAATAGTCCAACCTGCTATATAAACCACCTACCAACTCAGGATTCTCAGAGGTGATTTAACTTGCAGTCCGGTTGATTTCTACACTTCTTCAAAGTAGATTATAATTTGTGAATAGATGTGTGAATGTCTTTTGTGAAAGTGATCAATCAAGATTAGATTTATCGTCTAATAGTGAAAAAGACTTTACTAATGAGGTCACAATTGATTATTTATCAGATAACAAACAGACAAATTGTTGTGTCTTCAAGAATCCTGAGATGAATTTCTGTTTGCAAATTTCATTAGCAAACGCATTAGTTTCAGAGATGATTTTCAAAAATATCGAAGCACTTTGAATGGATTGAAAAAAAAAAAAAGAAATGCATCGTTAAAACATTATCAGAATTGGTTTCCTTTATTTTGACACCCAATAAAAATAATTAGAACCCCCTCTCGCTCTCTCTACTTGCAAAGTACTTGGTGTATTTGTTGGTTATCAAATAAATCTTCTGTTTCACTGAAGACCGGGGTGTATAAATAGTCAGAAATTAATGGGTTAAAGTTATCACTGCATTTAGAAAACGAAGTAAATGGAGAATGCATTCTTCTTATTCTGAGACCAAACGAGAAAAAAAGAATGAACAGCCAACGACCAAAATAACGTTTCTATTTGACCACAAACTCTTAATTAGTAACTTAAATCGTTTTGTACCAAGTATTCTTTTCGGTTGATGACATATGGAAAAGGAGAAAAATGGCTGACTGCGAGGTGGGTGCCTTCAAGAAGGAGGAGGAGGTAGGGGAGATAACCGAGTTATTGCAATGGATTCTTAGTAATAACGGCAATTTCCTGTGTGAATAATTCTGGGTGGAGAAGGGAAGAACGAAGGAAGTTCTTGTCATCTGCACATATGGATAATCATAAAGATATAAATATACAAGGAAGAAAGATTTTCTCACTCTATGTGTGCAAGTGATTGTGCATATATATGCACTGACAGTAAATAATGTTGAAATACCCAGAAGAACAATGTTTATTTTGACCTGAGTACAGTACAGGCATGCTCATGGGTAACAGATGTTCTAATAACATTTTCAAAGTCTTCAGAAGAGAATAATAATGTATCTTAGGATGGTATTTGACATACGAAATATTGTATGCATACAATAGAATAGGCTTGTTATCATGCCCAAGGAGGATATACAGTATATTAAAAGGAGTCTAACATAGCTTTTATTTGGGAACCTGTGTATATATTGATCTGTATAAAAATACTTTTATTAAAATTACTTATCTTCAGCTCAGCATAATTGGAAAAAAGAAAACATCTTTAGTTGCTTGTAGAAATTATATGTATTTACCCAACCCCTCCACAATGCACAGGATACAATGCAAAATCATTCTTAAACGGAGTACTGCAGTTTAGCTCAATCGGCAGAGCACCCATTTAAGAATTGAAAGGTTCCTGGTTAGATATCAGTTCCTAACAACTCAGTGCATGAGTAGCACAAATTGTGTAATCTGATCTGTGCATTAAAGAGGAAGCTGACGGTTGGTGTGGTGCTCCACCTCAGCAAAAACAATCTCCCTAGTCTAGCGCTAGCGAAAAGGGGAGACACTCCCTCACTGTCCGACAATGGATTACTCTGCCAACTTTATTTTTTAATCCTACCGATGGTTTGAATTCAGAGTTTTCCTTCTCCTAGACTGGTTTCCTATCTGTAGATATGATCATTTACTGAAACTGCATATTTGAACATGGGTAAATTGAAAAAAGATTGTTGCAATTTTATTTTCACACAGTAATATATATATATATATATATATATATATATATATATATATATATAGAGAGAGAGAGAGAGAGAGAGAGAGAGTAAAGAAAAAGGCTTAAAAATCAGTCATAGTAGTAGTTATAGATCTATTTCTATCCATATGTATATGTATATTTTGAGGGATTTCTGAATAAATTCTGGTTTCAGTTCTTATCACCTCAGTGGGCATTCCTATGTCCAATTAGGCAGGTGATATCCTTTACCACCTGCCTAATTGGCTCCTGGACACAAATGCTCCTGCCCTGAGGTGATAAGAAATCCACAGAAATATAAAATGTCACATCAATTCTGTAACCATTTCAATAAAATTTAGTGGTCTGATGAAACTCATATGTATGTACATATACATATGGGTAGTAATAGATCTATAATTGCTAATATAATCAATTTTTAAGCCTTTTCTTTAACAAATTTATTGTTCTGTACAAAATCATTGAACATTGAGCTCTCAAATTGGACCAGACCAACTTTAACATTGTTGTTAAAAAAGGCCCACCTTAGAATCAACCTAACACCAACTAACCTATATATATATATATATATATATATATATATATATATATATATATATTACATAACATTTTTGATGGTTTGTGATGTGGTTTGAATGACTGGGATTGCTAATTGATTTATCTATTACATAACAGTCTTTTGTGTATGTTGGTGGGTAGGAAGATGGGGCTGTGAGTAATATCAAAACAAGGAATAGCTCAGACAGAGTCTGACAAATGCATTTAAGCATGAAACACGGGGTCACAAAAATTCCCACGTTATACTTATATAAATAACAGCTCTGTTATGGATATTGAGCACTCCACTAATAATACTATAAAATCTTAGTCAACCATTATCTGACCAAGAGAGCTAGTGAGCTAGTCATAACCATATTTATATATATATATATATATGGAATGAACTAATACGTAGATCTGTTAACATATCCCAAGTAATAAATCCAAAGAATTAAAAAAAACAAATTTTTAACTAAAGATCACAAGGATCTCAGGTAAAAGGTGAGAAATAAGATGGCTGACAGGTCTCCCTACCCCCCCCCGCAAAAAAAAAATATTCTAGGGAAACAAAAAAAACAGTTTTTGACCTGTTTTGGTTATTCATTTTGTTTTTCAGCATGGCAACCCTGATTAAAATAAAAAATCAATGTACATTATTCACATTAGAAGTTGTTTATACCATCAAACATCAATGAGATCTGATGAGTTGGTTGTTTTTTCAGCATGTCAACCCATTGGGTTATTTTATGCCAAAGACATTTTGTTTTATTTATTTGTGATGGTTACTCAATTTTGTTCTTAAAACTTAATCTTTTTAAACTCATTTTCTTTTATTTAATCAATAGATGGGACCTTAACAGGTACTACCACTCCGGGTCAGAGTGGACCTGGGAGTAATAGTGATGAAGGAATACTCCACATCACAGAGCTCCAGAATTGAAACCTTACCATCAGATAGAGTTTAAATCCATATCCAGGACACTAAGCCCCTCAGCCATCACCTTATGTGATAAAAAGGGATGGGACTTGCTATAATTGCAACAGGGTTTGGAAAATCAGATGTTAGGACTTAATGTGACCGGCTGATTGATCAGACTGGCCCTTTCTGACTGCCCATCTAGAGCCAAAGTGGAATGTTGCATAACATGGACCACATAGCCACCCTTAAGTCTCATGGGTTACCACAGCAGGTGACCCGATTGGGGGGTCTTGCAAGAGCAGTCAGTATATTCTACAGGCAGTTAGATCTGAAATTTTTTTTATTCTTCAGTTTGGAGTGACTGTTGACCAAAATGACTTTAATCTCATCTCTCACACTCTTACAAAATTGCTTGTTCCTCTCAATACAAAATTTCAAAAACATTTCAATCAATTGTCATTTTCTCAAGCACAAATGGAGAAAAGTTTTATTGGAAAAAAGTTGGAAATTTCTAAAAAAAAAGTACAATTATTTTTTATATTACTAAAATTTCCTTATTTTAAATTATAATATATATATTATATATATATATATATGAGTTTAAATTTGCTTGAAGCATTGTGCATATATTGGTTTGGCAGTTGACTTTGAAGGCTAGCACAAAAGGAGGTAACAAGGATGTTGTTCATTTACCTTTGATTTATTTTCTTGGGATGAAAAATCATGTGATTTCTGAAAGTTCAGAGCCTTCAAGGGAGATGTGTGTGTGTGTGTATATGTATATAATATATCATTCGGATGAAGCTTTTTGCATTTTATATAGCACTAATACCTTTGGGAAAGGTATGCATCCAACTAATCTCCACCAGCTATGGTTAAATAGTAGGGCAGAGACTCTTAAAACGTGGCTAGGTATTCAATCTAGGAGAAGGAAAACTGAATTCGAAACCTGTTAAACTCTGCTTAAAAAATTACCTGATGTCACATCCTTCTTGTGCAGGTGTGTGTGTGTGTGTGTGTGTGTGTGTGTATACATACACTCTACTAATGATAAAGATGGAATTTGCAAGTTTATTTTTTTTTTATTAAGTAAAGAAAATAACAAATAAAACATTTTTATCTAATAACTGAACATTCTGGCTTCATTAAATAAACTAGATTAAATCAT
This sequence comes from Doryteuthis pealeii, assembly GCA_023376005.1. Lineage (NCBI taxonomy): Eukaryota > Metazoa > Mollusca > Cephalopoda > Myopsida > Loliginidae > Doryteuthis > Doryteuthis pealeii. The sequence goes on from CM042138.1 coordinate 115,057,907, forward strand.
CTAAATTAATGGTATATCTTTTTTCCAAGCCATACATAATGTATATAGTTGTCTACGTGTGAATATGAATATTTCTTATGTCTATGTGTTGATGTCTATATAAGTTTACATGTTCATAAATGCAGTTGAATGTAAAATAATGTTCTTGTAGTTTTGTGTCTTGCAGACTTGTTACATGGACATTTTCAATGATTCATAAATGATGTAATAGATTAATCCCAACAGATTAACAATCTCTTAATTCTCACTCATTAGAATGATGACAAATCAGGTTTTCAGCTTTGCTCTTTCTTTCTCTTGGCTATACACACACATAGAGAAAAAATAAACTAAATCTGATAAAAAGACCTTTATTTTTTTTTACCTTTAAAAGCTGATCAGGGGATTTGCACAGAATTTTAATCATCGTTCATATCTCCCCATCCCATTTCGTAAAAGACTGCAAAAATTTTTGATACACTAACATCCCATGATTAAATAGCTTTTTGGAAAAAGTTTTATTTTTAGATAAGGTTTCTAGCAGATACACTTACTGTTGGCAGATACTGACTTTAGACTACACTGAGGACTTTATATATATATATATATATATATATATATATACAAAAAGCCTTTAAGCGATTACCTAAAAAGACCTGTACTCACTAAAAGCTATATCTTTTAAACTTTTATTTTTACACACGCACACACACACACACACACACATATATATAATATATATTATATATATATATATATTATAAGCTTACATTACTTTGGCATAAGGACAGAAGCATGCAACATTCAGTGAAATTTGGACTTTCTAACAATGATATATGTTGTATACTGGATCATACAATACTCAGTATACTATTACATCCAAATAAAGTTTGTGCCAGACATAGAGTAACTTGCAACAGAGTGCTAAAACACCGAGGTAGACAGTTTGTGTAATGGTTCTGTAATCTTCATAGTCTCAGTGATCATCTAGATATTCTAAAACAGCAGTGTACAAATCGTCTTGGACCAGCTCATTTACTCTCTACGAAAGGTGAGCTAGGCTAATCCAGAACAGTTACCCCTGCTCTCAGGATGGTAGTAATCATTAGGTTTGGTTTGGTTTCCAAAGTTGGTTCATTTGTTTAATGGCATATTGACTCCTTATAGGTTATTTAAAGTCAATGTTTGATTGTAATCATAACTTTATTTTCAATGTCAAGTACAGTTTTTTTTTAATTTTCTCTTAAATGTTATACAAGTTGTAGTTGGTTGGTTGGGTTTTACGGCATGTCAACCCATTGGGTCATTTACTGCCAAAGATGTTTTTGTTTAATTCATTCTTGATGGGTACTCAATTTGTTTTAAACTCATTTTTTTCTATTTAACAAATAGATAGAACCCTAACAGGTACTTTCACTCCAAGTCAGAGTGAACCTGGGAGTGATGGTGATGAAGGGGTAATTCATATTTCCCAGACCTCTAGAACTAGAACCTTGCCATCAGATAGATTTTACCATCCTAACCAGGACAATAAAACCCTCAGCCACCGCCTTCTAACACATATATGATAAAAAGGGCAATAGGGTTGTGAAGATCATATAGGTGCTAGGGCCAAAGGGGAGTGTTGCATGTCATGGACTGATCAGCAACAGGATCCCATCCTTAAGCATCATTGGTCCCCACCCACGGCCAACAGTGGCTCCATTAGGGGGATTTTACCCTTCTGCAGAGGTGCAGTAGGTGTATTCTAAAGCCCCAGCCATCAGGACTATTAGTTGTAGCATTTGGCACATTAAATACTTAAAAAAAAAAATAAAAACCAGTAAACATTTGTTTTTTTTGTTTTTTGTTTAGATCTACTCAAGTTGTATTAAGCCTTTACCACCATTATTTCTATTAATACAAAAAGACAAGCAACATCTGATGGTAAGTCATTCTGATTAAGTCATTCATTTTCTTATTTAGTGTCCTCTTTATTTCAACTATAGTCCAATTGATAACACTAAAGCAAGAGGTAACAAGTTGGATTACTAGAATGTTTTTTAACCATAATCTTATTTCTAATATTTAGTTCGAAATGTAATATTGCTCTTAATTTTGTGTTGATCTCCTTAACCTTTTCTTTACTACATGTTTTATAGCATCTGCCTCTTGAATTCATAAATATTTATATTCATTTCCCAGCTATATATATATATATATATATATATATATATAACAGTTCTGTCACTATTTATTGAACACTCCACTAATAATACTGCAAAATCATAGTCCATCACTAAGTCACCAAGTGAGCTAGTGATAACCATATATATATATATATATATAATATATTGTAATAAAAAAGCCAAAAAAAGGAGTTGTCTGGTTAGAAATTTGAATAGATTAATTTAACAGGGAATCCTACCCTTAAACAAAGACAAACATGATCAGCTGTAAGAATTCAATTTAGGACCGGCTGTTAAATTACCTCCAGGGGTGGTCAGGATCTGGACAATGAAAAAAAATCTATTTTCAACTGACTTAAGAATAGTAGAAGAATCCTCATATCTGATGATGGTAACTGTAAGATAATTTTTCTAGGTTCCCTGAAATATTATATAATGCTTCAAACCTAAATCTTC
>CM042138.1:115065509-115068009 GCA_023376005.1 Doryteuthis pealeii
TAGATTACCTAATCTGTGTTACTCATGTAGTGAGATGGTGAAGGTCCTGAGTTTTGTGAGGACTACAATAGAAAAGAGAGGAAGAAGAAATAAGAGTGAGTAAAGGTTTTAAAAAAAAGTGATGAACATAAAACGGTTTGTCATGAATTTGACCGGGGCATAAACCCCGAATAAGAATTGAAAGCCAACCGGAAGTTTTGGGTGTTGACCGGAACCGGAAGTCATGTGGTCACGAGGAATGACAAAGAAAAATACTGGCCTCTTTTTTTGATTTCCGACAGCGTAGGATACGGATGGGCATCTGGTCGCTAGTGTGGGATTACAGTAATTTAACAGTGTCCTCTCTCTCTTTCTCTCTGCCTTTCCTCCTCTCTGACACAACCCACGAGACGAGCCCGAAAATAAAAGCTAAGCAGCTTGTGACGATATATTTCTCGCGTTGTACTTTTTTATCGACAAGATGACCGCCATGTGCCAAACACCTTTTTAGTGTCGTGAATTTGGAGGCATGTTGACAAGAGCCGTTATACAACATATATCGCTATTAGAATGTTACATATCCATTTTGGTACCGTGAATATACCACTACATTACACTCATGCGCTGAGTTGGCGAGCACCAGTATCAAACCAGGAACATTGTGATTCCTTGGCAGGTGCACTACCCACTGAGCTAAACCAGTTCCATATCCAAAAACTTCACTGAGTATTCCATTGGTATGTACATATTAGAGTTGTTTTATGCACTAAATGTCAATTGCATGAAATATGAAAAATTAGGATTTGAATAATTATTTCATCCAACAAGACTTAGAGATCAGGAAGTTTCATATTGACGGATGTGCATTTGAATTTATAAGTGCATAGGATTGTACATGATTGTACAAATGCTGTGAATTATATTTACGAGTGTTGTAGTTGCATGAGTGCATTGATTAGGAGGAGTGCTGTAAGTGTTCAAATGCAGTGCAAATGTATTATGTGCTTATATAAGCACTCAATACACTCACACTGCAATTGCACGTTTAAGTGCAATGAGTATGCAAATGCAGTATGTGTGACAGTGCAGCGAAAAGTAAATGTGTGAATTAAGGAATTGCATAACTACAATTATTACATGGGTTCAGTGTCTGTAGAGTTAAAATGATTGTATGAGTGTAATATGTGTAAAATGACTAAAAAAATGTGCCCCCAAAATGCCATTTTTCAGCTATGTATTTTGATGAAAATGTACGTTATCGATTTTATTGTTTTTTCTCATGGATTCTAATGCCTTGAATTTACTGATGGTGAAAAAAGTGCACAATTTGGAGTTTTAGGTGACTTTTGAAGCCTGATAATCCCCCTGAGAGTGGGCAAAAATTGCCAATTTTCGTCTACAATAAAGTGCCAAACTAATATGATTTTCTGATAGAGTTCAATAAGGAGTATCACATAATAAAAGATGGTTGAGTTCGGTGGAGAATTGGGGGAGATATGGGGCTTCAAAAGTGCCCCCAAAATGCCATTTTTCAGCCATTCTACATAATTTGATGAAAATGTACGTTATTGATTTTATTGTTTTTTCTCATGGGTTCTAATGACTGTAGAGTTAAAATGATTGTATGAGTGTAATATGTGTAAAATGATTAAAAAAAATGTGGAGTGTAGTGAGTTGGCGAGTGCTGGAATTTTATGAGTGTGCATGTGCAGTGATTGTATGGGCACAGTAAATGTGCAAGTGCTCTGATAATGATTGAACAAGGGCAATGAGGATATAAATGCAATAAGAGTGAAGATTGAAGTCAGTTTAGAAGTGAAGTGATTTTTAAAAAGGATATTAATGTCAATGCAAGTATAGGATCATAATAAACAGGATACCCTGTGAAAGAGTTTGCTATAATATAATCTTTACAAATTTAGGTCTAATAGGAATGTAGATATATAAATTCCATGCAGTTAAGTAGATATACCTTTTTAAAATATTTCATATATTTCATATATATATATATATTGAGATCAGTCAGTCAGTATACTGTTGGTTTGGACAACAGCAACTGGCTAAGCACAACTGAACCAGTGCCAAAGATAGCTGGTACTTATGGGACTCAAGAATAGTCCATTCATGTATTTGGGTGATTCCATTCCTTGATTCCTGATTGGCTGCTTGGTTTCTATGATGTCATGAGACTTCATAAATACTCTGGCATGCTACAGTAGGATTGCAACAAGGTTTTCTTACCAATTCGATGGTAATTGGAACTTAGTATGATTATTCTACAATATATATATATATATATCATTATTATTATTATTATACTAAAGCTGAGCAAATCAATGTTTGTCGCCTAAAAGCTTTTTTACTGTTTAGTTTAATGACACAAAAGTTATGCTAAATTATTCCTTAGTTTTAGGTTTTTAGTTATGTTTGAAAGAAATTCCATTTTAATTGGTTCTAATTAGTCATAAGTTGCAATTAAGTAAAAAACTGACCCTTCTTTACTTTACTTTCTGCCTGTCAC